>CM070081.1:501517-904017 GCA_036250285.1 Pyrocoelia pectoralis
GTAACTTTTTTTTTGTATTATATGTACCTACGTTTCCGTTTGTAGGTTTTTTTATCAACATTGTACAATATTTTCTAATCTTTGAACGATTTGTTTTTCTTATCCCACAGTATTGCAACATATTATTGAGATATTATTTACTGTTGTAATTTTTAATACGATAAGTCGCATTATGATAAAAATCACTTTTTGGACACGCCATCCCTGTTTTCAGCGATCTCCGAGTTTCTGCAAAATATTTTCATGGGATGCGTGGTCAAAAGTTTAAAATGCGATTCACCGCACCATTTATTAGAAAATTGATTAGCGATTATTTGAGTATTAAACGGCAACTACAAAGAAAAAAGGCTCTTATTGGACGATTTCTTTCGCCTAAATTTCGACACATGGATTGCATTTGAAGGTCATGATCTAATCATCAATGTAGATGTGACTTAATTGCTTTGTTTTGTCATTTTTTTCTTATCGGTATACTATTATCAAATCTTACTACGTAGGTACTTCGAGAAACAACCAAATACAAAAATAATACAATGGCTTCTCAAAAAGGAGACCATCTCAACCTGAGGAGGAAACAAAATTAAAAAGCCGCAAGTCGTATGTGAAAGGTACAACGGACAAAATCAGCAGAATTCTCAAGAATTGCAGGATTGAGACCTGGATCTGGATTCTGGATTGCGATGGGAGGGTAGTAAAGTCCACGCGCACATAGGCCACCTATTCGGGACCTTTGTGTTGTCTCCCCGATTACAGTCGATTCGACCTCGCAAGGTCACTCAAGCCATCCCGCACGTGAAATAAACCTGAGGATGTTGGACAGGTAAGCGGCTGTATTCTTAGCCATGTCCAGCCAGGATTCCCCCAACATTGACCGTCTTAATCGACAAGTACGGGACACTCTTTTCGTCTGTGTACCATCCTCTACAGGATGGTGATTCGACCAAGCCCATGCGGTGCATGTGCTTGTTAAGCTTACAGTGCCCAAAAAGTAAGGAGGTAGCCGCAGGTTCTTTCTGGATAGCCCTGTGGAAGAACGTACCGGGATACGTGATTGTCCTCTTAAGGCCCCTTTCGCGTGACGGCAGTCTGACATCAAGTTCCACCTAGTCTTGTGCTGGGCTTAGGTGTCATGAGTTATTAAGCTGTTTACAGTTGATACTGTTAGTGAAAGAGCCTGCTCTGGACCATAAAACAGTTGTTTTGAGGCCAGTTGGGCTAACTTATCGGCTTTTTCATTGCCTCTTGTTCCCGCAAGCCCTTTAACCCATACGAGCTGAAGGGTATTGCTGTTTGTCACTTGCTTTAGTACTTGGTGACACTCGCAAACCAGCCTAGAGGTGATTTTGTATTGACCTAGGTCCTGCAGAGCGGCTCTGCTGTCACTGGAAATTCTGATACTTTTATTCATTATGCTATGCATAAGAATTGTTTTTGCACTAAGCGTTATTCCTGCTAGTTCTGCCTGAAAGACAGTTGAAATTTTGCCTAGTCGTTGGCTGATATGGAAGTTCAGTTCTTTGGAATAAATTCCGTTGCCTGTTCCTTCCATTGTTTTAGATCCATCCGTGAAGATGGATATGTCTGGTTGGAATACCACCACCGCATCAAAGAAGATGTGGTAGTTTTTCCCTAGTATAAATCGAGGGATGAGTGGGTCAGATCGCGCTTCTAGTAGGCAGTCGCTTGACTGCCTCGTCCAGAATTCGAGAGTGGCTCACCTCAATACCCCTCAACAACCCTTTATTATTCAGACACAAGGCTATCAGCGTGGCCTGCTCTCTCACGTGGAGATCTAGTGGAGGCAGACCCAGGATGGCTTCCATGACGACTGTGGGGTTCGTTCGCATTGCACCCGTGTATGCAAGGCGCGCTAGTCTTTGCACGTGATTAAGAAATGCTATGGTTGTGGAGAATCGTGTTCTAGACCACCACACAAGTGCCCCGTAACAGAACGTAGGTCTAATTACAGCCACAGGACAGTCTTTGGGGATGGACCCCAAAGTCTTCTAATTGCGCGGCGACATTGCCAGAAGCCCCTATTGGTTTTCTTCGCTTTAAGCTGGATGTGCTTACTCCAGTTCAGTTTGTTGTCAAGTGTAATATAACTTTACTGACTCTGAAAAGTAGACGTGTTTTTGGAAGAGTAAAGGAGCTGAAAGACCCTCAATTTTCCCTTCCATTCTTCGGTTACACTAAGGGCTGATTGCATAAAACTGCACTGAGTAGCCTCAAACTTGCCGGTTATTAAGATGAATAGATCATCCACATAGCCCAGCGTATAGTACACGCTGTTGTTGTGACAGCAGCTGCACAATCCAGCTCGATCCAGTTTCGTACGACCTCAGTTACACCATGGTGGCGTAATGCAGCTTCAATTGTTTCGAAGGTTGTTTTGTCTGTGACTATGAATGTTCCCAGAGTGGACAGTTTATAGTCCAGAAATCGCTCAATCCCCCCCCACGGCGGAATGTAGGGCTGGCTCTCTTCATCTTCCTAGAGAGTATGCATGCATGTATCCCCTATGTGTCTGTCGCACAACCTTTCAAGCGTCTTAAGGAGAAAAGACATTAGACTGATTGGACGACATGGTTTAGGTGTGGAGTAATCACCTTCGACATGTTTGGGGATAAAAACAATTTTCATCGCCCTCCATTGTTTATCTAAAGGCGATACATTTTAGCTTATACCCTCTCGGTTCGGGAGAGTGAGGGAGAAGAATTTTTGAAGAGGATCGTTACTGGAGATGAGACTTAGGGTAGCCTATGTGAATGTGGAGACAAAACAACAGTCAATGCAATGGGATCATACAGATTCCCCAAAGCCAAAGAAAGCCCGTCAAACTTTCACTGCGAGGAAAATTATGGTATATGGTATTTTGGGAAGCTCGTTGATTTTGTGGAGCGTGGTACGACAATCACTTCAGCAGTGTATTGTGAAACATTTAAAAGACTACGACACGCAATCCAAAATAAGCGTCGTGGTCTGCTGACATCTGGTGTTCTATTTGTTCACGACAATGCCCGTCCTCTCACACAGCTCAAAGAACAACTGAACTTTTGACTAAGTTCAAATTGTACGTTTTTATTGTCTCTGTTTTTGTTCAGAGAATTACGGTAAGTAAGTTAAGCCATTTGTTAAGTAAATGAAAGAAAGAGAAATATAGATTTTTTTTATTGGTGTCCTATTTTAGCCTTTTAAACCACGCCCCAGCGTGTTTTTAAGTCGCACTTTTTAAAACGCGCGTGTTTTAAAGTTGCCATGCCAACATCAACAAACTTGAAAAACGGGAATTCTATTGGTTATTGATCTGACGGGAGTAATTTGTTACGTCAAATACAATGACAGATTGCATCACCAATTTGAAAAACGTGAATTCTATTGGTTATTGATCTGACAGGAGTACTTTGTTACGTCAAATAAAATGACAGATTGCAAATTAATTTCTATTTTTCTCATTTCCATGACAACGAAAGGTATATTGATTTCACATACGAATTCAACCATTTCACATTATTAGTTCTTATTTCCATTTTAATACCCAGATTTCAAAGTGAACCAATAAAAAAAAATAGCGTAAAGTATTTGTGGATAAATGGTCTTTAAAACACTTGCTCTATTTTAAGCACTCGGCTGCGCCGTCGTGCTTGAAAACTCGCGCGTGTTTTAAAGACCTGTTTATCCACTTATACTTTAATATACTATTACATATCTGTTGTAGTGTTGTAGTTGTGGATAAATATATATAGGTATAACATGTTTATATCCGTTACGAAGTTGTAAAATTGTTACGGGGTTGTGTCAGTTTTGAGCAAACTTGAGCTGCAGTTGGTTTCATTAATTTGATACTGTTGCCGTTGCGGTCTAAAACGAATCATTTTCCTCAACAAAATGTTTATTTTGTAGCAGTCTTAAACTTAACACCATATTTTAAGTTAAGCTATATTTATAAAATTTTCGTTTCAATATCACCTTCCCTTACAAAAACTTACTGCAGTTCACAGTTTTTGGGCCAATGCAGAAAAATGCAGTAAATTGGCCGAAAACTGCAGTAAATTTCTGTAAGGGTTATCACGAGAGTTTCAGTAGGGTGCGCCGAAACAAACTTTGTCCCCGGGCGCTGAAACCCCTAGCTACGCCACTGACTACACTGTTTGGTGTATAACTTTGTATAACTTCAAAAATTCAACTATGGACAGCCATTTCGCTGATCAGGTCCACTTTACGGAATTTAATGTGCGACCACTAAGTGGATAGTGATCTAAATCGGTTGTTGTATCGGATAGTGAAGGTTTCATTGATTTAATAATGCATTATAGCGCTTTGATTTTAATCTGACACTGTTTCCAGCATTCAGAGTTTGCTGAAATAGTTGTCGGAGTTTTGGGCTATTTAAACATCGTGTCGGCATTTTGATAATTTGGCAAAATGTCCAGACCCCGATGAAAGGTGTGAGGTGGAATGAAACGAAATAGATAATTTTATATTTACATTTATTTACTTACTTTGAAATTGAAAGTATTGGTACATATTTTGTGCGAAAATGTTTCATCAAACTACATCATCATCATCTTCTTCTCTTCATCGTCATCATCAGCTTCCTCATCATCACCATCATCTTCTCCTTCATCGCCATCATCTTCTCCATCATCATCATCATCATCATCATGATCATCTTCATCAATATTCATCATAATCATCATCATCATCTTCTTCTTCTTCTTCTTCTTCATCATCATCATAATCTTCATCATAATCTTCATCTTCATCATCTTCTTCTTCTCTCTTCTCTCTTCTCTCTTCTTCTTCTCTCTTCTCTCATCTCTTCATCATTCGTCTTCTTCTTCATAATCTTCATCATCATCATAACCTTCATCATCATCATAATCTTCATCTTCATCTTCATCTTCTTCATCATCATCATCATCTTCTTCTTCTTCTTCTTCTTCTTCTTCTTCTTCTTCTTCATCTACTTCATCATCATCTTCATCTTCATCATCATCTTCATCTTCATCATCATCTTCATCTTCATCATCATCTTCATTATCTTCATCATCTTCATCATCTACTTCATCATCATCTTCATCATCATCATCGTCATTATCTTCATCATCTTCATCAGCTTCATCATCATTATCAATATCTTCATCATCTTCATCAGCTTCATCATCATCATCTACAAAATCATCATCAGCATGACTTCTTAAGTTCTTTACTTGTTCATTATAATTGTAACTGACCAATCCTCTAAAAACGGAATACAATTACTTTAAATCAAAATCAAATATAAAATTACATATTTCAAATGATAAAAAAAAAACTTGCCCTTTATTAAGCCTTTGTGTCTTCCTATTTGCCATTTTCAAAGGGGATGGGAAATTAGGTTTGGGTTTCTTTGCTGAACCGTTCTTCTTAAAATATTTGCGTGGAAGAATCCGGTTTGAAGATTTCTTTGATTTCCATGTATCATCTGAAAATAACGAAAATGTAAAAAAATTGAATCATCACAGGGAATAATTATTTTTATTTATAATTTATTTACCCCTTTTATGTGATTTCAGAACAGGTAATTGGTCACTGTAATCCAGTTTACCTAAAATGTCGATGAAAATTCATTTTTGAAAGTCGCAACATTTTGATCATTGTACTCACCCCTTTGAATTATCCTCGCAGGATGTTCATCGGGATTACCTTTTAGGAATTGAATCCTTTCTCGTTCGTTATTATGCGCTAAAGTTCATTTTATTATTAACGTGCGAAGATAGTTCACTACTATACTCACCCTTTTCCAATCTTTCAAAATGTTTTCTCTCGCCATGTCCATCGAGTTGTTCCAAATCTGGAAATAATAACAACAATATTAAGTACCTAAGCTTTATTTATCCTGGAGGAGTTCAGCTAAGGACTGTTATTGTATTCGGCATTAATAATAATATGAAATAAATAAGGCAAGAAGACTCTTCAAAGGCCACAGATTTATGAACTTGTACACATTGACCGAGGCACAACCTTTCTTTTTTGGAAAATTTGACTTTTCAACGTAGTCTGCTTCAATCTCCTACAATCGCAGTCTCTTTCCATAGAGCGTGTTGTCAAGGTGAAGAGATAATAATCGTTATGTACAGGGTGTACAACTAAGAAAGGAGGCCGGTCATAACTCAGAAACTATTTGAAATAAAACAGTGAAATAAAAAATCTTATGTTAAATGTGGCCAAGAGAAAATGCTGGAAATTATTTTCAATTTCCTACCATTGCCGCCAGAGGGCGCTTCACTGATTTCAATTTGAAATTCCCATTTTTTGGGCAATTTTCCTCAGTAATGCATTTAAAAAAATATATTCGTTGTAAACTAGTCATCAATATGTAAAACTTTGTTTAATGAATTTTTACGATCGCTGTCAAAATAAAGGGAGGGGGAACTAAATTATGTGTTACTAGAAAAAATCGTGTAACTTCGAAACGGGTTGCTTGAATTTGTCAAGATTGGTCTCGATGAAAAGACAATACTTGATATTACCAAAAAAATTCAAAACCACAACAATTTCTTATCTCCGTCTACCAATAGAGGGCGCAACTTGTTGAAGAAACGAAACGGTCGACTTTTCTAAAAAAATTCAAATGGTACCAAATATTTTTTCCACTGCTACTGGAAGGAAAATTAATAATGGAATAATTAAAAAAAAAATTATGTCAATAGCACTTATAGTACCGACGATATACTCAAAAATGTGGTAATATAAGAGGCAATTTGAGGTATAACGTCTACGGGGAAGACTATTGCTACAGCTTTTTGACCTCCTCAAAAGGTTCAAAGGGAAGTGCAGGATGAGAGGATTATACCGCTATGAATGAAGGGTATAGAGAATTGGTGACGGAAAAAATGCCGGAATACTTAAGGGGAGGCAAAAACTTAACGGTGAAGAGAATGATAGCACAGTTTAGATGTGGAAATGAGGAGAATGGCAATAAGTACTGGAGGGACGAGAATGAAAGAAGGTGCAGGTTGTGTAGGGAAGGATATGAGAGTTGGCAGCAAGTGGCGGTGGAGTGTGAAGAGCTGCGGAGAGATGGGAGAAAAAGAAAGCACGTACTAGGGAAAAGAGGGGAAGGAGAGGACTGAATGAAGGTGTTAGATATAAGGAAGATAGTAGGGGAATTGTATGGGGGAGAATAAATTGTTTGTTAGGTTAGAATCGAATCTATCGTTAAAACATTATGTATACAGGGTGGGCCAACGAAAAGGTAACACGCCTGTTTTGGGACACTTAGACAAGTTTCTTAAAAAAACGCTCGGACACGTCGATTTTTTATTTTTGGGGGACAACTTTTGATGTCAAATTTGACTTTGTCAGGTCAACCCCCTAGCCCCAACAACCCCTAACTCAAGAATTTAAATAGGGAAAGGGAGTCGAGCGCCCCTCATTTGAAGCGTCTTTTAACTCTCTATTCGGCAGTATGAATGAAAATTAGTTTGATTCAATTTTTTTTACGCCCCCATGAAAAGGACCCTCTAGATTAACTAAGGTGGGGGTGTTGTTTAGGAAGAATCCTGAAACACGCCACCTTTGACCTTTTGAAGGGCACATTTTGATGTCAAATTTGACTTTGTCAGGTCAACCCCCTAGCCCCAGCAACCCCAACTCAAGAATTTAAATAGGGAAAGGGTGTCGAGCGACCCCTCATTTGAAGCGTCTTTTAATTCTCTATACGACAGTATGGCCGAAATTAGTTTTATTCGATTTTTTTCACCCCCATGAAAAGCACCTTCTAGATTAACTAAGATGAGGGTGTTGTTTAAAAATCCTGAAATGTGCCGTTCAAAAGGTCAAAGGAGTGAATTTTGTGTATTTAAAATATTATGATAGAGTGACTTGAAAAAGGAAGGTTGGAAAATGAAAAAATGTTGGAACTTGGAACTGGTGGAAAGAGTCGGAGAGAACAAAATCTACTCTACTACTATAATTTAAAATGCTCTTCTAAATTTTTGTTTAAAAAGTTTTGAACAAACGTTTGTAGGTATGAAATTGTTGATTCCAAAAAACTTTAATTTTTTGAAATCCAACTACAAATAATGGAGATATATAGATTTGTAAAAAAAACAAAAAAATGGTGCATAATTCGAAAACAAAAGCCAAAATGGAAAAAAATTACTTCAAAAAAAAGTGTTAGTTATGACGAGTTCTACAACTTCTATTACGTTGTCGACTTTGAGTAGAAACACCTTGAATAATCGATAAAACATTTTTTGAATTGAAAATTTTCCAAAGAGCCAAGTGATTACTGATTACTGACACTCATTATGAGCCCCTTGGTCGTAGATTGCGCGAAAATAATAAGAGTGGGAGGTACTGAGGAAATCCGAGATAAGTGAGGGCTTGGTGAGAGCGATGGAAGAGGTGTACGAGGAAACAAGGTGCGTGACGAGAGTGAGGGAGGAAAAAGGAGAAAGATTTTGGACGGAGAAAGGGCTGAGACAGGGATGTCCGTTGAGCCCGAGCCTATTTTCTCTATATATTGGAGATTTGGAGGAGGTGTTGCGGGGACATCAAAGGGGTGGAGTGGTGATAGGAAGGATAAAGGTGTGGGTGCTAGCGTATGCGGACGATGTGGTAGTGATGGCAGACAGAGAGGAAGAGATGAGGGGGTTAATTGGGGTAATGAAGAGATATTTAGACGGGAAGAATTTAGAAGCAAATGTGAAAAAGACTAAAATGATGATTTTTCAGAATAAACGGGGGAAAGGTATAAAGCAAAAGTGGTGGTGGGATGATGAGGAATTAGAGAGTGTACAGGAGTGGAAATACCTAGGGTATGTAGTGCGGTATGACAATAAAGATGGGGCACATGTGAGGGAATTGGCCAAGAAGGGTAATGGAATAGTGGGGAAAGTGTGGGGTTTGGGGGAAAGAGTGTTTGGGAAGGATATGGAGAAGAGTTTGACAAGTTGGTGAAAAGTGTGATGGGGTATGGAGCGGAGATATGGGGGTGGAAGGAATGGGAAGAAATAGAAAGAATTCAGGAGAAGTATTGGAGGTGGACATTAGGGTTGGACAGGGAGACACCAGGGTATATCGTAGGGGAAGAGGTGAAATTAGAGAAAATAAGGATAAGGGCAGGTGAGAGGGCGGTGAAATATGAGGAGATGATCAGAAAGCGGGAAGATATTGTTGGAGTAAAGGAGTGCATGGGAGAGGTGGCAAAAAAACGGATAAGGTATGGGCAGGGGCAGGAAGAGAGAAGACGGTTCTATGAGAGAGTGGGTTATGCGAGGGAAGAGATAGAAGAGAGAAGAGAGGAGGGAAGAGATATGGTGGATGAGTTGGTAAGAATGGATAAAGATGTGGAAGCACAGGAAAGGAGAGCGAGAATGTGTAATGGAAGATATAATGGCGGATATCAGGAAATTATGGAAGAAGGGAAGGCCGAGTATCTGATGGGAGAAATGGAGTTGAAGGAGAAGAGGATGGTGGCGAGGTTTAGATGTGGAAATGAAGAGAACGAGAATAGATACTGGTGGGAGGACGAGAGAAGGGTGTGTAGAATGTGGGGTAAGGGACGAGAGAGTGTGTGGCATGTGATGAGGGAGTGTGAAGAGGTGAGAGAAGAGGGGAGAGGAATAAAGGTGATCTTAGGTGGGAGGGGTTGGGAGTGGGGTGGATGAAGGGGGTGATGGAGCGAAGGGATAAGCTGATGCCAAAGAGCCAGGAATAGATTTAGGGTCAGTTGAGGAGAAAGTTATGTTTTTTTTTTAAATTGAAATTACGTTCTTTACTTAATTACTCGTTAATAAGAATGCTTTTGTTTCGATTTTTATTATAATAAAATAAAGGGTAAATAATAATAATAAATAATAAGAGTAAACAGAAAAATTACTGGGAGAGTAAGATAATAGTAAAAAAGCTGTTTTTTGAAGAGGAAGCAAAAGATTCTTTTTGAGTGTTTTGCAAAAGTGTGAAAAGCCTTGAACTAGATGTATTATTTTACTTAGGTATGTAATATATTTTCGTCTTAATTAAGCTGCGAACTATAGATATTATTGAATAGACCGATTAGCTTTTCAAAAGCTTACTCAAAATTCTTTAAATCAGAAATGCTTCCAGTATCTCAATTACGTTGGATGTCGCTTCTGATCTTGATAACAGTTGTATTTTTACACAAAATCACAAATGCCTTTAATTATGTTTCGATCTAATCGATCATTGAATTGATTAAAAAGTAAAATTGGAAAATTAAAAATAAATAATATTTTGGAAAAAACATAAACAGTTAAATAGAATAAATAAGAATACCTAGTGAACAAAAGAATAAAAATTCAAACTATTCTGGAATGTTGTTGTATCATGAGGAAGGAAAAACTTTTCCTGCGTACGTTTTTAAAACAAATTTTATTATGTTACGAGGTTGTTTGAAATTTTATTTCGCACACGAACTTGGGGAAAAGGCTGCAGTCTGCAGACGACAACATATTGTTCAACGATGTTATCAAACAAAATTGTTTTAATGCGCGCTTTTAGGAAAAAATGCCACACCCCATTCCAAATTTAACCAAAACCATAAAGAAAAAGAACTAAAAACTTACCGTTCCGTTCCTTGCCGAAATCCACTTCAAAATGGTCATCCCGTGGAACTGGTATCGCCCAGGCTAAGGTTATACAAAAAATAACCCCTAGCAAAGCTAATTTTAAATTCATCTTGTTTAATCGACGAACTACGTACTTTTTGATGGGCTCCAAGCTTTTATAGAGTCATCAAGGGGGGAGGCAAATGATAAATTTATCTTATTTTATCTAGGCCAATAATTTTTAATGATAGGGAGCGCGTGTAAGAAGCAAGATTCTATGATTGTAGCATCTAGGGATATTGCCAAAAACTTTTTTCATCGACATCGATAGTTATTTTTTTAATTTCCATTTTGGACTTATCCAAAAATACCTAGGTATACTTGATTTCTCTAATTTTTATCTGATTTATATTTAACGTAACGTGTATAATCTTTTGAAGATAATACATGTCTAAAAACGAAAATTGATGTTTATTACAAAATATAATTATAGCAGTTTTTTTTTACAATTGCAGATAATGAAGTTGAAGAACAACACTATAAAAGTTAGTTACTAAATTCCTCTGTATGTCTGTGCGTTGCACGATTTTACAGGATTTAGAAAGCTGGAAGTGGTGTCATAACATAGGAAATTCTTTGCCGATTCCAAATTTCTGGTAAATTTTTAGATCGCATCACCCGTTTGCCGTCGGAAGGCCGTTAAAGTCAAAATATACACGGTGTCCACGGAAACCCTTAAATATCTTGAGAACAACACATCCGATTACAAAAAGCAAAAAACACGTGTTTCTTTATTTTTTGAAACCTATTCAGTCATGATACGCAAACATCACCCTCATCCCTCCTGGAAGGTGGAGCGTGGTTAGTTTTTTAAACATCTATTTTTTACCCCATAAAAAAAATTGCAAAATTACTCATGTGTGCAGAATCCGTGGTGGTTATATCTGAGGGGGGGAGGGAATGACATTTGCAATAATTTGAGAGTGATGTTTCGCTATTTGGCTATTTGCACTCATGGGAATTGTGCATAACGGATGTATGGGTTGTTCGTACTGTCCCGTGTACGAAAATCACACTGATCTTTCCACATGAGTTGTGGAGGAGGGTGCCAGATCAACAGGTCACAATTTTATATTGTCTTCCTTTCAGTCAAAGATTCTTACGCAATAGCCATTATAATATTATCTTAACAATTTTATTTTTCCCAAATAATAATTAGATATATAGGTAACTGTCGTAACTGATATGGATAAGATAAGTTTGTTTCTTCTCAAAATGGATTCGTCGTCGCATTCGTCTGTTTCGATAAGTATTTAGGTAAAAAAATCATGATTTATTCAAAAATGTTTACAATTTTGAATATCTACATTATTTTTCTTTACGCTCGTAACTTTTTTTTTGTATTATTGGTTTCCGTTTGTAGGTTTTTTTATCAACATCGTACAATATTTTCTAATCTTTGAACGATTTGCTTTTCTTATCCGACATGTATTACAACATATTATTGAGATATTATTTACTGTAATTTTTAATATGATAAGTCGCATTATCATACAAATCATTTTTTGGACACGCCATCACTGTTTCCAGCGACTGTCATTTTTTTCTTATCGGTACACTATTATCAAATCTTATTACGTACCTACTTCGAGAAACAGAGAAACACAAAAATAATACAATGGCTTCTCAAAAAGGAGAAGAAGGAGACCATCTCAACCCAAATTTTGCGTAGGTTGGCTGTTATGGAAGTTCAGTTCTTTGGAATAAATGCCGATGCCTGTTCCTTCCATTGATTTAGATCTATCCGTGAAGATATGTGAAGAAGATGTGGTAGTTTTTCCCTAGTTTAAATCGAGGGAGGAGTGAGTCAGATCGTCCTTCTAGTACAGGCAGTCGCTTGACTGCCTGGTCCAGAATTCGAGAGTAGCCCACCTCAATTGCTGTGCTGTTCAACAACCCTTTATTTTTCAAACGCAAGGCTCCCAGCGTGGCCTGCTCTCTCACGTGGAGATTCAGTGGAGGCAAACCCAGGAGGGCTTCCATGACGGCTGTGGGGTTCGTTCGCATTGCGCTCGTGTACGCAGGGCACACTAGTCTTAGCACGTGATTAAGAAGTTCTGGTTCTAGCCCACGAGACAATTGCTCCGTAACAGAACATAGGTTTAATCACAGCCACAGGACAGTCTTTGGGGATGAACCCCAAAGTCTTCCAATTGCGCGGCGACATCGTCAGAAGGCACTATTGCTTTCCTCCACTTTAAGCTGGATGCGCTTATTCCAGTTTGTTCTCAAGGGTAATATGTACCTAAATACTTTACTGATTCTGAAAAGTGGATGTGTTTTTGAAAGAGTTCGAAAGCCCCTTTTCCTTATGAAGACTATCTCCGTTTTTGTCGGGTTTATGGACAGGGAATGTTCCGTATACCATTCTTGAATCGTGTTCTAGACCACCAGACAAGTGCTCCGTAACAGAACGTAGATCTAATCACAGCCACAGGACAGTCTTTGGGGATGGACCCCAAAGGCCAAAGTCTTCCAATTGCGCGGCGACATTGCCCGAAGCCCCTATTGGTTTTCTTCGCTTTAAGCTCGATGTGCTTACTCCAGTTCAGTTTGTTGTCAAGTGTAATATAACTTTACTGACTCTGAAAAGTGGTGGTGTTTTTGGAAGAGTAAAGGAGCTCAAAGACCCTCAATCTTCCCTTCCATTCTTCGGTTACACTGAGGGCTGATTGCATAAAACTTCACAGAGTAGTATCAAACTTCCTGGTTATTAGGATGGATAGATCAACCGCATAGCCCAGCGTATAGTACCCGCTGTCGTTGAGGCGACAGAGCAGGCTGTTTGCCTACAGTTAAGCTCCACAGCACCCCACCTTGGGGCCATCCTCTCACTACTGTTATGTCACCTATGTTGATGTGATAAGCATGTTGGAAAGCATGAAAATGGAGATAAAGACGGAATTGGGGGAAATCAGGAAAGAAATGAAGGAAAACAACGAGGAAAGTAAAAAGTTGAGAGAGGAAGTTAAACAAATGAAAGAAGAATATGGGATAAAAGAGAAAAAATGGAGTGAAGAGAGGTTAGAGTTGAAGGGGGAGAACAAATAAAGAGGGAAATGGAAAGAAATGGCCGAAGGAAAAATAATATAGTCGTGAGGGGCAGTACAATGAAGGAACCAGAGAAGGAACTGGAAGGATTCATACAGGACAAAGTGGGAGTGAGAGTAAGTGTTAAAGAAGCATGGGCGATAAACAAAGGGACAGAAAAGGAGCTAGTAGTGGCGAAGCTAGGTAGTTGGGGAGAAAAGAGGGAAGTTATGAAGAAAAAGGGAAACTTGAAGAACTCAAACGTGTATATTGAGGACGATCTAACAAAAGAAGAGAGGAATGTGCAAGGTGAATTAAGAAAGATTGCAAAGGTGGAAAGGGAAAGAGGGAGCAGAGTGAAGGTGGGGTACAGAAAGATTTGGATAGACGAAAGCAGGTACGATTGGGATGAGGACAGAGGAAGGTTAAAGTGGGGCCAGGAAGAAGGAAGATTAAGTGACGCAAAAAACTAAAGGGGGGGTGCTAGGGAAGGGAGGAGGGGAACACTTAAGGATGGTATTTTGGAATGTGGGGGGAATCAAAAACAAAAGTGGGGGTTTCTGGACCTATTTACAAAGTTTTGACGTGGTGGGCCTGGTAGAGACATGGATGGAGGAAAAAGACTGGGAGACATGGGAAAGTAAACTACCGGGGGGTTTTACGTGGAGGGCGCAATTTGCCACAAAAGACAGCAAGAGGGGTAGGGCTAGTGGGGGATTGTTAACGGGAATAAGGGACGAACTGGTTGGGGACAAAAGTGGGATAAATACGCAAAGGCAGGGGGTGATGGTGAACCATATAAGGATGAGGGAGGAGAAGAGTTATGTAATGGTGACGGTGTACTCCAAAGGCATGAAGTACATGAGGAGCCTCCTAGAGGAAGTGGTTAAAGAAGAGTTGGGAGTGGGAGTCATAGTGGGAGGCGATTTTAATACCAGAACCGGAGAGAAGGGAGGTATGCTGATAGAGGGGGTGGAAACGAGAAGGAAGAGTAGGGATAAAGTGATAAATGGCGAGGGGAAGGAGTTATTGGAGATGTGTGAAGGCAGGGGGTGGGATATTTTGAACGGGAACGTGGAAGAGGGAGACAGGGGAGAGTTAACTTACATGGGAGGTAGGGGGGAATCGGTAATAGACTATGTGCTAGTGAACGAACAAAGTGGCGGTGAAATTGTAAAGTTCAGAGTGGGGGAGGAAGTGGAGTCTGATCACTTCCCTCTGGAGGTAACACTAAGGGGAGAATGATGGGAGATTGAAGGGGAAGAAAATAAATGGAAGGAATACGGGGTATGGAATGAGGAGAGTATTAAAAAATACGAGGAAAATTTGGAGAAAATCGAATGGGGAGAGGAGAGGGTGGAGGAAGGGATGAGGGAGATGCTAAGGAAAATGAATCAGGCGATGGTGAAGGGAAGATACAAGGTCGGGAGACGCAAAGAAGGAAAGGACAAAAATGGTGGAACAAAAACTGCCGAGAGGCAAAGAGGGAGATGAGGAGAAGCGTCAGGAAGTGGAGAAGGGGCATAGTGGAGCTAGGGGAATACAAGGTGCTGAAGAAGAAGTACCGAAATGAATGTGAGAAGGGGAGGAAAGAGTATAAAGAGAAGTTGGAAACCCAAATAAAGGAACTATGGAATGAAGGAGAGATATGGAAATTCCTAAACAAAGAGGGGAAGGGAAGAAGGGGAAGAACGTGCGAGATAGATATAGGGAGATGGGAAGAGCACTGTATGGAAGCGTTAGGGGGCAGAAGGGTGCCGGATGGGATTCAGAACGGGAAGAGGGTAGAGAGGAAGGTGAAGGGGTATGAGGTCACGGTGGAGGAGTTGGAAAATGTGTTGAGTAGACTAAAGAACGGGAAATCTGGAGGGACGGACGGTACAACTGGGGAAAACTGGAAATACATGGGGAGTAAAGCGAAGAGATTTTGTAGGAGGTTAATAAACCAAGTGTGGGAAGGAGGGGGAATACTGGAGCGGTGGGGAGAAGTGGTTGTCTGCCCGATCTGTAAAGGGGGAGATAAAAAGGAGGTCAAGAACTACAGGGGTATAAGTATTACTAATACGGGTTACAAAATATACGCGATGATCCTGCAGGGACGACTGGAGAAGGAAATGGAGGAAAAAAACATAATTGGTGATTGGCAAGCAGGCTTTAGAAGGGGAAGGAGGGCGATCGACAATGTATATATCATCAGACAAACAGTGAATAAAGAATTAGAGAGGAAGAGGGGAAAGGTATATGCGCTCTTTCTGGATATCAAAAAGGCCTTTGATAGGGTGTGCAGGAAAAAGCTGTGGGGGATAATGAGGGAAGGGGGGATAAGTGAGGGGATAGTGGAAAGAACGGAAGAACTGTACAAAGAGACGAAGTATAAAGGTGCGGTGGGGGAAAAATGCGAGGACAGTTTTGTGACGGAAAAAGGACTAAGACAAGGGTGCCCCCTCAGCCCGGGGCTCTTTTCGATTTATATGGAAGGTTTGGAGGAAAAATTGAAAAAGGCGCAATACGGGGGAGTGGTGATAGGGAGAGCAAAGGTGTGGGCCTTGGCATATGCCGACGATATTGTTGTGATAGCGAAGACAGAGAGGGAGATGAAAGGGATGATGAGGGTGGTGAAGGATTTCTTGGAAGGAAGAGAGTTAGAGATCAGTGTGGAGAAAACAAAGATGTTGGTGTTCCAGAAAGGTAGGGGAAGAAGAAAGAGAGAGGTGTGGAGGTGGGGGGAAAAAGTGATAGAGGAAGTGGGGGAGGTAAAGTACTTGGGCTACCATCTAAGGTACGATAACAAAGAAGCGGAGCACGTAAAAAAGAGCTAGCAAAGAAGGGGAGTAAAGTGCTAGGACAGATATGGGGAATAGGAGCGAGATTTTTTGGAAACGATATTGAAAGGAGGAGGTGGCTCTTCGACAAGCTGGGGAAGAGCGTAATGATGTATGGGGCCGAAGTATGGGGGTGGAGCGAATGGGAAGTGTTGGAGAGGGTGCAGGCGAGATATTGGAGATGGACATTAGGTCTAGAGAGAGAGAGAGAGAGAGAGAGAGAGAGAGAGAGAGAGACGCCGGGATACATGGTGATGGAAGAGATAAATGGGGAAAATCTGAGGATACAGACGGGAAAAATGGCGATGAGGTACGAGGAAGGTCTGGAGAGAGGGAGGGGAGGAGAGTTGTTGCAGCAATGTTGGAGAGAACTTAAGAAAGGAAGAATAAAGCACGGACAGGCGAGCAGAAGGAAATATTATGAGAGAGGAGGATACGCGATGGCTGAGGTGACGAGGAGCAGGGAAAGTGGGTGGGGAGACAACATAAGAGAAGATATAATAAGAAGGGATGGGGAAGTACAGATGCAGGAATGAAGAGAAAAGATCAGAGAAGGAAGATATAACGAGAGATACAAAGACATTGTGGGGGAGGGTATGCCGAGGTACTTGACGGGTGGGCTAAGTACAAAAAAGAAAAGACTGATAGCAAGGTTTAGGTGTGGAAATGAGGAGAGAGACAATAGATATTGGGAGGAGGATGATAGTAGAAGATGTAGACTGTGTAGTGTGGGGCGGGAAAATTTAGATCACATGTTAGGGGAGTGTGACGAGCTGAGAGCGGAGACTAGGAGCTGGAAGAGGGTATTAGGAGAGGGTGGAGAAGGGTTAGGCTGGATGGAAGAGGTCATAGAAAGAAGAAGATTTATAAGGGAGTGTTATGGAAGGGATGAAGGTTAATGGGATGTCTTAGGGTTAGGAAGGTTCTGTTTATTTTATTTTAAGTAGAATGTTTATTTCGTTTATTGGTTGATTAGTTAAATGAGGTAGATTTCAATTTTTGTAAAATTATATAATTTAGACAATAAAAAAGCAATACCTATGCTGATGTACACTGCCCTGAGTTTCAGCAGCTGCACAATTCAGCTTCGTACGACCTCAATTACACTATGGTGGCGTAACGCATCTTCAATTGTTTCGAAGGTTGTTTTGTAAAACGCCCCTTCTGTGTCTACAAATGCTCGCAGGGTGGATTGTTTATAGTCTAGCGATCTCTCAATCCCCCACGACGGAATGTAGGGCTGATTCTCTGGATCTTCCTGGAGAGTATGCATGTTGATTAGGGTGCAGCGAGCTTATGTGTCTGTCGCACAACCTTTCAAGTGTCTTAAGAAGAAAAGACATTAGACTGATTGGACGATATGATTTAGGTGTGGAGTAATCACCTTTGCCAGGTTTGGGGATAAAAACAATTTTCTTCTCCCTCCATTGTTTTGCTATGTATCTAAAGGCCATACAGCCCGTATAAATTCTCACCAGGTGGACAACAATAACATTAAGTCCCCACTGCAGAAGAGCCGGTAGTATGCCGTCCAATCCTGGTGATTTCTATGCTGAGAACGTTTTCACCGCTCAGGTGACTTTTGCCACTTCCACTAACTGATCAGCAGTCGCCCAATTATTCCCCGTGGGTATGAAGGGGACCGTCTCTGGAAAGATAGGATGTGGCGTGATTGCGGCTCCAGGAAAGTGAACGTCTCTTAGCACTTTAGCTGTGTCGGAGAGGTTGTCCGTATAGTAACCATCCTCTCTTCTGAGGCTAGCTGGGTTGTATATGGTGGTATTTGGATCTTTTGTTAGGAATTTATTTAGACGCAATGCAGAGGAGGTGGATTCTATGGAGCCGCAAAAACTGACTTCTTATATACCCTTAGGTTTGTCTTGTAGGTCTCCCAATCGGCTGTGGTTTTGGTCTTCCTTGCCTTATTGAACAGTTTGCCCGGCCGAGTTTTCTGCCTTTTGAGCGCGCTGCACCACGAAGGATGGTTACAGAGTATCATAGTAGTTCTCAGAGGACATTTGTCTGTACAAATGACTCTACAATGGAGTCGAAAAGAAGATCCACTTCGTCTTGTAAGTTGACAGGGCTCGAGAGACGTTCCCCAGAAGGGTCCTCTCTAAGTTTTTCTCCAAGGAAATCTTTGTAGAGGAGAATATTCGTTACCCTGGGGTTGCGATAACCCATTTGGACGGCCCCTTGCAATTGGGACCACCAACAAGGAGACATCGAATACTTCGCAAAATTGAAGACCAAGTCAAAAGGTGCATCAGTGTAAAAAAGGTAGAGTATCGCAAAACCGTAGAGAAAGATCAACCAACATCGTCATTGGTTCGACAAGTAAGAAACATGGCACATACCACAAATTTCGAAATTACCAAGATGATAGTAAACCTACAAAAGACATCATTCGGATAGCCATCGAAACGATGATTAAACATGAACCCCAAAGATGATGCCCAAAGGTTACCACTGAACATTTGGAAACCTGTCCTGGAGAAGCAAGTATCTACAACAAGGATCAGAAGCGAAACATTTAACTGGAACAGTGAAACCAAGCTGAGAAAGTCTTCTGGAAACCCGAGTCAAGAGTAGGTAGGGACCAAACAGCTCGGCCGAGACCAAAAACTGTGTAAGCGACAAATTTCCGAGGAAAAGACTGCTTTATACCTACTACCAAGTTGAAGACCTCTGGGGATGTGACCTTTGCAAATGACCGGGACCTTGCTCCGAAACAAGAGCCCATTTTGAAATCGTTACATAACCGCGACGTAAATAAAATTTAAAAAATAAACTTCTCAGGTGATTACGAAGACCTAATCATAGATATATTATTATCGATTAAGAGACTGAAGGGTTTTGTATATAATGGACAATTAAATAACAAGATTTGATTGTAACGTACCGATAAGACAAAAATGACAAACAATGCAATTAAGTCACATCTAAATTGAAGATTAGATGATGACCTTCAAATTCATTTCCACGTGTCTAAATATAAGCAAAAGAAATCGACGATCAACGAAAGTTTGGGTCAGATTCAGTGTTTTGAAAGTATTTTTTATTAGGGTGGTAATTTTCGCGGCCCCAAGAATTGTCATTTTAAGCCCAAGAATTATTATTTTTACCCCAAGAATTATTTTTTCGACCACGGCTTTTTAATTATTTTGGTCTCAAGATTTCTAATCCCAAGAATTATTATATTAGCCCCCAAAATTATTATTTTAACCCACAGAATCATTCTTTTGGCCCCAAGATTTTATTCATTTTACCCCCGATTTTATTCAATTGAAAAAAAAATATACCAAACCTACCTCTAACCTAAGCGCCTGAGTGGCAAATATACGTTTAGGGTCACATTTTTTTTTAGTTTCAAATACTTCTATAAAAGAAGTAAATAAATAAAATCTTGGGGTAAAATAAAAAAAATCTTGTGGTGAAATGAATAAAACCTTAGGGTAAAATGAATAAAATTATGGGGTAAAATGATTAATTATGTGGGCTAAATTAATAATTTTGGGGGCTAATATAATAATTCTTGGGAGCAAAAATCTTGGGAACAAAATTTCCGAAGAATTTGTATTGGGATTTGCGCCCTTTTCGCTAAGAACTCCGAATCTAACTAGCTTAGCAAGAGCGATTGGGGTTCAATAAAGTTCAGATCGACGTATTTTTTGAGAACTTATCTAAACTTTACAACGAACACAAATTTCCACCCGGCTCGATTTATAACATGGATATGGAATATCGACTGTTCCCAATAAAATCCCCAAAATTGTTAGCACTAAAGGGAAAAAGCTTGTCGGAAAAATATCATCGGCTGAACACGGCGAAACAGTCACTCTTGTGTGTGCTATGAGTGCAGCTGGCAATTTTGTAGGCCCAGCCCCCGAAAAGGAATGAAAAATGAGCTAATGGATGGATTAACTCCTGAATCCATAGGAAAGTGCTCAAATTCAGGCTATATTAACAGCACTCTGTTGCTGTTCGTTGAATGGTTGAAACACTTCCAAAGCAAAGTTCGAGCGGGATAAAGATCATCCAGTGTTGTTAATTCTAGACAACCATTGTTCACATAGATCTTTGGAGGCTGTATTATATTCCAGAGAAAATTCCATACATTTATTGACAATTCCGCCTTACAGTAGCCACAGACTTCAACCCTTGGATTGCTGCTATTTTAAGCCATTAAAAACGCTGTACGCTGATGAATGTGACCTCCATCCACATCTCGTGGTACACATGTGAAGATAGTCCATTCGACCCAAGAAAAGAAATCAGCTAAAATTCCATTTGCTTTTACGGAAAACATCACCCTGGATCCGCTTTATCCTCCATCCATATCTCGTGACGCATCTGTAAAAATAGTCCATTCGACCCCTGAAAAGCGGCCAATTAAAACTTCCTCAGCTAAAATGGTAACTCCAAAAGAAATACTTCCATTTCCCAGACGATTAGAAAATCAAAAAAGAAACAAATAAGGCCAAAAATCAGAAATGCTATCAAATACCCGCTTCAAAGAAAAACTTGAGACTCTTTGCGAAGAAAAACATAAAAAGGAGGAGTTACGAAAAAAGAAAGCAGTGAAAAGAAATATAACTTACAACGAACAAAAAAGTCATAAGAAGAGAAAACAGAAGACTTTGGATAAAGTTGCTCCGAGCAATATAGTGATCCGCCAAAAGAAATACTATCAAGTACCCCCCCTTCAAAGAAAAACTTGAGACTCTTTGCGAAGAAAAACATAAAAAGGAGGAGTTACGAAAAAAGAAAGCAGTGAAAAGAAATATAACTCACAACGAACAAAAAAAAGTCATAAGAAGAGAAAACAGAAGACTTTGGATAAAGTTGCTACGAGCAATATAGTGATCCGCCAAAAGAATGCTATCAAGTAGTTTGTACCTAGACGTTGTGCTATTAAGCTAAAAAATAAATGTTTCGTTTTATCAATATTTGTGGGTTTTGTACTTATACAGAGTGGTCAGAAATTCACTGATAGGAGAGTAAGGACAGTATTGGGGACGTTGGAACACAAAAAATCTAGTAAAAGTCGTACCGTTTCCGAATTATCCGCAGCTAAAGTTAGCCAATAAGAGCGCTGCGCGGGCGAATTTACACAGCCATCCACAGGCGGTGTTGCCTTTATTATTACTAACAAACAGTTCCCACTAGTGGCTTCTAAAATCAAAGGAATTGTAGTGCTTCGGCAGCGTACACGGTAAAACGCGAAATCTTAAGGTTGCGGGTTCGATCTCCACTTCGCTTTCTTTGCCTTGGCAACACCGCCTGTGGATACCCGTTTGATTTCGTCCACCAAGCGCTTTTATTGACTAACTTTAGCTGCGGATAATTCAGAATCGGTACGACTTTTACTAGGTTTTTGTTGTATTTATTTCGTTAGTGCAACGTCCCCAATACTGATCTTACCCGCGGATCAGTGAATTTCTGACCACCCTGTATATATGCTAGGTACGTCCTTTTGTCCCATTCTACTCAATAACTTAGTTTTTTCGTTGTAACTTCGTTCGTTACTGTATCCAATATTCTGTCGGTGCGTTGCAACCGAGTTAATAACATGTGCGCCATCTGTTGCGATAGCATTTGAAACTTGAATAACTTTTGATGTGGACAACTTTTTTTATTATTTTTTTTACACAAACTTTATTTGTTCCTTTCTATTTTATTTACATCATGTTTTGAATCCAACAAATGACCGCCTTTATTTTTGATGCAAAAAGATGCCCGTTTTCGTGCATTTTGCATCACATTTTCCAGCGTCTCGGTGGTAATAAGCGATATTTCCCGGCGAATATTGGCTTTGAGCTGACCTATGGTCTGCGGCTTGTCGATGTAAACTTTGCTCTTCAAATACCCCCACAAAAAGAAGTCAGGCGGCGTCAAATCGGGTGAGCGCGGCGGCCAGTTTTTCGATATGACGCGTCGGTCGAACATCGTGCGGAGTAGCGTCATTGAATCGCGACTAGTGTGTGCTGTGGCTCCGTCCTGTTGGAACCAGAAGTGGGCCATGTCATTTTCAGTCATTTCCGGAAACACAAAGTCACGCAGCATCGCTCTGTAGCGCGCGCCATTGATCGTAACGGCGTTGCCAGACGCGTTCTCGAAAAAATACGATTTGACGATTTCTGCTCATTGTATCGGTGTTAGTTGATTCATGGCTCAAAATAGACTGAACTGACGCGTCGAACAAGCCACTGTATTTATGTCAATACGTCAAAAAATGGCGGAACTATTCAAGTTTCAAATGCTATCGCAACAGATGGCGCACCTTTTATATGGATCTTATGGATCTTAATGGATCTAAAGGGTCTCTAATGGATCTTATGTGAAATTTTATGTTGATTCAAGATCCGGTGCCAATTTTTCGGTATCTCAAATACTTTTCGAGATATTCGAGTTGGAAATCAAAATTTTGAAATGATCAAATTTTGTCTTTTTGATCAGAGCAGATTTTTTTTATATTTTCGTTACTGCGGTATTCGAAGTTCGTTCTATAGTCCGGGGATTTCAACAAGTTTTTTTATGATGGAACAAATTATTTTGATCATAATTATACTATTTCAGAGAGAAGGCAATATTTACAATAATTTACACTTGTAACATAAGTAAGTAATTCATTCACGAAGTCTTCCCACAGGCTCCCAAAGTTTGAACATAATAATGCTAGTTCATCAACATGCGCGCACATGATCACTAATTAACAATATAATACCTATAGGAAGATGAAGTTAACTGTAATCCACTTTTCACGTAATTCACCGAATTTTACACAATAATAACCACAGTAATAAGTCCCACCTTAACAACCAAATATTGAGCTCCCATGATCAGTCAGTAAAAAGCGAACGGCAAGAACTAAAGGAATGACGAATGACTATTATCGCTTTATTAAATTATATGGTTTAATACCGGCCCGTCTTCTCTTCCGCCTCTTATTCTTCGCTTTTGCATGTATCTGATAGACCAAAAAACGATTGTTTATTTTTTTAAATTCGTTTCGAAATATATCGATGTCTTCGTCTCGATAATTATTAATAATAATTCTTGCATATCGATCTATCATTCGGTTACGATCGACATGCCATTCGAACGAATTACACATAGAAACAACTTTCCTCTTTAATTGCTCCAATTCGCATTCTTTGCTCGCCTTTTCTGATGTGGAAGAATGAAATTTGATTTCTAATTGATCCAATAATTCCTCGTAATCGTCAAATATTCGTCGATTACTATTAAAAACGTAACTAAACGATTTCTTAACTTCAGCAATATCGGTGCTCCGTTCTAAAATATCCATGTGAAGTTTATCGTCACCGTTTTGTAGTTTTGCAATGAAAATTGTATTTAATTTTCGATAAGCTATCATTAATTCATCTTCACATTTTTTATATACTTCGTCCGAAAAAATATCCTTAATTTTAGCGACAAGTTGAAGAATGTGATCGTGCAGATTAATTGCCTTGTAAAACCAGGCAACATTTGGATTATTTAAAATGGCCAAATTCTTCTTAACCGAATTTTTATCTTTGTAAATAGTCTCAAAGCTAACAAGTTGTTTCAAATTTTCTTTAGTTAACTGCCCTTTTTCGCAAAAGGTTAGTATGGCAGTTTTGGCTTTCTCCAAATTGTCATTTTGTCCTTCCAACTTACAAGAAACAAAGTGAGCCGCTTCGGGGTTAATGAAATTTACCACAACATTCAGATGTTGCCTAATAAGATTTCTAAAATTTAATCCATCCTGTTGCGCTAGATATTTGTAAAATGGTTTAGGTATTGTCATTGTAAGACCTTCGTCCTTGATTGTAATTAGTTGAGGCGACAAAGAGGCAGTTTGTGTAGTAATAACAGGCAAATCAGAGCTGCAAGTAGGTTCGCCCAGTTGTGGAAAGTTAGTTGTACTTGAAACTTCGGGAACGGATTGTATCGTCTGAGTTCCATTTCTGCGTGGTGGATGATCATCAAATGAAGTAAATGTCGGAGAAAGATACGGCGAACTCTGATGTCCTAGATAGTTGAAATTTAAACTTTGGAAGGGACCCCAACCCTAAAACAAAACAAAAAACATTTTTTAGTACACATACTATAATTATTTTACATTACTGATTCAATTTCAAGTATTTTAAACTCTCGTGTTATGTCTTAACATTTATCAATTGTCTGGCGTTTACCTTAATTGATAGTTAAATGCAAAAGTTTTCTTCGCCAGTTCTTTCTTTTCGTAAGGTACTCGTCGATTGAACTGCGCACTTTATGAAACAACTAAGCTTTAGGAAAGTTAAATAAATGCCTTTTGATGATTATTGTGTGTTTTGATACTTCCCTCCCGATTATAGTTCACTACCAGTGTATTCTTGTTGCTTATAGAATAGGGGGGTCTACTAAACGATTACGATCACGTGCCTGGTATGGGTGGGGTTTGACGGGTTATTTAAATTGTACTGCGTTTATTTAAATTTGAGTTAGTTTTGGAGGAAAGGGTTTTTTTTTTTTTTAATATACATAAACAATTTATATTTAAAAACATTAAAAATGCAAATGTGTCGTTTTTAAATATTTCCCTCTCTGATTTATAATAAATAACTCCTCTAATTGGATAATTTTATGGAAAATTAAATAATTTTGAACTACACTTTGCTAGAACTGTCCAGACATACCCAGAAATACTGTACTATAGAATCCAGATGTGTAAAATGTACTGGGGGACATCACAAAAATACATACACGGCGGCGAGGCACACCCAGCTAACTATCAAGGATGTATAGTAGCAAAAGAAATCCAAAAAACAAGATCAAACAACTCAAGAAAACGAACCTGCCTAAACTGTCGCAAAGATCTACTAATCTAAAACGTCAAATACCGCTTCAATGCACGAAGGAAACGGATCTGTAAATAAGAATTGCAGCCAAGTAGAGCGAAGGCACAGAAGAAATACCAACGAATGCACAAGTGACCCTTATGGCGGGTTCGTTGATGTTTGATGCGCGAGACTGCCATCTTAAGAAGAAGTATTTGAGCGGTACCATGGGCGCCAATAGGGAGGAGCAAGAAGGGCAGTTGTCCCCCGACTCGAACTCTAAGCAATAATAATTTCTTAAATAACGACGACTTTACAGTTAAATAAAAGTAACTGTTCAATCTTCCCCAAATTGCCCCCCCCCACCACCCCTATGAGCGGTACTGTTTAATAAAAATACCCTATACGTATATACAGGGTGGTCGTATTTGGACTGTTTTGACAGGAAAAACCTATTTGTGAACTAGATAGAGGAAATCTGACTTACATGTCAAGAGGTCGATTTTTGAGAAACGGCCTATAAACAAAACCGCATCGCGATATCTTCAAAACCAGCTGAGATATAGGGTGTTTTTCGAATTTTGACTATTTTGAAAATTGCCGATAACTCCGTTATTTATGGAGATTTTCGATTAGAATAAAAACATTGTTAAGACACTTTTCCAAGACAAATCCAGTGGCGTACGCAGATTTTTTCTCCAGTTTCCCGTTCTTGCTAAAATTAATACAACTTTTTTTATTTCTTATCAATCTTTCAATCTTCGGATCTTCCCCACAAGAAGAAATCAAGGGGAGTTAGATCACATGACCTTGCAGGCCACGGAATGGGGCCTCCAGTTCCAATCCAATCCATCGTTGTCCGAATTCTTCATCTAAAAGTTGACTGACAATACGGGCATTTTGAGCGGGGCAACCATTTTGTTGAAAGTGAATACTGTTCACAAGAGCCAATGGCATGTCTTCCAGAAAAGGAACAACAATTGTTCGCAAAATATTTATGTAATCATTTGCTGTGAGGTTTACGTTAAAGAAATATGGTCCTAGAAATCTACCTCGAAAAATTCCTGCCCATACATTGAAACCAAAGCGACCTTGCCGATTTTGATACACTGTAGCATGAGGATTCTCTGTGCTCTAGGTATAAGAATTGTATTTGTTGAATATTCCAGAACTTTCGATTCTCGCTTCATCAGTCCAAATGATGGACAATGGGAAATTGATAATCTCATTACATTTTACGACGAACCAGTTGCAGAATTGCAGTCTTCTAGCAGCATCTCCCTCATGTAATTGGTGGATTCTTCTGGCGCGATATGGTTTGAATTTATGTTTCTTCAAAGTAGTCAAAACTTTTGTTCTTCCCATACCTGTTACGGTAGCTAAAGCCCGTGAGGATATATTTGGATTTTCCAATACTTCTCCAATTATATTTACTTCTTGAACTACCTGTTCTCCATTCAAGTTTCGATGTTGCCTCGGCTTCTTGAAACTTCCATAATTCATCAAGTTATTCTGCAACGTGCGAAATCTTCGTATGTCTGGCTGGCGGCGTTCAGGATATGTATTGAAATAAAGTTCACTAGCTGCCTCTGCATTATCATTTGACAAAATGTATGACTTTATCATATCAAATTTTTCGTTGTTTTGGTACATTTTTAATTCCTCGATGAATTAAACTTTTTTTGCTACTGAAATTATGTTTGACAATGTCAAAGTGACAGGTACCAACAGCCATACATCAATGGAAAGAGCTCAACGCGAGCATTTTTTTGAGAGCATAGCCGACTATGATTGCCATAAGAAATAAAAAAGTTGTATTAATTTTAGCAAGAACGGAAAACTGGAGAAAAAATCTGCGTGCGCTACTGGATTTGTCTTGAAAAAGTGTCTTGACAATGTTTTTATCCTAATCGAAAATCTCCATAAATAACGAAGTTATCGGCAATTTTCAAAATAGCCAAAATTCGAAAAACACCCTATATCTCAGCTGGCTTTGAAGATATCGCGATGCGGTTTTGTTTATCGGCCGTTTCTCAAAAATCGACCTCTTGACATGCAAGTCAGATTTCCTCTATCTAGTTCAGAAATAGGATTTTCCTGTCAAAACAGTCCAAATACGACCACCCTGTACAATAAAATATAATAGCTTTTTATAAATGTGTTATATACCAAGTCTGACAATGAAGTAATGATACTGAGTGTATAAAAACCGTATAATATTTAAAAATTAGTCAACACCTCCACGATCCCCTTCGAAATAGTTCCCTTGGACACCAACACAGCGATTCCAGCGATTATTCCATGCATCGTAGCAGTTCTGGAAAGCTTTGAACGGCATGTTCGACAGTAGTCTCGTCACGGCCTCTTGGATCTCTTCAATCGACTGAAAATGCGTTCATTTTACCACCTGCTTGACTTTGTGGAACAAGAAAAAGTCGCAGGGTGATAATACAGGCGAGTACAGCGGCTGTGGTAACACCGCGATCGCTTTGGAGGTCAAAAACTGGGTCACACTGCACGCGGTGTGACCGGGCGCGTTGTGGTGGAGCATCCAAGTTCGTGCGATGTCGGGACGCACTCTGTTGGTCAACGAAGTATATCGAGTACTTCGTGATAATAGATCCAGGTGGAACGAACTCCCTATGGACCACCCAGCGGTTCTCGAAGAAGCAGATGAGCATGGTTTTCATCATGCGAGCTTCTTTCGGTCTTGGGTCATCTGGAGACAGCCACTGTTGGCTTTGGCGCTTCGTTTCAGGGTCATATTGGAAGAACCAGCCCTCATCACCCGTAATAATAATGGGGTCAAGCAGCGTAAGATCATTTTCCACCCGTTGCGACTGACATTCGATGGAGTTTTTGCTCTTCCGAAAGGTTCTTCGGAACCATCTTCGCGCAGAGCTTTTTCATCCCAAAATCTTCAGTTAAAATCTGTCTAACGGTGTCGCGGTTGATATTTAGTTCGTCAACCAACATTCGAACAGTTACACGACGATTCATTGTGCCAACGAAACACTTGTGCAAGACTCAAAGAATCACCACCATACACTTTTTACCGTACGTTTCCGTAGCCGAATCGGCCAGTTTTGCGCAAAATTTGATCGCTACACTAAATTACACTTTCCTAGGAGAAAGGAAAAGAGTCTATTCTACACCATGGGCTACCAAACAGCAGAAATACAGGCTTCAGTTGTCAACATTAGCATGAAATCACATGAAGTGAGTAATAATCACGACGCTATACTGCCCGCCGAGGCATTCTATAAAGAAAGAACAATATCTGGACTTCCTCAAAAGCCAAGGAAATATTCATCATTGGAGGTAACTTCAACCCACTGGGCGTCAAGATTAACTACAAGGAAAACTTTTAGCAGCCTCTAATCAGCTTTCAACTGGGAAGCCAACATATTGGCCGACCGATTCGTAGAAAATTCATGATCTCATAGATTTCTTTATAATTAAGAATATCTCACCAAATTATAGGCATGTTGAGGAAGTATGAGATATGAACACCTAGTGACACCGTCATTCATAAACAGAACCAACCGAGTCTAACCAACAAAATGACAGACTGAGAAAGCTTTAAAACTCAACTTGAAGAACTAATAAAAGTCTCGGTAATAATTTAGTACCCGGTCGTATGCACCAAGCCGTTGCAATTTTTTCCCTATAAGAGAGTATTATCAGATAACTAAGAAAAGCTATAACATAATGAGCGCAAGTCAGTAAATTGTTTAAAAATTCAATAAATAAATCATAGCAAAATGTCAAAACATGGTGGATTTGTCCATAGGTGGCGCTATCATAAAAAAGAATCTATATTTACAAGGTAATACTATTGTGCATGCGCGTCCTCGTAAATGGATCAATACTTCTAACAAATATTTATGCGCATGCCTGTCTTACAAATACCTTGATCCGTATTATTAGCTACCATATTTTCCTGCACAGTCTTAAAACCATCTTTGTTAGTGATCGAGTTTGTATTCTGAATTGTGCAACTTGTGTTACCTTTTATGTCTCTTTTATAGGTTATTCGCTCCCTTCGGATTCTTCTATCATTTCTTGAGTTATTGATTATGTACAGCGACTCTTACAGGTTATCCGCTAGTAAATAAGGTCATTTAAATGCCACCGTTTTATGTATGTATACCTAATTCTCAATAGAGTGATATTAAGCCAACGATAATTAATTCTACACATTGATCTGTGTCTTAGGTTAAGGAGGGGATCCACTTTGAATATTCCAGCTCCTTCAGCAACTACAACAGGACGACAGTACAATTTTTCTGAAGCCATATCATAAAGCATTGAAGAACAAAGTTTCATGAAGCAGTGATTGTGAACAGAACAGGTTTGGGAACCAAGATGACGAAACCTCCTGAGGCTTTGGAACCTAGATGAAGACACCGTCAACAATACCTATGGCTTGCGAACCAAGATGAAGAAACCCGAAAGGCTTTGGAACCTAGATAAGAAACCAACATGAAAGCTTGGGAACCTATGAAAAAAGTGGCTGGATATGCATGGCTATCGGGCATGGTTCCTTGGCGATGGGGATGCTGATTCTAGAGAACAATTTCCAACAGAATTGGTCGTGTCATAATCATCATGGATCAACGCATTTCTGAGATATGATTGGGTCCCAGAAATATGTATTATCTTGTACAGAGCTTGAATGCAACTGAGTTTCAGTGCAAGTATCCATATTCATTTTATCACAAATTTGAATTGTGGCCCAGCAGTCTCAATCTCAGGGGACGATTGTAGCTGAGACTCATTGGACAGTTCAATATTAATGAGGAACATCAACAAACAGTTGAGTTAGCACACCGCACCACTTTACTACCACAGTGCATTATGAATGATTTTTCACCCCTTTACTGAATGGAATCTAAGATATACCAAGATGATTCAAGTAGGAAAAAATGTGCTCTTTCCAGTGACAGCGGAAAAAATAATCTCTGAAATCACGTAATTCACTTTATTTCAGACTGAACATTGCTCACTTTTGGCAACTTTGTGTTTGGCATCATGATTATTCTCCAATAGAAACCAAGACAAGTGGCCCTGAATCAAGATAATACGGCTACTACTACCTCAGACACAGTTCACAAATTTGTAAAGTGGCAGCTTGCCTTTTAGGTACTCATTATTCATGAGATGACTAGGGCCAGACTACAATATTTACTCTGCATCGTACGCAAATTCTATACTTAAGGCATTTTGACCCCTGCTGCTGGCTCCTGAAGTAAATTTTATCTCGCCTGGCCACGTTTTTCAAGTTCAGCACACCAAAAGTTGTACCACACGTGGTAGTAAAAGAGTCCTACATGCTTTTGCCTTGTAGTAATGAGCCAAAAATTTGGTTTTGTTCCATTCTTCATAGATCCATTGAGAAGTCCTCCAAATGAAAAGCCACGGCTTCCAAAATACTTAATGTTATGGCATGAAATTTTGCACCTATGATAGGGTCATTTATAGGGTGAATCTGCATCCACATAAAGTTTGAGGAAAATTGATAATGGTCAGTGTGGCTGACTTCAAAAATTAGACCATTTGGGATGGAATGGTCCTAAAAGGTAAGGATAGGAGCATCCCTAAACTTATTAAATAAACTGTTGATGTCGTTAGCCGAAAATTAAAGTGTGGTGCCATCTGAATAGCATATCAGTTTGTCAACTTGGACGGAATTGAGTAAGTCTGCGACATAGAGTAAATATATAATAGGTCCAAGTACTGAGCCTTGAGCAACTCCCAAAGCAATGTTATACTTTTTAAAGTGTGCATCATCAATGGCAACATACAAAAGTCTGTGGGTTTTTTGTATTTATATGTTGTACTCACAGGCCTAAAGAGGGGGGGGGGGGGGGGGGAGTAGTAGCGTTGGGCGATATTGAAAATTTTATATTCGATATATCGTCGGTGAAAATATCGCGATACGACTAAGTATCGATATATCGTGAAATATTCAAATATCACGTTATATCGTGATATCGCGATATATCGAGATAGTTTAGTACCACGATATATCGGGATAGTTGAATATATCGTTGTATGATTGTGTATCAGTGTTGGTAGGTCCAGATTGCGATAGCGATCCTATATATAGTGTAACCCTCAACATTTCACCCTGGACGTCTTCTTAAAACCCCACACTATGCACTCGCGGCGTGTACTGTTACGTCACCGTTGGGAGGGGGGGGGGGGCAGGGTGGAAGGGGGTATATATTTTACAGAAGATTACAACTATTCCTGACACTTTATACTTCTCGTAAGCATACAAATAAAACCCCAATAGCAATATATCATTGCATTGCGGTATATCGTCATATCGTGGTATATCGTCATATCACGATATATCGTCATATTGCGATATATCGACTATGACGATATATCGATATTCCAAAATTCATGTGAATATTCATATCGTGGCTGAAAAATATCGCGAATATGACTAAATATCGGTATATCGCCCAACCCTAGGGGAGAGGCATCTGTCCCCGGACGCGCCCTATCCTAGCTACGCCCCTGTTTGTACTCTAACTTATAAGATTCCTATCCTACATGTACCTTTTAGTGCAAAAAAATATTCCTTCAATTCCCTCTTTAACTTAACTATTTCAGGATTGAATATTTTATTTAATGATAAGACTTACCCCAAGATTGACTCCACCGGCCCCATATTTTCGTCGTTTATACGGATACGGATACATCTTCTAACGTCCATAAAGTGTCCCTAAATGTTTAGAAAAATGAAAATTGGATGTAACACGTAACATAACAAATGTGTTAAGTTAAAGAAAAGATGTTTAACTATTATTTATCACTAGAAAAACTGCACAAAAGTTTGTTGTTTATCACAATAATGTACATAACCTATGATACGAGTTTGAGTTAACGAGTTGTGTCTAGTGTACCACACTTCTCCCTGATCTCTGGTGTACCATTGAAATCACATGGAATGTATAGGGGATTTCACAATTTCTGCCAGTTTCAAAGATCTACCGAGGCCGAAACTATCGAATATCAAAACCTCTCAGCAAACTACTGAGGAGCCAACAGAAGAAACCATTCAAGAAACAACTGAGCAAACAGAGGAAACTTAAACCGAAACTACGGAAAACACTCTGAAGAACAACTAAGGAAGCGACTGAAGAATCTGAAACCGACAAAGGTGAAGCAAATAAGCGTTTGAGTAGGAAGTTGAGGACTACATGTATCTGGAACTAGTAAAACAACTAATGCGACGAAAAAAAAGAAATTGAGGTAACAACCGTATAGGAGGAAGCTATAAACTTTTCGGATCCAAAGAAGTATCGAGAAGAGCCGAAATAAAATTATACAGGGGAGTTCTCCCACCAACAGCGATATATGGATCACGAATAGAAACAGCCAGTGAAGACTAGAAATTTTGGAGAAAAATGTTGAGAAGAATACTGCAATGACTGGAGAGAATACGAGAAGATAGGGGTGTGAGAAAAATAGCCTGGACTGTGCCAGAAGGTACAAAGACAAAAGGAAGGCCGGGAAAACGTTGGAAAGAGGCGATGGAGGGGAAAGGAATACAGAATTGGAAAAGAGCAGCACAAAACAGAAGAGAATGGAGCAGAGTCTTAAAAGCTATGGGTCTGAATCAAGCTTCATATACATCTTTATCGCTATTAGATCTTGACTACTTCTTTGATCTTTTGTACGATTCTTCTTCTTCCATAATTCTTGCGAATATTTTTCCTGTAGGTACTTATTACAGGAATTATATTCCTGTTAGGAATTGTGATTTCCACCGTACCTTTCCCAATCTTATTTTTCCTATTCTCTCCATCGCTTCATCTTGGTTCCATATTCCCATCTCCATCTCGTCTGTTTCTTCCACTTTCTCCATGTTCCAATCAGTAAACTTTTGAATCTCTTCATTATTCTAAACTCTTCAATGATTATGTTTCCGTCCTTGTGTGTATTAATCATATTATACTCCTTTTGTCTTAGCTGTTTTAGAGTATCATACAATAATTTTTGGTTCCCTCTGTATTTTGGCGTCATTTCCCCACCAAATTTTATTTATGATTCTGTCTCAAAAGTGATATTGCTAAAAAATTCTTATACAAACATCACCTTTCTTAACAAAACATACGATCTCTTAACTGTACAAAAAAATAATGTCATGTATACATGCTATTATTTAAAACAGATTTGGGAAAAAGATGGATCCTTGGGTACGGCCAGTGCGCGGGGAAGCTGTTATCCTACACTATTGCTATGAAGCGCATGGTTTTGTACAATGCAAAAGAATAATCACATTGTTGTGGTTTGCCGCTCAGTGTGTACGATGTGGAAAATTACCTATCGCAACAATATGTGCGTCTTTTTCTCGCGGTAATTATAGCATTTACTTTGAACTACAAGAAAACAAATTTTCTTTTCAATAAACGAATTATGCAGCTTGATTTCAATACTACAAATTTACAATCTAAAGCAAGAATTTTTTCATTATGACCACTCAAAGTCAGGGCCTTGCATTTTTACTCCAATAGTAACTCTGTACTCACATTCCGATCATATCCGACTGTGTAAAAGAGGCTACAAACACACAGAGACTGGAGGTTTTCTGAAGCCATTTGGACGATAACACTGTAATCATGTGTCCTTGTTACGAAATGAACAGTCAAAGCATAAGAGCACAATCATGCATCACAGACTTGAATAATATAACATAATATATTAATTAATTAAAGTTTCAAATTTTATTAAACATTTTTTATTTTGAAAATATTCTCAAATATAATCACTTTAGTCACAACAGTTTGAAAATTTTTACACTTGAACCATAAAATATTTCGTATTCAAATAAAAAACATAAAACGGAATGAATAAAGGAGAGCTTAATATAGTTTTTAGGACTTTAAGTTGTATTTTTTTTTCTTAATGTTTCAACGACTTCACTAATTTTCGAACAAGTACTTTTAAACATATGCGTTTGTCTTTTGGAATAATTCGATATTACAAGGACGTTGTACAAGTGAACTATTTTCTTTAACCAAACGTCTAATTTCCACTTTTTGCACATATTTACCATTGAGGATTTCATATTTTCGAACACGTGGATTTGCCTATTATCCTTCAATTGATTGGGAACATGCGGCAATTGTGCGATTAATTCCTCATAATTGGGGTAAAGTGCGTGACCGCTATTAAAGACATACTCAAATGAATAGAGAAGTACCTGCTTGTTTTGAAGGCACTTCTCTAAAGTATCCATATGAGTTTTATCCGATCCAATTTTCAATTTACTAATAATGATGGCATTCAATTTCTGATAGAACAGTTGAAGTTTACGCTGATGCTTTCTGTAAGTCTGCGTTTCAGTGCACTGCGCAATTAAATCCGTCAAGATCTGAATTCGTTTATAAACCAGATGCGCATTACCTAACCAATCCGTCTTTTTATTATTTAACCGGTTCATATTCATCTTAAGGGCTTTTACTGTCGTTTTTTTGGTGTTCATAGGTACTAATGTATCAGCGGGTACTAGGCATGTTTCCTTAGCAGCTAAATATCTTGTAATCGCAGCCTTTGCATTTGACTGATCCTCGACTGTACCTCCGATGAATAAAAGACGTCCTCTACTACGTTTTTTGAGCTGAACAGTAACAGACGTTTTCCTTTGAAGTAATTTCAAAAAAGTGCCCGCTTCACCTCCCACAAGATGTTTATGCTTAGAATGTCCGAAGTACCAAATAACTACAGGATTTAGTTCGTCCGTATTTTCTTTTGTATGTTCTGTAGTTTCAGTTTGTTGTTCGTTTAAATTGTCTGAAAGATTATCGGCGCTGGAAACATTTTCACAGTCAGGAGGAAGATCATTGGTACCATAAACATTTTGAAAACTATGAATGAAGACACTGGTAGCGGCGTGAGATCTGTTATAATAGTGACAGTTTTGTTCTAAGTGTCCATTCGCACCACAACCTGAACACCAACAATCTTCAACTAGTTTCATGTTTGCTCCTGTTGGTTCTTGAACCTCGCCATCTTTTGTCTAAGGAAGAAATATTATTTAATATAAGAAAAAATGATAAAACAGTTGCAGGAAAATCATTCTATTACCATAGATAAAATATACTACAAATACCCTACTTAATTGGCCTTTAGTACAGTGCCTTTATCATTTAGTAGAGTCCCTATATAGAGAGAGTACTGCAATATTGGTTTGGGCGTTACTTTGGAGCTAAAATGGCGGCTGCATATTATGGCTGTCTTGTCAGGAATCAGCTGATGTCAGTTGTCACCTGACAGTTGTAATAATTTTTCGATCACACCAATACCTTTCCTTCAATTCAAATTTCCCGCCCTTTTCTGGAGTCAAAATTGCGTCAATTGCGGTACTCTATCTATATAGGGACTCTATCATTTAGCACAGTCGGTAGATTAATAGAGTACCGCAAGCCTTTGACGCGACAAATGGGCCCTGGCGCCATTTTTAGTCCATATACATAAAATATACTTACGAAGTGCATAATTTTTAATAAAATGCCGTGTTGTTGTGCCGTTAAGTGTATTTTTTTTATTATATTCCGAAAAATTTAGTCAAAACATCATCTACATTACTGAGCGTGTAGTGAGTGAAGCGCGGAAAGGACTAAAAATGGCGGAGGTTGCGGTACTCTGTTAATCTACTGACTCTGTCATTTAGCAGAGTCAGTAGATTAATAGAGTACCGCAAGCCTTTGACGTGACAAATGCCGCCCTGGCGGCCATTTTTAGTCCATATACATAAAATATACTTACGAAGTGCGTAATTTTTAATAAAATGCCGTGTTGTTGTGCCGTTAAGTGTTTTTTTTATTACCTATATTCCGAAAAATTTAGTCAAAACATCATCTACTTTACTGAGCGTGTAGTGAGTGAAGCACGGAAAGGACTAAAAATGGCGGAGGTTGCGGTACTCTGTTAATCTACTGACTCTGTCATTTAGTTCTTTCTAACGCCCTCTATTCATAAACGGAGATAAGAAATTGTTGTGGTTTTGAATTTTTTTGGTAATATCAAGTATTGTATTTACATCAAGACCAATCTTGACAAATTCAAGCAACCCGTTTCGAAGTTACACGATTTTTTCCAGTAACACGTAATTTAGTCCCCCCTCCCCCCTTTATTTTGACAGCAATCGTAAAAATTCATTAAACAAAGTTTTACATATTGATCACTAGTTTACAATGAATATATTTTTTTAAATACCTTACTGAGGAAAATTGCCCAAAAAATGGCAATTTCTAATTGAAGTTAGTGAAACGCCCTCTGGCGGTAATTGTAGGAAATTGAAAATAATTTCCAGCATTTCCTCTTGGCCACATTTATTATAAGATTTTTTATTTCACTGTTCAATTTCAAATAGTTTCTGAGTTATAGCCGGCGGTCGTCTTTCTTAGTTGTACACACAGTACATATGGTAAACGCCAAACAAAATTCGTTGCACGTCAGCAATCAGCTGATAATTGACGTCCCTGTCGTAAATGTAACGGCATAAAAATCGTGAAAATTCGACCTGTAAAAATTAATTTCATCAGAATTTTATGATCGCCACGTTGGTAACAATGGATTGTTTTCAGCAACGTTGCCAATGCCAATTCCATAAGGTATCAATTTTGTAATATTTTGTTGTGGTTATGTTTTGACTGTCACAATTTTGAAGTTTTGATTTTGTTTTTTATTTATTATAACTAAAGTTACGAGTGAACTCAGAAGCTTTATTTGCGTTACCTTCTTTCAATTACAATCTGGCAACATTGCCCCCAATCTACGTCACTCACATTATATGACGTGCAACGGATTTTGTTTGGCGTTCACCATATGTATGTATACAGCGTGCCTCACGGTGACCACCCATTAGAATATTTCAGAAACTAATGATCTGAATCGTTGAATACGTTTGTTGTTTTCCATTTTTTTAATTAATAGTATTGAATTCAACTGTCACTAGTGGTGTTAGACTGACAACGTGACAACTAATAACTGGTGATAGAACAGTCGTTTGAAGTTTTGAAGTTCGGCTAAATAAGCCATTTTCGCAAGAAATTGAATGACCTTGGTTGACTGCACAAAAAAACAGTAGAAGAGACCTAGAAGAGATAGGTATAGGGAACCATGGTATCGTTTGAAAGAAAATGAAATTTTGTAGTAGACTACCGCGAAACATACAGGGTGTTCCATTTGAAACCAACTTATGATGATTTGAAGTTAACTAAGGTCGGCATTAAATTTCCACCACCCTGTATGCAATTAAGCCGCTTTGAAAGTATGGATGGGAAGCTTAGGGGTCCAGATATCTCTCGTGTGAATATGATTCCTTTATCTTTTTTGCCATAGAATTCACATGGTTTTAAGCTAGTGTTTATTTTAATTTTTATTAAACAAATTAAATATCTCGGAAACCGTTAACTTTAGGAATAAGAAAACTTGAAAGTCCACCTAAAATTTTACGTAGAATCCAAAATCGGAATAATATATAGGGTGTTACATTTAAAATAACAAAGTTGGTGTCATTTCCGGAAAAACCGGAAGTGTTACGTAGACGCCATTATTTTATTTGAGGAGGCCATGTCCGAAAACCCCATTACCCAAATTTTCAAAATTCAGATCATAGTAGTTTCTGAAATATTCTAATGAGTGGTCACCGTGAGACACCCCGTATGTACATATAAACTCATAAAATTGTAAACAACTTTAAATTGAAAACAACATAAATTTAAAAGTAAAAACAAACTATACAACCAAGGGTTCGGGTGGTCCAAATTAGACACTTTCTTATGGAAACACCCTTTATTTTAAGAGATAGAAAAAAATGGAACTAGGTGTCTGGAGCTCAATTTTAATGAGAAAACACCGGCGCAAACAGAACTCAGCTATTTCTAATAGTTTGGTCGCTAGGGGGCGTTTCTCGAATTTAGTCGATTTCATTAATGCTCCATAACTTTCTTATTATTAAAGACAATTGATTTTGGCAAAATCTTTCTTAGAGCACTTTTTTACGTAGGTTCCATCGCGATAGACAGGTTATATACAGAGTGTTTGATTTTTGTATACGACCCTAAACTACATTTTTCCATACGGACCACCCTATACAAGGTGTCCAGAAATGAAGGTGCCAAACGAAAATCGCAGTTAGTAGACATTATTTTATGTCGAATTAACCCAAATTACCTTAGTCCAAAAATGCTTCTTAAGCGAGCTGGAGCTCCTTATAGATGGTGCCATGAAGTACTTTTTTTGTAATATCTCAAAAACGGTTCGATCGAAAATGTCCAAACTTTGCACAATGACTTACCTTCTAATCATACATCGGTCGCTGTAAATAATACTTCCATGCTGCGGCCATTAGCGTCCCATGTGGGAGGGGCCGCAGACATTTTGGATGGTATTTTTTTTACATTTATTCTTTTGACATTTTTTGTGTCAAATTCGAATTCTCTAGGGTCTTTTCTAAAAATAATGTGCTCTTGTTTCAAATCGTTAGGATGCACCCTTCTCGAGAAAAATAAATTTAAATAAATTACTAATTTATTAATTTATTTAACTAAATTACTCTTGTGTCAAGTTATATCAAAAACAACAAATTTTACAGTAAGTGCTCTACATGACGGCCGCCTGTTTCAATACATATTACAAAAAAAAGTACTTCATGGCACCATCTATATGGAGCTCTAGCTTGCTTAAGAAGCATTTTTGGACTAAGGTAATTTGGGTTAAATCGACATAAAATAATGTCTACTAACTGGGATTTTCGTTTGGCACCTTCATTTCTGGACACCCTGTATATTTTGGGGTTTTCGAAGAGTGTAAAATTTACGAAATTTTGATGTATCACATGTTATATTTATGTTAAGTATGGGTTTCTTCTATCTCTTAAAAACAATGAGTGTTTCCATACGAAAGTGTCCAATTTGGAACACCCAGTACATTATACATATGCACCGTAAATGTCTTTAACGTAAAACTTCAAAAATAAACTTGAGTGTACATAAAAAATAACCAACTGCACTTTAATGGTAAACAAATGACACCACACACAATTGACACGAGTACAGCAACAGGCAAAACTCAACTAGAGCTTCTCACCTACCTCTCACGCTCATGTTAACCCACCCTCTGTCAGCTTTATTCGTAACTTCGAAAGTTCATAAGTAGAGGACTGTACATATTCCTATACCTATTTTTAATAGTTTCCGACTTATTCCCATTTCAATGGAATGATAACACTTTTTTTTCCATTTTCTTTAGTAGTTGACTATGACCTTATGGCAATCGAATTTTAAACAAATCTACTATCAGAGTAAAAATGCAAGGCCCCTGACTTTGAGTGGTCATAATGAAAAAACTGGGGGGTGACATTTTTTCATTTTTGGACAGTACATTAGTCATTTCTATACAGGGTTGCCCATTAGTGCGAGGAAGTCCAATATTTCATTCAATATCATACGGATTTAAACATTTTTAATAAAAGTTGTAGGATACGAACCATTGCATATTTGTAAAATATTTATGAACATACAGGGTGCTTCAAATAATCGTGGCTCCATGCTGACCTGTTTTTTTAAATGGAACACCCTATATTTGACATCATATTCCAATTGCTCTCTTAAAATGCTCTATGTCCATATTTTTGTTTTTTGTTTTAAATGCAGTGTTCCCAAGTTATTAATTTTTTTTATAATTTCTCTGAAAAAACATGGTCTGGTTAAAAAATGTGTAGGCTCGTTCAGTTTTAAAATGTTTAGTCAGTTTTTGGTACACAAATTAGTAAAGGTCGTTCCTTACTAAAAATACAAATATTTGTCGATTTAATTATACAGGGTGTTTTGCAATAATTCGTAAAGTTTTGTAAATCTCGAATAGAAAAAACTTTGTTATTTTAAATGGAACACCCTGCATATTATTATGTATGTTGATAAAGTTTTTCAATCTCTCCAATTCATGTCTGTACTATGTGTCTTCTATAACTAATATTAGTTTCCTATTCGGAATTTACAAAACTTTACGAATTATTGCAAACACCCTGTATAATTAATCGACAAATATTTGTATATTCACTAAGGAACGACCTTTACTAATTTGTGTACCAAAAATTGACTCAAGATTTTAAAACTGAAGGAGCCTAAGCAATTTTTAATCAGAGCATGTTTTTCGCGAAAAAAAAATATAGGGTGTTCCATTTAAAGAAACAGGTCGGCACGGAGCCAAGATTATTCGAAGCACTCTGTATGTTCATAAATATTTTACAAATATGCAATGGTTCGTATCCTACAACTTTTATTTGAAACATTTTTTAATCCGTATGATATTGAATGTAATATGTAATATTGGATATCCTCGCACTAATGGGCTACCCTGTATGTTTAACATGTGTAAAAATCAATGGGAAAACACTGTATTTAACATTTTCCTGGCTGACGGTCAGGTGTAATTTATCATAAAATTTTTATTGTTAAATAAATTGTTACCAAATTTAAAAATGTTGTAGCACACATACTTCTCAAAAGTCGAAAGCCCATAAATGTTGATTATACCTAATCAATAATTATTTATATATGTAATTAACTGGTTTTATGAGTTATAACCGAACGTTTTATTATTTTCAAATACACGGAAACTAAAGAAAAAATTCTTGTTTTAGATGGTAAATTTCTAGTATTGAAATCAAGCTGCATTATTCGTTTATTGAAAACAAAATTTGTTTTCTTGTAATTCAACGTAAATGCTATGATTACCGCGAGAGAAAGCCGCACAGATTACCTCTACCCTTTGAGAAAGGATACTAAGGGAGACGACATCACGTGGTCAAAGTGGGTAGAGGTACGCCATATTGATAGTACACTTATGTCAAACAAACTGTCAATCAGATTGTGTTAGTAAGTGCGTGTGTATTACAGTTATATACTAATGTAAATATTAAAAGCATTATGGTGTCTTGTGCTCTACGTAGCTGCAACAGCAGAGATGGCGTGGATAAGAAGAATTGGACTGGCATAACATTTCATAGGTTAGTGTACAAAATAAAAACAATGTGTAGGGCCGTAATTAGAAAAACCGGAAAGGAGATTGCGATGTTCAAAGACGATTAACATTAATGGGGATCTCGTGAAAAGTGAACAGGGCCCGTTATTTTCGAGGGACAAAATACAGTAAGTGTGATGCTTTGTCATTAATTTCAAATAAAGCCACCTTTTAAGCGGAGGGTTAGAATGATTTTTGTTTTTTTATAATTTTCCGTAGTTCGCACCTGGTGAGACAGCCATATTGGTAGTACACTTAGCCCCGCCCAATGCTCCCGTTTTCAGTATACAGCAAAGATGCTTCATAGCGTCTCCTTTAGTATCCTTTCTCAAAGCCTCTACCACATCGTACACAGCGAGCGGCAATCCCAACAATGTAATTTTTCTGTTGCATTGCGGCGCCACATCGCTTCATAGCAATAGTGTAGCTTAGTAACAGCTTCCCCGTGTGGACAGAAGCTTTCATCCTTTTTTTCCAAATCTGTTCTTAATTATAGACTGTATACAACACATTATTTTTTTGAATCCCCATACACTGACACAGATGTATTGCAAAAATCTAAAACTGTACACCTTTTTGTAGGAATAAATGATCTTTTAAATGCACTTTATTTCATTAAATTATGATTGCTAATTACTGAGGTCAAGCTTGCATTTTTACTCCGGTAGTAGTGGCACAAATCCGTCATCTGTCTTACTTTAATATAAGTTTTTCAATAATGGAATAATGGCTGATACATATTCACAAAGAAATCAACGATTAAAAATGATAGTCATCCATAAGAATTCAACAATGCAAATTAAAATGTCACAAAAGAAAGGATTCTTTAATATCACTTGATTCTTAGCTAAATGGTTAATAAAAAAAAGGCAACAACATGATCAGGTAGTAGGAAAAACACATTTTTCGATTATTGAAAAAAATGGTATCCTGGTATCAATGCAATGAAATGGGAGTAAGTCAGAAACTATTAAAGATAGGTATAGGAATGTGTAATACTAAAATATGCCCATTTTGATTTTCTATCAAATGCAATAGTAAGAAAATGGTCATTTCCTTTAAAAAAAAATGAGTGTTTAGTCTTTGAATTTTTTTAAATTTGGAGCCCATATGTAAGGTTATATGCAAGTCGCAACTAAACTTTTTTTAAGCACACTTAAAAAAAAGCCCTGTTTTTCCTATATGTGCCCGTGAAAACTTTGTGGCTATAACTACAATGGTTTTCAAGTAATGAATTCTCAAAGTACTGTCCACATCCACCATTTTTTTTTTAAGTGAAAATACCTTAAAGACCACTTGTACATATTAACATATGGGAATCAAAAGAACTGAAATTTGACGCCGAATCCAAAAATGCAATAAAAAATAGGGGTTGGGGTTTAAAATAACATGGTCACTAGTTAAATCCGGCATTTCTGGAAGTGCTGTCATTTTGAAAATATTTTACATCGATTCGGCTTTCAGCTTTTGGCTGAAGTTCAAATTTATAAAACCTTTCCAGAAATGTCTAACTAAAGCTCCCAAAAAACACCCTGTATACATATATGTTTCGGATCACTAATTTTGTATATGTCAGTTTAAATAATAAATTTTTTCGGATTCACACAGTTTTTTTGGGAATTTAACAATACCAATATAAGAAAAAAAAAATGCATTGCGATGAGACATCCTGTAGTAAATTTTATCTGTGCCATTACTGTAGATACTTACTGTAAAAAGATAACGTCGCCATAAATCGGGACAATCGGAATCCTTGTGACCCGTCATGTTACATATGGGGCATATTAATTGTCGTTTATTTACACATCCTCCACAAAAAGTTGTGTAATAAGAACTTTTTCGCCGACACTGTAAGAAACATCTCGATTTCAAAACGAAACGTTCTTCATCTAGACTTACCGTGGTGCAAACAGTATGGGGACAACGAGCCTCGGTGTGTCCCTTTTGTCCACATAGACAACACTTGGCAGGTTCGAATTTTTTCGTACATTTAACTGTAATATGACCAAATTCGAGGCATCTTCTACACCGAGGTACCCACGATTTTTTATTCGCATTAATTCGGTCTTTCACTATAATTTTCCACATATTCGGATCATCTAAATCAAAAAAATTATCAGAATATAACAGAATGGCAGAAAATAATGAAATCACGTTGGAAGTCATTATGAATAAACTACTACAAGTAGAAGGAAAAATAGATACGACAAACAGAAACATGAACAAACAGACAGAGCATATAAATAAATTAGAGGAAACCATAAAATAGATAGAAAAACTGGAAAACGAATTGAAAAAAAAAACATAATAATTTTTGGAATACCAGAAAACATAGAGGAAGACTTAACAACCCTAAAAGGAAAAATCTTGGAGGTATTAAAAGAGAAAATGGAGGTACAAATACAAGAAAATGAAATCGATTTTATCAATAGAATTGGAGAACGTAAGGGTAACGCAAACAGACCAACAAAGGTGGGGGTAACAACAATCCTGAAAAAATGGGAAATAATGAGAAATACAAGGAAACTGGCAGGAACAAAAATAGGAATATCGGAAGACCTGGATAAGAAGACAAGAGAAGTGAAGAAGCGACTATTTCCATATATGATAGATGCCAGAAAAAATGGACAAAGAGCGGTAATAAGGAAAGATAAGCTAATAATAAATGGAGAAGAGTGGAAGATAGAAGATCAATCAGGAAAAGAGGGGGAAATAGAGGAAGAAATAGAAAACAAGGAAACAGAGGAACAAAGAAAAAGAGGTAGATCCTCAGAAGAAGAAAATAGTCCACACAAAGGCGCAGTACCAAAAAAGAAAAACTGGGGACAAACAATACTAGCACCCTTCCAGAAAGAAACACCAAGAACAAAAGAAGAAGAGCTAAACAAAACACTAAGGGTTATTACAAGCACCAAACGAAACCAACAAAATCCAAAAAACTACTAGGAAACGAAAACCACCGTAAAATAATAAAGAAGACGACAAAAGGCAAGGGAAAAGAACAAATAAGACTAACAATGACGAAGACAGTAGAACAGGGAAAAAGTAAAGTAAACATAGCAGGAAAAATAGGAATAGGAACATGGAATACAAATACAATCAAAGGGAAAGAAATAGAGATTACACAAGAAATGGACGACCGAAACAAAATGGAAAGGAAAAGAAAACAAAAGATTAACAAACAATCAAGTAATATACTATGCCTGAGTTGATACCGAAAAGAGAGCAAAAGAAGGGGTGGGAATAATTATAACGGAAGAACTAAACAAACGAATAATAAAATGGAAAGCAGTCCACTCAAGAATAATACTAGTCACAATAAAACTACAACAAGATATAAACTTTATACAAATATATGGACCAATAGAAGGTACACCAAAAGAGGAAGTGGAAGAATTCTACAGGCTACAAGAAACATTGGATGAAGCAAGAGAGAAAATAGAACCAACCATAATAATGGGCGATTGGAATGCGAGAGTCAGGAACGACCAAAACAGGGGATTGGGATGCATGGGAAAATATGGAGAACAAACATTAAACCGAAACGGGGAGAAAATGATCGAGTTCTGCCAGAAAAATGACCTACTAATAGGAAACACACTATGGAAACAAGAAAAGGAAGTCAAATACCTTTGTCGCAGAAGAACGTAACGTGAAAAGCTTGATAGATTACATAGTATTCACCCAAACCCTAAGAGAGACAGTACAAGACATAGGAACGAGAAAAGAGGCGGAAATAGGAACAAACCATAGGCTAGTAGTAGCAAAACCAAGACAAGAGAAATAAACGATTTCGTAAACTAATAAACGGAAAAAAGAGAGAAGACCTGGAGATAAAATGGGAAATATTCAAAGAAATAAGTTTAGAGGTAGCGGAAGAGGTATGTGGAAGAAAAAACGTAAACAAAAATCTAAAAAGAACAAGATGGTGGACTGAAGAGATAAAAGAAATAGTTAAAGAAAAGAAACAGGCGTGGAAGAAGTACATTAGAACAAAAGACCCAGAAGATAAAGAAAAATACAAAGAAAAAAGAAATAAGGTTAAACAAGCAATAAAAAAAGCGAAAAAGAAGAGCTGGAAAGAATTTCGACAGGAAATAAATGACAAACACCAAATGGATACAAGAATGTTCTGGACAATAGTGAAAAGAGTAAGAGGAACTAAAAGAAAAGAAATAAAAGCAATAAGAAACAAACACAACGAACTCAGAGTGGAAATGGTGGAAATTCTGGAGGCCTGGAAGGAGTTCTACAGGAAGAGGTTTGAAGGAGATTCAACTGATGAAAACGAAGATGAAGGGGGCGCAGGAGAGATAACAGAGATAACTAGAGAAGAATTACAGGATGCGATCAAACAAATAAAAACAGGAAAAGCGAGCGGAGAAGACGAAATAGCACCAGAAATGCTTAAATACCTAGGGGAAGACGGGACAAAATGGGTACACGAAATTTTAAAACAGGGAAAACAAAATGGGATCAAGTCAGAAACGAAATATTAAGGAAAGAAATAGAACAAACACCACTATTAGAAAAAATCAAAGAAAAACAGCTGTCATGGTACGGACATATCATAAGAATAAACAACGATCGACTGACGAAAAGAATAATGGAAGGAGGGAAACCAAGGAACAGGAAGAGAGGAAGACCAAGAAGAAAATGGCTGGACCAGATAGAAGAATATGGGAAAAATAAAGGGAAAATAAAGGAAGAGATGAAAATATTGGCATGGAAGACGCCTGAAAGGGCAGGAAGGAAAGGAGAAAAAGAAGAATATATGTCTAATAATTACCAGCCCTTACCGGACATTTTCCGTTGTTGTTCGATAACACTAAAATTTTCCTGGCCCCAACTCTCTCTATAAAACTTATTCATATCGTCCGTCCAATACTTGCTAAACCTCTCCGATAACTGACCAACTTCATCATCATCATCATCTTGTACCGGGGGTGTTTTCCACATTTCAGCATCATCGTCTACATAAATAATAGGATTATCGTTCTTCTCGACGGGTGTATCGATTTCATCCTCGACAGTTTCACTTTCTACGACATTTTTAGAAACACCATCATCATCTTTTAGCGACGAATTCTCGTCGTCGCTTTCCGAGCTAGAATCGGAGCTATTCGGCGATTTCTCTTTTCGAAATTTCGATCTCTTGGCGGTCGGTAACCATGTGAGAGTGGCGAGATCGGCCGATCGTTTACCGTTAGACTCAATATAATTTGTGAAACCGTCCAAATTTAATTCGGGAATTGTGCTAGTCGAAGGAATCGAAAAATCTGCTTGCGTTCCTTCCTTCAAATTTTCGCAATAATCAATCGTGCTACTACAACTACTCACGGTTTCGTAAATGTCATTACTTGTTACATTTACTGTGGACGTCTCGCCTTTTGACAACGTGGTGTTACTCAAAAAGTCGTTGGACGTACTCGAGTCGCATAGCGACAACCTATCTGTAGGAGTTGGGCTTGGAATACGTTGTTTTAGTTCGTTAGGACTTGGAACACGTTGTTTAGGTTCGTTAGGAGTATGTTGTTCAGCTTCACAATCAATATCGATAACTTCAGCTTTGTTTTCGATTATAATAACGTCATCAGAACAGTTTGAGTTATCGTCACTAATCACACAGACGTTATCGCTTTTTACTTCGTTACAATTTTCAGATAAATCAATGGTAGATACGATAGAATGAAGGGGAGGATTTTTTGGTGTTTTCTGCTTTTTCTTTCGTTCCCTCATTTTTCTTTTCAAATTTTGAAATTTCTTTTTACTTTTGGAGCATGCATTTTCGTATTTTTGTAATATTTGTTCAACCCATTTTTGTGAGTTGGGCTGATGATGATGGGTTAAGGTTTGGGTAGGAGGTGGTTGTACTACAACTATATTATTAATGGGAGCAACTGGAATTGAGTAAACGCCCATTCTATCATAATTTGGTGTCGGTGTAGATCGTAAAAGGTTAGGGGTTGGGGAAGTTCCGTCGAAGTATCTCGTGAAAGTTTTCGCGTGAGTGTTTTGCACTTGAGGGTATGTTGCACCATCGTTGTATTCTGGCATATGGTGAACTTGACCATAAAGGCGAGCTTCCAATTCGTCCATGTCTACCTCGGCATAATTCTGGGAGAAGGTTGCGTTAACAAAATTGAGGTTATGTCTGCAAATACTTACCATTGTTAATAATTATACGTAGTACTTATATCGTTGCAAATTATTATGTAAAGATTTTTCAAAATACATCATAAGTCTCTTTAAGTACGGTTTTCTGAATGGAAAATAATAAAATTTCAAAATGTGACCACAGGATAGTGTTGAAGAATGTGACTAAATTAGCGTATTGAAACAGAACAGGGTTGCTACACTCATAGCTAGAGCGCGCTTACGTCGCCAAAATGGTGCCGATTCTCATGTGGCCTATGTCTATGTGGCCTAAATTCGCAGCGCCAGCGCCAAATATTAAAAATAGCTCAATTTCGCGAGTTTTCAGAGAGGGGAAGTGCGTGTTAGATATACCAAAGTTATACAAATGAATCAAATAAATACAAGATTCTATTCTAAATTCCACATCACAAAACTACTCCCGCCTGTCCTTCCCCCTACTTTCCACCTTTTCCCTCCTTTCTAGCACTTCCTTCATCCATCCCAACCCTTCCCCCTTCGCTCCTAGTATCTCCTTTCTTTCCCTTCTCTCATCTCCTCGCATTCCCTTATCGTATGCGTCATGCTCTCCCTCCCCTGCCTACGCATTCTGCAAACTCTCTCCTCCTCCCGCCAATACTTATTCTCTCTCTTCTCGTTTCCACACCTAAACCTCGCTACAATTCTTTTTTCCTTCAGTCCCATCTCCCCTGTCAGGTACTTGGTCTTGCCCTCTGCCGGCTCTGCCATGATCTCCCCATATCCCTCATTATACCCCCCCCTTCCCTCCTTCTTTCTACCTCCTCCCTCGGATACCCCACCCTCTCGTAAAATAGTCTCCTGTCTTCTTGCCCATACTTTATCTGCTTCCCCCTCATCTCCTTCATACATTCATTCACCATTATTATTTCTGCCTTCTTCCTGACCTCCTCCTCGTACTTCACTGCCCTCTTTCCCGCCTGCATTCTCAATTTTTCCACTTTCGCCTCTTCCCCCACAATGTACTCCAGTGTCTCCCTGTCCAAACCCAGCGCCCATCTCCAATACTTCTCTTGCACCTTCTCCAAACTCTCCCACTCCTTCCACCCCCATATCTCCGCCCCGTATCCCATCATGCTCCTCACCAACTTATCAAATAATCATCTCCTCTTTTCCATGTCCCTCCCGAACATTCTTTCCCCTATCCCCCACACACTCCCCACTATCCTATTTCCTTTCTTGGCCAGTTCCCTTATGTGTCCCTCGTCCTTATTATTGTATCTGACTACATATCCCAAATACTTCCACTCCTTTGCACTTTCTAACTCCTCCTCCCACCACCACCACTTTGGCTTCCCTCCCCTCCCTCTTCTCTTCTGGAATACCATTGTCTTCGTCTTGGCCCCATTTACCCCTAAGTGATATGATTTGAATTTAATATGAGAAACATGTCCGTGCACAATATTGATATTTCATTAAAACTGCTTATAGTTTTATAACTGTGTTTAGTATCCCCATGGTTTGCTTTACTGTCTCCAGCCCTTGCCTCTTATTGTGCGCTTATTAGTACCAATTGTGCAACCCTACCTTTCTCCAGATCGTCTTCCTCTTCCTTTTTCCGCCCGGTACCTCTTTGGTCGTCCTTCCATATATCTCCCATCCTCGCTATGGGGCCCATTTTAATCTATGCGCTACGTCTGATTTGGTAAGTAAAACCTTTAGCCCTTCTTTCTGATCTTTCCCTTTCCCTTTTGCCCCCATAAATGTTTATTAAACAAACTAATATTTTATTTAAAAATCAAAAGTCTTCTGCTAGGCTAGACTGTCGGTCCCGTGTTAACTCCTTAGTCTTATCCCGTTTCGAGGCGAACAACCTTAAGACGCTACATCCTTTTTGTAGTCGGTCACCTCTTCGCGATTATGCTCTTTCAGTGCGAAGATGTTCAGATCGCTATGTCTGGTTGGTTTGAATAAAACAAAAGGCGCCTACGGCCATGACCATCAGGGTCGTATTCTGGATAACCATTAATCGCCTGGCGTTGCCACTGTGTCGAATTATTGCGGTACCTACTTTATTTTCCACGTCGAGTACGCTTCTCTTCTTAGGTAGAGCTTACAGCTCTCCTGGGTCCATTCTACGTCAGGCGGCAGATCAGGAAAACCCAAAGTGACGTGAGTTTTGCTTTCGTTCCTGAAGATCTTGTTGCGACCCTCCTCTTATCATGTCTCTCTTTATTTGAGAACAGCAGCAGAAATCTTCTCAGCGCACATTTGCTGTACCATATTTCTAAGTTATGCGCAACGCCGACCAATGGATGGATTCTGAATTTTGGTTGCCACGACACACGGCTATGGTGACATTCTCTTACGTTTTGCATCTACAACAAGATCAAAATATGGTAAAGCAAAGGTCCTTGGTGGCCTTGCGTTTTTGCGGCTGCATGCCCCAAAAAGGATGCGAAAGTGGAGGCGTTGATTTTTCAGGGAAGTATGGTGTGGCGATTGCGTGCCGGGTCCGCAGCATACTGAGACCTAACTGCAAGCTCATTGGCTGACCAATGAGAGCGCACCGTTACCACTTGGAATGTTTAAAAGCAACGCGCCGCAATACAGAACACATTCGTCTTCCGAGCGCGTTACAGAAAACATCTACATGACTTCAAGCTACCCGCTACCTGTAGAACCAGCTGACCTCGGTTAAACACACACACCACCTTCGTGCCCCCTTGACCGCTTGCCACATGCAGCATTTCTAACCTAACCTGCATATATTATTTTATTTGTTGTTTTCTCAACGGAAGCTATATTTAGCCCATTGCACCGTGGCTAGAAGCAGAACGGACTCCAACGTCTTCTACAGTAGCACGTAATGCCAGACATTATCAACCGAGGCCATGAACTGATTTCGATTCAAGCCTTCTGTCGCTTGTCCTGTCATATCACTTGGTGTTCATGCGAAAAATCGAATTCCTCTCGCGCTTCAGCTCAGTTCTGTAGCCTCTCCACGGTCACCCCTTGGCTTGCTATCGTATACAACAAATCGATCGGGGTAGTAGTTCTATGTGGACTGGCCCACTTATGTAACATAATAACGTCGCACTTCTTCACCAAGATGGAAAGTACGGGAATCTCAGTTATGCATTTATGAAGTCGGTGAACAAAACTTATCGTTTGAATGTCGCTCACAACGTTCAACCAATCACAGTTCAGATGACTTCTCCACCCTAAATCTCTTCCGATGCACCAGCACCGAAGCAGGCACTAACGAAATTGGCGTCGCTATCATTATTTACATTATATTAAACAATGCACAGTCTTTGACTTTAGCTTAGGCAACCAACATATCATATAGTCGATGGTACACGATGTTTAACGTGTATTTCTAACATTTATAAATAAGAAAGCAAAACCATTAGTTTTTGCATATTCACGAATTTCATTCTTTATCTATTATACAGGGTGATTCATTAAGAATGTCCAATCTCTGAATTGTAGATTCCAGACCTCAAAATATGATGATTCTGCCCAACATGCCTTATACAAATATTGCTAGTTTCCGAGATACCGGGTGTTTAAAGTTTAAATATGAATTTTGATTTTCGCAATAACAATTAATTAATGTGATTAAAAATAATAGACAAGGGTTATTTGATATGAAGAGATCTTTGCGAAAACGGATCATAAATAATAAGTTTATTGTTGTTACACATTTAGAGAATAAATTTTTTTTTTAAATTAAAATTTATTGAACTGTTTAGAAGCAAATAACTCGATAACTGATCGAGTTACACGAATCAAACAAGAGTAACTTTTTTTTGTAGAATCTAACGCTTTTCCATATTTTATTATTAGTTTGCTAATAGTTCAGCCGAAAAAAATTTTTGCTTAGATTTACTAAACACAACCAAGTATAACTAGCGCCCTCTATTAGCAATGCTAAATTAGAGTCCAAATTGGCAATCCTCATGCAAAAAAAGGTAAAACTGCCAATTTTCAAAAAGAAATTGTGAAAAAATAGAAAGTTATTGCGAAAATCAAAATTAATATTTAAACTTTAAACACCCGGTATCTCGGAAACTATCAATATTTGTATAAGGCATGTTGGGCAGAATCATCATATTTCGAGGTCTGGAATCTACAGTTCAGAGATTGGACATTCTTAATGAATCACCCTGTATATATTTATATATTCATTAAACATCGCCTATCATCTACTCTGTGATATGTTGGTTGCCTAAATCACAGTATCCAAGGGACATTACTAAAGTCAAAGACTGTACATACTATTTGATTGAATTATTTTTCATCCACTAGCAGCAGCCAGCCGGTCCGTCCCATTCGCTTACGTAGCATCCTCAGCCATCTCCGAAGCTAGATCCTGTCAGATCAGATATAATCAGTGCATTACAAAAATTTCGAGATACGTCGGAAGGCTCTAATGGCCAAAGAAACTTCTACCTGATTAAAGCCTACTCATCAATATCAGTATGAGGATACCACTCCCTCCTTACTAATATCCAGTCCGCTACCTTCGGTCATTAATGTGACTAATAACACCTACTATACCATCATTCAGCTGCCTTAATTCGTAGAGTTCATCAATGAAGACATCAGGCAGCCAGCTCCATACCACCGTAAGATGACAAACGCCCAAGGAAATATCTAAGCTTCCTGCAACTCATCTCTCCGACCGCCGTCATCTTCTCTACGTCAGAGTCTAGGCCGCTACGCCAACAAGCTGTCGAAAATTACCAAATGACTGGGAGCACCACCAAATCAAGCCCTATTGGACACAAGGGCTGTAGAAATAACCTTCTAAAATAAAAAAATTCTCCCAAATTCACACGCACCCACCAATCACAACCAACCCGCCAGGAACTAAGCGAATCCCAGTACTTATCGATCATCGCCCAATAAGCCCAAAGATTCAATTCCTAGTTGTCAGCAAATTTGCACATAATGAGTAGCAGTATGGCTAACCGATCTGTCACCAAGTCGCTTATATTCATCGAAATCTTCAACGAGGTGCCAGGTACCATTCACAATATTCATCCATCACCCCACCGTCGTCTCTGGATCCAATATCGCTTCTAGTAGCTACAGTCTTTGACAAATGTAATGTCCCTTGGATATTGTCACTTAGGCAACCAACATATCACATAGTAGACGATGGCCCACCATAAGCCAGATGGAACTGCTGTAAGACTGCCTTACACGACAGAAGAAACCATCTTACAGGTGCGTTTCTGCTCAGAGTTGTCGAAGCTTTCTTGTGACTCTTGTGAGTATAGTTTCTGCGCATTTACATGTGCTAATTTGATCGAATTAGCTTCTTGTAGAGTAAGTCCATGAGACAGCGTACCGTACCACATTCTTTGTGGCTTGTCCAATAGAAGGGATCCATGTTGGATTGTTCTTGTGCCAAAATCAGTGACCTTGAAAGTTTGGAGGACTTTACTCAGAGAGATAGCACGAAGAACTCGAATACGTTGTCTTGGATTTAGGCTTTACTCCACCCTTTATTTGTAATCCAGAATCAAAGATTTACTTTAAAAAAATTACGTTAGATACTGTATAATATTTGGCAACGTCGCTTTCGTTTTTTTGATAATTAATTACGAATTGTCAAGTGTCAAATAACTGTTCAAAAGTCAAAAAAAAATAAGGAAAATATTGTAATTTTTGTGTACTATGACTATTTCAGAATCTGAAAAAGAGCCAAAAAATGAAAAATTGGAAGAGGAAGAAAAAGCGTTCGTACTTTCCTACATAAAGGAAGCACAAGAACGTTTACAATTAAAAACGGACATGCGAACATCTAATCAAGGTGCACCTAATTCAAGACCTAACGAAGCTCATTTTTCCAAATTGGATTCGAATTTTAAAAAAAACACCGCATTTGTTAAAAAAATTAAAAGTTTCACCTGTTCACAATTAGATTCGTATCTAAAGGATATGTCTACGTTAAATTTAACTAAGTATATATCGGAAATCGCAGCCGCAATCGTCGATGCTAAACTGAAAATGACCGATATTCCTGCAGCCCTTAAGCTTTGCAGTATTTTACATCAGCAGTACGTCGAGTTTTCGCAACATTTATTCGAGAACTGGCAGAAGGCGTTGTCGCTTAAAGTTGGTGAGAAAATAGCGAATCCGAGTAAATTACGTGTCGATCTACGCTTTTATGCGGAACTGGTCAGTGTTGCTTTGTTTACGAATAAAAATGCGTTTACGCTACTAGGTAACGTTTTAACGATATTAATTAACATGGATAAAGAAGATCATTTCAACATATCAATTATTTTAACGTTCTGTAAGCATTGCGGGGACGATTACGCAGGTATTCGTTAACCGGAATCCTTACCTCTTCAACAATTTTTTTATTCGTAGGTTTAATGTCGAGGAAAGTAAAGGAGGGCTCCGCCAAGTTTAATATGGAGATACCGAGAAGTTCTTTTTTACAACCGGAAAAACAACAAAACGTGCGTACTTTACTAAAGGATTATTACACATCGCTTTCCAAGCATTTATTAAAAGATCACAAAGAGATGCGCGAATTCGAGAAACAAAATCGACGCATTCTCAATTCGAAAGGCGAACTAAGTCAAGAACGCAAAGAAAAACTGGAATCTTTGCAGGTTATGTTCGATAAACTACACACGGCGGCGCAAAGTTTCGCCGATATACTAGACGAGGACCTACCCGATTTACCGACCGAAGCAATTTCGCGCGAAGACGAAACTATGATCGTAACGGGTACCGGTTTGGATCTGGAGGATGCGGCGTCGATTACGAATTTGGAAAGTTTATGGGGCGACATTGAGACGCAGAAGTTTTATTGCGAGTTACCCGAACTTCAGGTTTTTTTACCGACTTCGTTTCTGCAAAAGGATAAAGATAAAGTGGAACCCGAAATTACCGAAGATACGGTTACGGAAGAAACTTTGGATTCTGAATTGCCGGTCGAGGAACTTGAGGATGATTGTGAGTTTTTATTATTTAATTATATTTTTGGATTTAATGGGCCATTCCGTATCAAGTGACCAAGTCACCTTTGTGGTACCACCTTGGTTTTTGATGAAATTTGGTGTTCAACAAAGCTTCAAGTCAAAATCTAAGTTTCATTAGTAGTATATAGAGGGCGCTAGGACCCATAGGGTGGTCATGTTTTCTATTGGCTGTGCCATGTTTCCTCCAAATTTGTATCTACAGCTCCCGTCACGAAACCTGGCGAGAGCAATTTATGCGTAGAAGGCGCTTTTTGTGTTCGGATTCCATAAGCGTACTGTTACTAAGGTTATTAAGTATAATCACAGAATAAATACACTTAAGTTTTATTCTGTGGTATACCTAATCATGTTTTAAAAAAATTCATGAATTTTGGTCTTTATTTAACTTGGCATCATGTCTCTTAATTAAACCTACAAAGTATTTGGTATAAAAAACAACACAAATTAAAAATAAATATATTTCGCGAAATTTTCAACGAACTTCGTTCGTTACTGGAATCAATATTCCGTCCGTGCGTCCGTGCGTTGCAAGAGATGTGTATTAACTTAAGACAAATAAAACTCCCAACCTGCCCCTTAATTATTTAATCGTAAGGATGATTATGTAGCGACATGTTTCGGGAAACACTATTCCCATTTTCAAGCCAATGGTGTAAATCTTTAGTTTTTTTTTAAATTCTTTCGATAGAACGTACAGACACTTATTTTGTTGCTTCACTCACTTTTAATTTAATGTCTGTTAATAATTCGTGGTCATTTTTGTGTGAAGCAAAATAATATTGTAAACATTATAAACAACTTCACGCGTTTGTGAACTCAATCCTTTGCCGGACTTTAAAGACATTTTAAATACGTTTTGAACACGATTATAAAAGCTACGTTAATACAAACCAAGTACAGTTGTAACTTATTATCTCTATGCAGAGTAAAATGAAAGTAAAACTTAATTTTCTTTAACGACTTTCAAATTGTAATCAATCATAAATATTATGACATCTAACCTAAGATTATGACAATAAGGACACTGTCATGTCAAATTATGCCTACTGCACTGGAATAAGCATCGGTTAAGTCCGTAATGCATCGGCAGTCGCCAGGTTTCGTGACGGGAACAGTAACATTTTATGTTTGGTTGTCATTAGCAACTTGTTGTTAGTTACATACATTGAACTGCATGCTATATGCAACTGGAAGGGATACAACCTATTCCAATGCATTGTAGGCGTTGCAGCCAGGATACAGATGCGGAGTAGGTACTTCTGTCGCTTTCTAGCTTGTTGTGGTAGTACAGGTGACGTAACTGCCAACATATTTTATTTTATTTCTCGTGCTATGACGTTGAGGGTTGCCTAACTTGGCTGTGGCTTCACTGTTACTTATTTGCGCTACATTTCCAGTTGCACATAGCGTACAGTTCAATGGTTACATATAAAAAAGTTATTCACTTAGAACGTTATCATGCATACCAGTTGCTAATGACAACCGAGGGCGTAACAAAACGCATAGACAAGGATTAGTTTTGCACATGTTTTTTTTGCTTTGTACAAAAATATCTATTTTACTGTAAGTAATTGATACAACATGAAATGTTGCATTCTTTCAATAACATGAGTTATCATCCAAAATATTCGATTTTTATATTCTCAATAGTTCATATGCTGCTACATTAGTACATTCAAATCTGGAGGAAACATGGCGCTGTCACTGTACTGATAAATACAGTGACTTTATACTGACAGTGTGGCCATGAGCACCATGTTTCCTCCAGATTTGAATGCATGAAAGCAGCGCCATATGTGTTTTGTTGGGCCTTGGGTTGCCATTAGCAACTTGTATACATAATAACATGGCCACACTGTCAGTATAAAGGTACTGTACTGATAAATGCAGTGACTTTATACTAACAGTGTGGCCATGAGCGCCATGTTTCCTCCAGATTTGAATGTACCAATGCAGCAACATATGTGTTTTGTTGCGCCTTGGGTTGTCATTAGCAACTTGTATACCTAATAACATGGCCACACTGTCAGTATAAAGGTACTGTACTGATAAATGCAGTGACTTTATACTAACAGTGTGGCCATGAGCGCCATGTTTCCTCCAGATTTGAATGCATGAAAGCAGCGCCATATGTGTTTTGTTGGGCCTTGGGTTGCCATTAGCAACTTGTATACATAATAGCATGGCCAAACTGTCAGTATAAAGTTACTGTACGATACAGTGACTTTATACGGACAGTGTGGCCATGAGTGCCATGTTTCCTCCGGATTTATATGTATAAATGCAGCATCATATGTGTTTTGTTGCGCCTTTGGTTATCATTAGCAACTTGTATACATAATAACATGGCCACACTGTCAGTATAAAGTTACTGTACAATACAGTGGCTTTATACTGACAGTGTGGCCATGAGTGCCATGTTTCCTCCGGATTTATATGTATAAATGCAGCATCATATGTGTTTTGTTGCGCCTTGGGTTGTCATTAGCAACTTGTATACATTATAACATGGCCACACTGTCAGTATAGTCACTGTACTGATAACTACAGTGGCTATATACTGACAGTGTGGCCATGAGTGCCATGTTTCCTCCAGATTTGAATGCATGAAAGCAGCGCCATATGTGTTTTGTTGGGCCTTGGGTTGCCATTAGCAACTTGTATACATAATAGCATGGCCAAACTGTCAGTATAAAGTTACTGTACGATACAGTGACTTTATACGGACAGTGTGGCCATGAGTGCCATGTTTCCTCCGGATTTATATGTATAAATGCAGCATCATATGTGTTTTGTTGCGCCTTTGGTTATCATTAGCAACTTGTATACATAATAACATGGCCACACTGTCAGTATAAAGTTACTGTACGATACAGTGGCTTTATACTGACAGTGTGGCCATGAGTGCCATGTTTCCTCCGGATTTATATGTATAAATGCAGCATCATATGTGTTTTGTTGCGCCTTGGGTTGTCATTAGCAACTTGTATACATTATAACATGGCCACACTGTCAGTATAGTCACTGTACTGATAACTACAGTGGCTTTATACTGACAGTGTGGCCATGAGTGCCATGTTTCCTCCAGATTTGAATGCATGAAAGCAGCGCCATATGTGTTTTGTTGGGCCTTGGGTTGCCATTAGCAACTTGTATACATAATAACATGGCCACACTGTCAGTATAAAGTTACTGTACGATACAGTGACTTTATACGGACAGTGTGGCCATGAGCTCCATGTTTCCTCCAGATTTGAATGTACGAATGCAGCAACATATGTGTTTTGTTGCTCCTTTGGTTGTCATTAGCAACTTGTATACATAATAACATTACCACATTGTCAGTAAAAAGTCACTGTACTGATAAATACAGTGACTTTATACTGACAGTGTGGCCATGAGCGCCATTTTTCCTCCAGATTTGAATGTACGAATGCAGCAGCATGTGTTTTGTTGCGCCTTGGGTTGTCATTAGCAACTTGTATACATAATAATATGCCCACACTGTCAGTATAAAGTTACTGTACTGATAAATACAGTGACTTTATACTAACAGTGTGGCCATGAGCGCCATGTTTCCTCCAGATTTGAATGTACGAATGCAGCAGCACATGTGTTTTGTTGCGCCTTGGGTTGTCATTAGCAACTTGTATACAATATAACATGGCCACACTGTCAGTATAAAGGTACTGTACTGATAAATGCAGTGACTTTATACTAACAGTGTGGCCATGAGCGCCATGTTTCCTCCGGATTTGAATGTATGAATGCAGCAACATATGTGTTTTGTTGCGCCTTTGGTTGTCATTAGCAACTTGTATACATAATAACATGGCCACACTGTCAGTATAAAGTCACTGTACTGATAAATACAGTGACTTTATACTAACAGTGTGGCCATGAGCGCCATGTTTCCTCCAGATTTGAATGTACGAATGCAGCATCATGTGTTTTGTTGCGCCTTTAGTTGTCATTAGCAATTTGTATACATAATAACATGGCCACACTGTCAGTATAAAGTCACTGTACTGATAAATACAGTGACTTTATACTGACAGTGTGACCATGAGCGCCATGTTTCCTCCGGATTTGAATGTATGAATGCAGCAACATATGTGTTTTGTTGCGCCTTTGGTTGTCATTAGCAACTTGTATACATAATAACATGGCCACACTGTCAGTATAAAGTCACTGTACTGATAAATACAGTGACTTTATACTGACAGTGTGACCATGAGCGCCATGTTTCCTCCGGATTTGAATGTATGAATGCAGCAACATATGTGTTTTGTTGCGCCTTTGGTTGTCATTAGCAACTTGTATACATAATAACATGGCCACACTGTCAGTATAAAGTCACTGTACTGATAAATACAGTGACTTTATACTGACAGTGTGACCATGAGCGCCATGTTTCCTCCGGATTTGAATGTATGAATGCAGCAACATATGTGTTTTGTTGCGCCTTTGGTTGTCATTAGCAACTTGTATACATAATAACATGGCCACACTGTCAGTATAAAGTCACTGTACTGATAAATACAGTGACTTTATACTGACAGTGTGACCATGAGCGCCATGTTTCCTCCGGATTTGAATGTATGAATGCAGCAACATGCTGTTTTGTTGCGCCTTTGGTTGTCATTAGCAACTTGTATACATAATAACATGGCCACACTGTCAGTATAAAGTCACTGTACTGATAAATACAGTGACTTTATACTAACAGTGTGGCCATGAGCGCCATGTTTCCTCCAGATTTGAATGTACGAATCCAGCATCATGTGTTTTGTTGCGCCTTTAGTTGTCATTAGCAATTTGTATACATAATAACATGGCCACACTGTCAGTATAAAGTCACTGTACTGATAAATACAGTGACTTTATACTGACAGTGTGACCATGAGCGCCATGTTTCCTCCGGATTTGAATGTATGAATGCAGCAACATGCTGTTTTGTTGCGCCTTTGGTTGTCATTAGCAACTTGTATACATAATAACATGGCCACACTGTCAGTAGAAAGTCACTGTACTGATAAATACAGTGACTTTATACTAACAGTGTGGCCATGAGCGCCATGTTTCCTCCAGATTTGAATGTACGAATGCAGCATCATGTGTTTTGTTGCGCCTTTAGTTGTCATTAGCAATTTGTATACATAATAACATGGCCACACTGTCAGTATAAAGTCACTGTACTGATAAATACAGTGACTTTATACTAACAGTGTGGCCATGAGCGCCATGTTTCCTCCAGATTTGAATGTACGAATCCAGCATCATGTGTTTTGTTGCGCCTTTGGTTGTCATTAGCAATTTGTATACATAATAACATGGCCACACTGTCAGTATAAAGTCACTGTACTGATAAATACAGTGACTTTATACTAACAGTGTGGCCATGAGCGCCATGTTTCCTCCAGATTTGAATGTACGAATGCAGCATCATGTGTTTTGTTGCGCCTTTAGTTGTCATTAGCAATTTGTATACATAATAACATGGCCACACTGTCAGTATAAAGTCACTGTACTGATAAATACAGTGACTTTATACTAACAGTGTGGCCATGAGCGCCATGTTTCCTCCAGATTTGAATGTACGAATGCAGCATCATGTGTTTTGTTGCGCCTTTAGTTGTCATTAGCAATTTGTATACATAATAACATGGCCACACTGTCAGTATAAAGTCACTGTACTGATAAATACAGTGACTTTATACTAACAGTGTGGCCATGAGCGCCATATTTCCTCCAGATTTGAATGTATGGAAGCAGCACCATATGTGTTTTGTTGCGCCTTGGGTTGTCATTAGCAACTTATATACAGGGTTTTTAAAAAATACGTTCGAATATTTGGCCCACTTATAGATCTCATCAGTACAAACAAAAAAGTCAAAATAAACATAAGTCCAAAAATCAGCCGTTTCCTAATTACAGCCTGTTTTTCAAATTAAAATAATTGTATGGCAAAGCCATTTTTTTTTTTTTTTTTTTTTTTGCATTTGGGGGTATTTAAAGACATTAGTTTATTCAAATCCTGTGAATAATTTAGATGAGTTGCGAGAACGAATTGAACATGCCTACCAGACTGTTCGTATAAATCCGGGACTCTTTGAGAGAGTGCGGCGTTCACTTTTACGGAGATGTGAAATGTGTATACAAATGGAAGGAGGACATTTTGAACATCTTCTTTAAGAATCATTAATTTGTAATAATTAAAATGTATTTATACTGATATTTGTTCATGTTCTAGTAGAAACCTCGTTGAAATACTCCTACTGAGTGTAAATTATTTTAATTTGAAAAACAGGCTGTAATTAGGAAACGGCTGATTTTTGGACTTATGTTTATTTTGACTTTTTTGTTTGTACTGATGAGATGTATAAGTGGGCCAAATATTCGAACGTAGTTTTTAAACACCCTGTACATAATAACGTTCTAAGTGAATAACTTTTTTATACGTAACTAACAACAAACTCGTAACTAACAACAAGTTGTTAATGACAACCAAACATAAAATGTTTACATACAAATTTGGAGGAATCATGGCGCAGTCAATAGAAAACATGACCACCCTATGGCCACACTGTCAGTATAAAGTCACTGCACTGATAAAGGGTCACCTGTGCATGCAAACGCATGTGCCAATAAGTTGCCAAGTTTCAAGTGCTACTGTACTACTGAAACGGTAGCAGCTAGGATCCTGAAAAATAGCAAACAAGGACAACTTTTTGTGCTTTGCAGGAAGGTTGCAGTGCCAAGGTTTAGTTTTATTGCTGTTATCGCAGAAAGTTGCCCAAATAATCTATTGTATCAATTTGGGGCAGATTTTTGATGATTGATGAGCCAAAGTACCAGCTACTAAGCTCACTATGTTGTCAGGATATGTACTATTGAACGTGCGGTTCCAATTTTGTGAATTTTCAAACCCAAATAACAAAACCTTTTTCTCCAATCAAATTTTTTGGTTAGCATTGGAAAGAGCAGACTTTTTTCTTTTCCAGTCATCTTGTTTCATTTTGGAGAAAAATTACTTTGAAAATTGCACTCATTTAACTTAGCCTGATATACACCCGATGGCCAGCCACTGGTGGGTCTCTTACCAAGAATACAAAGCCTGATGTGGGTTTCTTACCAAGGATCCCAAGCCTGTTGTTGTGGTTTTCTTACCAATGATCCTGAACCTGGTGTTGTGGGTTTTTCATTAAGGATCCCAAGCCAAGGTTGGATTTCTTTATGGATCCCAAGAAGAAGTGATATAATTATGTTCTATAAGTAAAACTACAGATTATTGTTGAAAAGTTGCTTCATTGTTTCATAATTGATTGATATTATCATCAATATCCAGCATGAATGCTTCTTCTAAACTGTATTGCCTTCCCATTGCAGTTGCTGTGGGAGCTGGAATGTTGGCTATAACATGTTCTTCTGGTATCCAACAGGTGTCTTTTCTGTAAAGCCAATCAAATGAATGGACTAGCTCATGCTTATAATTGCTGTTCAATTGAAATTTCAAAAATGTTGCCAATAATCTGTAGTTTTACTTATTGAATATAATTATATCAAATCGGCTTGGGACCCATAAAGAAATCCAGCCTTGACTGGGGATCCTTGATGAGGCTTGGGATTCCTGGTAAGAAACTCACAAAGGCAGGCTTGAAATCCTTAGAAAGAAACCCACATCAAGCTTGGGATCCTTGGTAAGAGTCCCACCCGTGGCTGGCCCACCAAACCATAAGTTTCTAGAATTCTAGATTATTTGAACAACTTTGTGAGAAAACAGTCAATGAAACTAAAACTATATGGTTCCACAACAGTAGCACTGCTTGTCAATTTGTTCGAATGTGCATCAGTGGCGCAAAGGTGACCTTTATACTGGAGGCCCCAGGACCGCAGCTATACTACTTTGCACAACATCTTCTCAGACATACAGGGTGTACCAATCTTACGACAAAGTTCGGTATATGGCTTATTTGAAGAGATATCAAAAAATGTTACGACCATATTTCGTAATTAGGTATCTTGAACTATACAGGGTGTTTTACATAACTCCGTTACAAACCAAATATATGATTTTTTAAATGAGAACCCCTGCATATTATGCCAAATTCCAATTGTCCACAATTTTTTGAATCTTTTGATATAAGGTTTTGCTGCATTATACAGAGTCCTTTAAACGTTATGGACACATTTATGTTACAAGCTAGCTTACTGTACGTTACAGAAAAAAAAACAATTTTTTGCCTAATCGAGTTTCGTAATATAATATAATAAGCCCTTATTCGATTAAATTTCAATTAGGTATTTTCTCTTATGTACAGGTTGGATCGAAATTCATACCTTTCATTTTCTTTCTTCGTTTAAATGGAACACCCTGTATTTAAATGTATAAATAGAATCTTTGATTATGTAGCTTTAATTTTTGTTTAGCATTCCCTATACCTAAGGTTTATAAAAACAGAGTTATTTTGTAATATTTATTGTATAATTATTAATCTATTATTTGAATTTAACAAATAATCATAAGTAATAAATACAGATATGATTTACAGTAGAGAAACCTGATAATGGGGATGGGACAAAACTTAAGCAGGTAGCGTAAGAGAGGAAAATGTAGATATACAGGGTGGGCCAAACAAACCTCTGCCGTAGTTCTCGCCGATTTATTTGAAAGTTATCTATTAATGGTGATATTTTAAAATTATTTTCATGTATACAGGGTAGTCCAATACTAAACTAGTCAAACTAACTTTTTCACTATTATAATGCCCTTAAATTTTGTTCACTCTTCCACCTGTCATCGAGATAAACTATTTTTTTCGGCTATCATACCCCTCATAAGTCGCCACCATCTCAGATTTAATGCAGGAATTTTGAAATTTATAATGCTGAAGGATGTAACTTTGATTAAGTTTTGAATTTTTAATTTGTACAGGGTGGTCACAAAATAATTATAAATTCACAATTTTTCCAAAGAATTCTTTTCGATTTTTTCAAATGCATTTATTCACCTCTACAACTTTTCTATTAATTTTGTTATACCTGTATCTTTCGTCGATCATTGGTGAATTAAAAAAAAACCATTGTTTTAAATCCATTCAAAACGATAGACGGCGACATTTAAAGTTACTTAGGTTGGGTCCTTTAAATTTTAAAATAAACTGTATTATTGCTTTTTTTCTGTAAACCCAACCTACAGGAAGTTTAAATGTCGCGACTAACGTTTTGGATGGATTTACAGGGTGTTCCATTTGAAAAATCCGAAAAGAATCCGTTGGAAAAATTGTGAATTTAAAATAATTTTTTTTCAAATTATCTTTAAAATTGAAATCGTGTTGCCGTTTTGGTCATTCGACGAAATGTCCCAGCTAGACCCTTCTGCTCATTGGGCTTTTTTCCTTTAGAAACAGTTTCTACGGCAGAGGCTAATTCAGCATCAGCACCTCAACAATTGACAAGGCCTCACAAAACCTCATCATATCGAAGAGGTAGTATGTGGTCTGTGGTTTAAGCTGGCGACGGCGCCATTTGTTCTCATGCAATTCTTTTACCAACTACACTATATCTAAAAAGAGAAGCTTCGTTGTTGACACCATATTTCTTTGGTTCTATTGTACTTTTCACACCGAGAATTCAGTATGGCTAGCATAGGCAATGCATTTTAAATGGGAGAAACCTGGGCAGCGTTGCCGTCATTGGCATATTAGTGACAGGGTTGGCTCGCTCCAAGGAGCACGCGGATAACCTGCAGATGTTATTTATAATTATTGTACCTATGTACATTTATAGGTACACAACTGTATCAATTGTTTCCAGGTTAACACATACATTAGAGTGCATTGTTTTACTTAACAAGATTATTATTCATAAATAACGTTAAAATAAAGTTAGATCTGAGCTGCGCAGTTTAATTAGGCCACGCCTAATTCCTGACCGGCCCTGCCATGCTATATAAGGCAACAGCGCTCCGTAAGGCTCGATACTGAATTCTCGGTGTTAAAAGTACAATATACACACTATTTTACAAATGATAAGCAGTTTATTCTATTCAATTTTGTGTTTGTTTAATTTTTTTAAAGTTCCTGAAATTAATTAATTAATTAAATCTAATTAACTAATTATATACCCTGCCTAATTCTGAATTAAATAATATGCTCCTTGCTTTTGTGTCTCATTGTTAATAATTAAAACACTTTAAAGTGATTAATATTTGAAGTTTTTCTTTGTTTTATTAGGTAAACCGGAAGAACCCGTAGATGAAGATGTTGAAGATCCCGTATCGACAACTGTCAGTAACAAGTTTGTTTTTGACGCATTTATCAATAATCTACCTAATTGCGTCAATCGTGAATTAATCGACAATGCGGCAATCGACTTCCTGGTTACACTAAATAGCAAGCACAATCGTAAAAAATTAGTACGCGCTCTGTTCGGTGTCAATCGTACACGTTTAGATTTACTACCTTTTTATGCCAGATTTGTTGCCATAATTTATCCGGCAGTTCCGGAGGTTGCGAATGAACTATTCTTAATGTTACGTCAAGATTTCAAGTATCACGTCCGTAAAAAAGATCAAATAAATATCGAATCGAAAATAAAGGTAGCGCGTTACATCGGCGAATTAGTTAAGTTCAAAATGTATTCCAAAATGGAGGCGCTCTATTGCGTAAAAATACTGTTACACGACTTTTCCCATCACAATATTGAAATGGCTTGCAATTTGTTGGAGGTTTGCGGTCGATTTTTATTTTGCTGTCCCGAATCGCATCAACGTACAAAAGTTTATTTGGAACAAATGATGAGGAAAAAGGCGGTGCTTGCGTTAGATTCTCGATATGTGACGCAAATAGAAAACGCCTATTACTATGTCAATCCGCCCGATGTGGGACCTACGGTTAAAAAGGAAAGACCTGTTATGCATCAGTTTATACGAAAACTTCTATACCAAGATTTACAAAAAAATAATAGCGACAAAATTATGAGACTTATAAGGAAGCTGGATTGGAATTCCGAAGAGATAGCTTCGTACTCAATTAAGTGCTTGATTGGGGCGCACAATATAAAGTATTTGAATATTAGGTAAGTTTCTACTATTTTTTTCTACTATTTCATTTACAAATTAAAGTTATTTACATTTTAAAAATATTTATAAACATACAGGGCGGTTCAAAAAAATGTGGGATATCAAAGTTGTATTTGTTTAAATGGAACACCCTATATATCATCACATTTTCGAATATTACGTTAAAAAATAATGTCTCTTTCTTAAAAATTCCCTATGCCTATCTTTTATGGTTTTCGAGGTATGTATCTTGGTTTTTCTCGAAATACACAGTAGGTCACAAAAAAAGAATAGTTAACGACAAAATGGGTAGGCGTAAAAAACCCTTTTGGCAACTATTTGCAATATTTACTAGTATCTAGAAATGTACAGAGTGTTGCAAAACGGACGAAATATCATTGCCTCCCACTAACTTAAATAACTTGTTTATTTTAAATGGAACACCCTGTATTTTTTTACCCTATCCGATACAGTAAAGGATTCTCTTTCAAACGATATTAGGCAAGTATAGTATTTTTCACGTAACCAATAGATAACATATTTAAATTCAGCTCTGTCTTTCTTTTAGGAGAATTTCATGGTGTTTTTCAGGAGCTTTACATAGCTATTGCTTTTTCTATTTCTTCTTTACTAATTTCTTCTATTTCTTCATCCGCCTCTTATGTCACTTCTCTTGTTTCTTTTGGTTTCGTTAACTGTGAAGTTACATTTCTCCTTCACTTTTCTTCTTCGTTTTTGTATATTTTTCATTTCATAATGTTTTTTCTTTCTTAGTTGTTTTAATGTGCTATAGAATAGTTTTTGATTTTTTTTAATATTATTTATTTATATGATTATTTTCACTGTCATCTTTGCTTCTTTCTTTTTTTTATATATTTTTTCGTAATCTTATGACCTTTTTGTAGCTAAAACAATTTTTCCATTTTTCCTTGTTCTCTTTTATCTTTTTTTTATTTGCTCTTATGTATCTTACTTATTTTTATTGTTTCACATGTCTCTTTTGCTGTGTTCAATTTGTTTTCAGGGTCTTCCATTTGTTTTCTAGTCACTGAATTACTTTGCGCTTCTGAATTTTCTTTTTAAAATTGTCTTTACTGTTTATTTTGGGCGTTCTCTGTTTCTCAGCTTGTCTGCACATTCTGTACATCTATTATATGTTTTCACGTGTTTCTGGTTACTTGCAAGTAATTAATAATAAAATTAATAATAAACCTTTTTCCATTAAACTTTCTATTTCTGTTATTAATATTTTATCATTGTTTCTTTCAATTTTCAGTTCTTTGTGTTTCGATTTTTCTATTCAGGCCATTGATTTCTTGTCTTAGTTTTTTGTTAAAACATATTTATTGTTTTTTTTTTGTTAGCTATTGCTAGGTGTAGTTAATTTTCTTCATTTCCTATTTCCTTTGTGATTTCGTCCTGAAAAATACTTTTTTTAAGTACAATTGTTTAATCGTTTGAGTGAAATTTTACTGCTTGAAAGTTTTATAATTGAAAAAAAATTTAATTTTTTACTTAATGGGAGACAAGATTTAATTTAAAAATGGGGAATGTAATTAATCTTTGATTATTACACTGTTACTTTTTACTTTAAAATTACTTTGAAATTTATTTTTTAAGGAGTGTCCAACAAGACTATTTAATTTAAGAATAAGGCATTTAATTACTCTTTAATTAGAAGTAATTAAAACATTACAGCTAATTTGTCACAAAAACCATGAACATTTAATTTTTAAATAGGATATTTAATAATTAGAAGTCATCCTTAAAAAATTCATAGTTCAATGGATAGTTACATTGCGACTAATTTCTCAAAAACCATACGAGCATTTAAATTTAAGAAGAAGGCAGTAGAACAATTTGTCATCCATAAAAAATGCATAGTTCAATGGATAGTTAATATTGCAGCTAATTAGTCGAAAACAATAAGAGCATTTAACTTAAGAACAAGTCATTTAATTACTCTTTAATTAGTAGAACAATTTGACACCCTTAAAAATCCATAGTTCAATGGATAGTTAACATTGCGGCTAATTTGTCGAAAACCATAAGAGCATTTAATTAAAAAATAAAGCATTTAATTACACTTTAATTAATAGGACAATTTGTCATCCTTAAAAATCCATAGTTCAATGAATAGTTAACATTGCGGCTAATTTGTCGGAAACCATAAGAGCATTCAATTTAAAAATAAAACATTTAATTACTCTTTAATTAGTAGAATAATTTTTCATCTTTACATATTTCATAGTTCAATGAGTAGTTAACATATAACATTACAGCTAATTGTCGAAAACCATAAGAGCATTTAATTTAAGGATAGGCATTTAATTACTCTTTAATTAGTAGAACAATTTGTCATCTTTACATATTTCATAGTTCAATGAGTAGTTAACGTGTAACATTGCAGCTAATTGTCAAAAACAATAAGAGCATTTAATTTAAAGATAAGGCATTTAATTACTCTCTAATTAGTAGACCAATTTGACACCCTTAAATATTTTATAGTTTAATGGATAGTTAATATTCCATTTAATTTGTCCAAAACCATACGAGCATTTAATTTAAAAATAAGGCATTTAATTCCTCATTAATTATTATTAGAACAATATTTGACACCCTTAAAAAATTCACAGTTCATAGTTAATAGTTAACATTGCGGCTAATTTGTCGAAAACCATAAGAGCATTTAATTTCAAAATAAAGCATTTAATTACACTTTAATTAATAGAACAATTTGTTATTCTTAAAAAATGCATAGTTCAATGGATAGTTAACATTGCGGCTAATTTGTCGGAAACCATAAGAGCATTCAATTTAAAAATAAAACATTTAATTACTCTTTAATTAGTAGAACAAATTGTCATCTTTACATATTTCATAGTTCAATGAGTAGTTAACATATAACATTACAGCTAATTGTCGAAAACCATAAGAGCATTTAATTTAAGGATAGGTATTTAATTAGTCTTTAATTAGCAGAACAATTTGTCATCTTTACATATTTCATAGTTCAATGAGTAGTTAACATGTAACATTGCAGCTACATAATTGTGGAAAACCATAAGAGCATTTAATTTAAAGATAAGGCATTTAATTACTCTCTAATTAGTAGACCTATTTGACACCCTTAAATATTTTATAGTTTGATGGATAGTTAATATTGCATTTATTTTGTCGAAAACCATAAGAGCATTTAATTTAAAGATAAGGCATTTAATTAGTAGAACAATTTGTCATTCTTAAAAATTCATAGTTCAATGGACAGTTAATATTGCAACTAATTTGTAGAAAACCAGGAGAGCATTTAATTTAAAATTAAGGCATTTAATTACTCGTTAATTATTAGAATAATTTGTCATCCTTAAATATGTCATAGTTCAATGGATAGTTAATATTGCAGTTAATTTGTCGAAAACCATAAGAGCATTTAATTTAAGGATAAGGCATTTAATTACACTTTAATTAGTAGAATAATTGGTCATCCTTAAATATTTCATAGTTCAATGGATAGTTAACATTGCAGCTAATTTGTTGAAATTCATACGAGCATTTAATTTAAGAACAAGTCATTTAATTACTCTTTAATTAGTAGAAGAATTTGTCATCCTTAAATGTTTCATAGTTCAATGAGTAGTTAACATTGCAGCTAACTGTCGAAAGCCATAAGAGCATTTAATTTAAGGGTAAGGCATTTAATTACTCTAATTAGTGGAACAATTTGTCATTCTTAAAAATTCATAGTTCAATGGATAGTTAACATTGCGACTAATTTGTCGAAACTATAAGAGCATTTAAATTTAAGAATAAGGCAGTAGAACAATTTGTCATTCTTAAAAATTCATAGTTCAATAGATAGTTAATATTGCAGCCAATTTGTAGGAAACCAGAAGAGCATTTAATTTAAAATTGAGGCATTTAATTACTCGTTAATTAGTCAAATAATTTGTCATCCTTAAATATTTCATACTTGAATGGATAGTTAACATTGCAGCTAATTTTCCGACAACCATAAGAGCATTTAATTTAAGAGCAAGGCATTTAATTACTCTCTAATTAGTAGAACAATTTGACACCGACGTCAGCGTTATTAAGTTATGCCAATTTTCAGATGTTTAGCCAATTTACTATCAGGATTAGTGGCATATCAAGAGGAAGTCGGTACGCGAGTAGTTGACGGCGTATTGGAAGACATTCGTTTAGGCATGGAAGTGAACCTACCTAAATTCAATCAAAGACGTGTCGCCCAAATTAAATATTTAGGTGAGATGTACAATTATAGAATGGTCGAAAGCGGCGACATTTTCAAAGTTTTGTACTCGTTAATTACGTTCGGTGTTACGATGGATCACTCGATACCTTCACAATTGGATCCGCCCGCCCATTTATTTCGAGTTCGTCTTGTCTGTGTCTTATTGGAAACGTGTGGTAAATATACTTTAGCTTCGTGAATGCAAAAGTATTGGATTTTTCGCGCTCAGGTACTTACTTCAGTAGCGGAAGCAGTAAAAGACGTTTAGATTATTACTTGGTATTCTTCCAAGCGTATTATTGGTTTAAACGTTCCTGTGTCGCTGACTTTCCACCTCCCCTCGAGCATTTATTCAAGGATACACTACAGTTACTGAGACCAAAGCTAAAACCTTGTCAGAGTTACGAAGAAGCCGTCGCAGAAGTTAATAATGTAAGAAGTAGCCTCGGAATAGGTAATGTACTGAGTTGATTGAAATTTTTTCACCGCAAGGTGTTTGAGTAGACAACTTACTTGAGATTAAAGAAAGAACCGATGGCGAATTGGAGGTTATTGCCGAAACCGATAACGAAGACCCGGCCGATGATGAGATCTCCGAAGGTTTAACGGGACCGATCACTGATGATACTGCCACCGAAGACGAAACAGTCGATCATACCCACGATTCTGATGATGAAGGTAAACTCTAACGTGGCTTTAAATCGTCGATTATCCCAGTTAAATAGTTTTAGGTGATCGAGAATTAACTGACACGGAGCAAGAGTCCACATCAGAGTCACACGCCATACCTAGCGCTCCACGGAAAGTCGACTGCGCCGAAGATGAAGAGTTTTTAAGCGCACTCGACAAAATGGTTTCGGACAATATTCAAGAACGCATGCGTGAACCTATAAAATTATCCAACGTAGACATTTCCGTTCCGGTCGTGGTTAAGTCGAACAAGAAGACCTACGATCAGTTACAGGTACGCAAAATTACGAGTTTAGGAAAAAACTCGTGGAAAAAAACCCAGGAAAAAAACCCACGAAAATTAAAAAAAAAAATACTAAACCTGCAAATAACCTAGGCGCTTTAGTGACAATCTACGTTTAAGTTTGGCATTGTTTTTACCTCCAAACTTTGTTTACTGTCATGTTGCCATTTTGTATCAATTGAAATTGCATTGTGGGTTTTTTTTCTGGGTTTTTTTCCGGGGTTTTTTTCCGAACCCCGCAGAATTACGCAACTCGCCATTATAGCCTAATTTCAAATAGGACTCGGCCGATCCAGACAAGCGAACGATGGGCTTTGTGCTGATGGTACGAAAGGGTAACAAACAGCAATATAAAACATTTCACGCCGACATTAATTCCGAATTGGCTCAGAATTTACGCGATCAAGAGTTGGTACAACGTGAGGAAAAGGAACGCGTAAAACGTCTAACGCTTAATATTACGGAACGTTTCGAGGAGGAAGATTATCAGGAGATGTTACAGCAACAGAGTAAACCTTCGAATCAAAATTTGAATCGTGAACGTAAAAAATATCAACATCCTAAAGGTGCACCTGATGCCGATTTAATTTTTGGTCCTAAACGTGTTCGTTGAAAACATGTGTTGTCCGTGTCTGTATTGTTTGATTGATGGGTATAATTTTTAGGAACGGGAATTTTAAGCAGGATGAGAGATGAGATAGAAGAAGCGAATTTAACCGAAATGGTTTTATGTATTGTGTAACAAAGTAAAGAATGGATAATTATATTTGATAGTTATGAATTTTTTTTTCATATACATCATTCGCTAATCCTTTTTTCTCTTTTAGACTCAGTCAAAAACAACAAAATGATGTATTGTCTTTATTGAAATGTGTTTCATTGTCTTCTTTGATAATCCAGCATTAGTGCAGTCATATGAAGAGTTACGCTTAAGGGTATTTGCACACATTTTAAAAAAGTTTTATGATGAGGAATTGTGAGGGAAGAATTCAAGCATCAGAAATTGGTTTAATGAGTTTGAAGTGCAAGGATCGATCCATAATTTCAAAATTGTTGGAGAAGCTGCATCTGCAGATAGTACAGCAGCAAGCGGATATAAATCAGAACAGCTCTGTTTTGGAAAACTTTCTTCGTTTCCAAAGTTAAAAGTGTATTCTTGGCTTTAAGGCCCATCAGGAAATTGTCCACTTTGAAAAATAAGCAGTATTTTTTGGCATTCAAGCATGAAGGTCTGTCGTTTTTTGAAATTGAAATACAGTAGAAGTCTGATAATCCGGCACGTTCGGGACCGGCTCGGTGCTGGACTACCGAAAATTCCGGTCTATCGGCCGGTAATTATAAGAACAATTAGGTTAATAATTAAACTACAAATACAGTATGCAAATACATACAACAAAGTTTATTTTACATTTCATATAATGCATGTACACGTATGTACTGTAAAAAATGGCGAAGACGCTTCGTGATTGATTAACGGAGCTACACTGCACCTGAATTTGTTGTGACAGCTGAGACTAGCCGGCCGCTAATTGTTTCCGAACAATACCCAGCGCTTCCGGATGATCTCCGAATAGCTCTCGAGCGTTTTTATTTGCTTTAAAGACACACTTTTGGAGAAAACCCATTTTCGGAGCGATGCCGGACTATCGGGCATTCCGGACTGTTGTATGCCGGACTAATGGACTTCTACTGTACATAATATACAACTTCAAAGCATCAAGAAATATGAAGAAAATATGGAGAACGTGATATGGTTAGAGAAGGGAGTGGAGGAGAGGGCGAGGGAGTAAAATCAGTGAAGAGATGGTACAAGATTGGGCGGCATAAGGATGGAAAAAGTAAAAATATGGTGGAATAAGGAATACTGGAAGATGAGCAGAGGAATCAGGAGGTGCAGGATGAAAAAAATGGCTGTAAGTGGTTGAAAAAGAGGTACAGGACGGAGGGGGGAGGGGAGAAGTATAGGGCACAGACAAATAAAAGATTTAAAAAATGAGGAGGAGCTATGGAAGTTTCTGAACAAGGAGTTAAGAGGCGGAAAGGGAAGGACTTATGAGAACGGTATGGAAAGTTGGAAGGGCACTGCATGGAAATTCTGGGGGGGGGGGCGGGGTACTGAGGGGGAGGAGGTGATGGCGAGCAGTTGAGGAATGAGCTAAATAGATTGGAAAGAGGGATGGAATTACGGGGGAGAATTGAAGTAGGGCTAGGGAGGAATGCAGAAAGATTTTAAATATAATTCTGAGGGCGGAAGGGTTCCCCGCGGAGCAGTGGGAAGTAGTGGTATGCCCTGTATATAGGGGGGGGGGGCAAAGAACTCCAGGGGATTAGCTTAATGACAAAGTGTACGCCTCCATCATACAGGAGGAAATGTTACGAAATGGGCGTATATGCTAGTGGAGAGGTGCAGAGGAGAAGAGAGAGAGGTGTGGGGGATATCACGAGAAAGGAAATAATGTAAAGGGACAGGGACACTCAGAAACAAGAAAGAAGGACAGGAATTAAGGAGGGAAGGTATAACGAGAAATATTTGGGGAGGAACACCGTGATATTTATGTGGGCAAAAGACTGATAGGGAGGTATCGGCGCGGAAATGAGGAGGCGATTAACAAATATTGGACAAGGGAGGATGTGGGAAAGTAGTGATACAATGTTGGTTCTGGACCCAAAAAGTCACCAAATTTGTTCATGGTCACTGTTAACTGTTAAGCTGGTACATTTACCCTGTTCCATCTCTGTTACCTGTTTATAGAAATCAGCTCCCCTTATTCAGACCAGCTCGATTTAAACAGCTTTATACGGGTGTTTCTTAAGTACGTGGGCAAACTTCAAGGGATTAGTTTTTAAGTGATTTTATCATTGTCAAGATACAGGGGTGTCAATGTGTTCGGCAATCGATGTTAAGACGAGCTAATACTTGCATTGAAGTTGAAGGCGGACATTTTCAGCAACTATTATTAATTTTGTGCTACTTATGTTAAATGTGTTTTTCACAAAAAAATTGTATAGTATTTGTTTAAGTGGAGTTTTAATAAATCGTGTTTCTTGTTTGATTTTTCTTAAATTCATTTTTTTCAAAGCGAGATACGAAAAAAATTCAAGTGACAAAAAAGTTGTATTTGTAGTCGCTTACCTAATGCGGAAAAAATATAAAAGTTAGTGGCACGCATTTTTTTGGCGAAAGAATTGGTTAAGGTACCCCCCGGGACGCCACTGGCCTTAATACTTTGAATCAATTTAGGGCTAAGTTAGAATCTTCCTATCATAGATAACGCTACCAAATTTCAACAAAATCGCTTAAAGTTAAAAGATTATTGAGATATTTACGAAAAACCGATTTTTTAAAACATTTGACACTCCCTATCTTGACAATGAAGCACTACTGGACATATGTTTAGGTATATCAACGTTTCGGCTTAAATTCACTTAAAGAATAACCCCTTGAAGTTTGGCCACGTACTTAAAAACACCCTGTATACAATCAGATAACTGATAGAACCAAAGATGAGTTATTTACAACATCTTTAAATAGAACAGGGTAAATGTACCAGCTGAACAGCTATATAGTGACCTTTTTTGGTCCAGAACCAACATTGTATCACTGCTTGGGCAGAAAGTGCAGATTGTGCGGTGAAGGGTGGGAGAACATTGGGCGAGTAAGATGGTGGTGAAAATGTACGTAGCTGAAGCTGTTTTCGGTTCTGATAGTAAGTAGTTTTCAATAATGAGAACACTTAAAAAGATCCAGAAGGATGAGTAATCACACAAAACCTTTCCCATGTACAAATTTATTGAATAGAGATCCAATTAAGGAATCGATATGTTTAAATTACCTACTAACTTTTACATTCGTTAATACGACATGTTTTGACACTAATTTAGATTATCATCATCAGGCTAAAAATAATAGTGATAAGCAATAAACTTAATGATTAACAGTCTACTTACTAAAATTAACAATTAAAGGGACGGTTGAATTAAAACGTTAAATATCTACATCCCTCATCTCTTGTGGTTTCCTCCCTTCTCCTATTAACCTTCACCCTTACATCCCCTTCTCATAATATACTTTTTTCGTCCTGTCCGCATTTTATCTTTCCTTCCTTCATCTCATACCTCATCATCAACTTTACCACCTGTATCCTAATCTTCTCCCCACTATGCAACTCGATGTCTCTTCTTACAATCTTAACATCCCTTCCCCTTTCCAATACTTACCACATTCCTCATTCCTTCCACCCCATATATCCACTCCATACATCACTACATTTTTGACAAGCTTTTTAAACAGCCACCCCCTTTTCTTCAAATCATTCCCGAATGTTCTTTTCCCCTAACTCTCACCTGTGCCTAGTCTTAGTTATTGTCATATGTCATTTTATACCCCAAATAATTCACTTCCCCCACACTTTCAATTTCTTCGCTACTATCTATCTTCGCTCCACACACTTTCTGAAACACTACTATCTTAGTCTTTTTCACATTCATCCCCATTTCTTTGCCTACATCTCTTTTCCTTCCCTGTTTATTAGGTACCTTATCCCTACTATATTCCTGTTCCTTTCAACCACATCTATCATTATCTCCGCCTTCTCACGTATTCTATCGTTAATGTCCCCCTCACTCAAAGTAATCCCCCTTCCCATCTCCCCCAGGTCATGTTCTTCTATCCATGTCTCTCTACCAACCCCAGCATATCCCATCTCTCTATATACCTACTTCCAAAATCCTCCCCTTTCTTCTTTATTCCTTCCACATTCCAGAAGAGCAATGTTACTTGCTTCTCTCTTCTTCCAATTCCTTTCCCGCCTCTTAGCTTTTTTGCACCCATACTATATTGTCACCTCCCTTACCCCAATCATACCTCCCCCCCCCCCCCCTGTACATATATCCTCTTACCCTTGTTCTCAACCTTTTTACCTGTTTTCTTTCAGCTGCTTCCTTAAGTTCTCCATCTCCCTCCTAATTACATTGATATCTTCCGCCGCCATACTTTCCAATTTATTCATCATCCTCCCCTTTTAAAGACTTCCTCCTCTACCTTCCCCTTTCCCTCATAAGCCTTTATGACTTGCAATCCTCACCCCTTTCCTTATTCTTTTTTTTACTACAACGATTATAACTACAACTCTGTTCTATGTTTTTTCCTACGTTTCACTTTGCTCTCTTCTTCTATTTCGTATTTTCTTTGTTTCGCTTGGCTTGGTATAACTCTTCCATTTCTTTTGTTAGCTCATATTACTTTCTCTTCTGAGTGACCTCAGATTAAGCAACTTAACAACAAATATATATGTATATAAGTGACAAGTAAAAAAATGGGATCAATCGTTGTCTAATTAATTTTAATAATTAAAATGGTACAAATGTTGTAGCCGAACTACTATTAAACTAAAACTACTTAATCGGCATCTGCAAATTGATTGTCATCATTCTCTTGATCACCATTAGACTCGTAATGTATCGAAACATTTCGCATTCCCATAGATAAATGATTTAAACCTACGAAAAGCAGATGAGCACTAGGTAATTACGTTAACTATGTACTTATACCGCTATTCGTGTGCATAGATCCGTATCCGTTACAAGTGTCCTCTGCATCACCGTAAATATCATCGTCTTCTTCTTCCTCTTCCATGCTATCTTGTGGATCTGGGTTTAAAGACTGGCCGAGTGACAAGGCCGAAAATAAAGGGTTTATGGTGTCGGAATCACTTGGCACTAGAAGTACGCGTGACGTATTTTCTGATACAGATTCGTCACCATCGGATTCCTCGTCGTTAGCATCTTCCATTAGTTGTTGAGGAGACTCGTATCCTAAACAAGGTTTATATAACTACAAGTTTTTGAGAAGGGTGTACCTTACCATGTATTGACAAAGTATTGTCGATCATAATAAATAAACATTTCGTTTGATATACATTGGGATCCGTTGTGATGGCGTGTAGAGAAATGTGCGGAAATTCTATCGAAAAGCCACTGTTATGTTCGTCCTTCCAGGCGAGTTTTCTAAAATTGTTGTTAATTAAACAATAATTAATTAGTTTAATAATTCTAACCTCTCATTAATAAACACAGTTCCGTTCCCTAAATCAACTCCGTCAATTATGGCTTTCGTGTTTTCATTTTGGCAGAGAATTGGAGCATCTGGAGGTACAAAAGTTTTTAAAATTACCATGATTTTTATTTAACGTTAAACAATATTAAATTATTAAATTTAAATAATTCAAAGATATGTGTATATGACACTTCTTATACAATTCGTTCATTAGTCATACAAACAAGACGATCAAATTTTATAAATGTTTACAGGATGGCGCTCGCGCCATAACAATAAGAGCGGGGGGGGGGGAGGCCCAAAACGCTTATTTCTGAATAAATCTCTTGCTCAACGGTTCTGATGAACGTGTAGATTTTTCTGACTTTTTCTAGACGTACCCATCAATTTCTTGTGATATAATAGTTTAAAAATAAAAAATTATACAGGGTGGTTAGGGAGCTGCATCGATCAATTATGGAAAGACTCTGTATATATGGCTAGGAAAATGATGTTTTTTTTGGTGCACTGCGAAAACATAACAAATAGTAGAAAGAAATCTTTCTTTTCACCTTTTCTGACGTCCGTAAACATTTTTGTTCTGCTGATATCATTGACGGTCACATGTTAAGCTGGCCTTCCCGCTCCCTTGTGCCTTATGGCAGTATTTTTCTATGGCTTTCCATTTCTCCTCATCCTCACACATTGTTTTTATAGTATTTTTCGGAGTTTTACCTATTTCGTTATGGAATCTTGCTCTCTCACCATGCCACCTTGGACGTTCATAGATCGCGTACCCTTGGTCGTCTTTTACGCCGCAGTTCATACAGTTCTCGTTCCCACGTTTTCCAATTTTGTAGAGGTATCCCCCGTTCTCTCTGTGGACTATCATGAACTGTAATCAACACCTCCGTGTCTTCTGCCCATCAGCCACGCTCTCAGGTCGGGTATCAACTTCTTCCTCCATGACTGTCTGTGGTCCCATAACACTTGCGACTCCATACACTGTCGCGGGCGGTCCCATTTTCCTACCCACCGCTCCTACCCTCCTACCTCCTGTTAGGAGGGCCACCTTGATTTTTTCGAGTACCAGTTGCAGGTTCGTTTCTTCCATCCACTTCATAATATTGTGACAGCCCCCTGGACCTGGAGTTTGAGCGTAGCGTTCTCCATTGATCTGTCTTGCGATCGTGGAATCATCGCCAAAATCGATTATCGTAACTCGGTGTGGCGCCCTCAAAACTCCGTCGCACACAATCGGCCCCAGCACCGATCCCTGGGGGACTCCCGCTCCGGGGCTGAACTCGTGGATCCTCCCTTGCGGTTTCTCCACCACTATCTTTCTATCTGCGAAGTAACTCCCCGTTACTCCCCACCAAGTAGGGTGGCACAGCCCTTTCTTCCATTATGTCTTTCGGTATTGAATGCGTTTTTGACATCGAATGACGCTATGAGGCATATTCCCTCGTGCGGTGCGTGCTTTTGTTAGCTCTGCTTCTGATTTCTGTCAGGGCCTGGACCGCCTGGCTCGTTGATCGCACTTTCCTCAAACCGTATTGTTTTGGGGATACTTTCCCCTCTATCGCTCCCTCTATTCTCCTTTGTAATATCTTTTTCACGATCATACCTGAAAAATCCAATAAACTTAAGTTATAGGCCTATAGTTTCCCTTACTCTTTGGTATGAGCGGCAGCCTGCTTTGCTTCCACTCGTGCGGGTAGTTTTCCCTTTAATGGACGCGTCTGCAAGGTTCATCCATATCCGTGGTTCTGTCATCACTACATCTTTCATGACTATTAATAGCCGGCACCATGTCGGATCCGGGTGCCGTGTTATTCGGCATCTCCCGGCTGTTGTCACTACCACGAATTCGTGTTCGCCCCACTTCTGCTGCTCGAGCGTTTCTCCCTACAAGAATAACTGGCTTATCGTCCTCAGTAAGGCCTCATTGTTCCACTTCACGAGCTTACGTATTGCTATTTTATATCCTTTACTCCAGACGTCTCTTTCAAGGTCGTCGCACAGCCGTCTCCAGCGTGCCTTTTTGCTATTGGCTTGCTGGTTCTCCCTAAGTTCACGTAGTATCTCATTGGTTCTCGTCTGTGGGCTACACACTCCGCTCGTTTTTTAGCCACACCTGCGTGATCGTGACGTCACATACAGTAACTTTTGACATACAGGGTGAAGCTATTGTGTCGATATAACTCCCAGGAGATTCTGTCAACCTACTCCCAGTAACGAGATGGTAGAGGTGACAGCTGACAGAACACCTTGAGAAAAACAACAAACACGTCATTATAGGGTGTGACTTAAATGCTCACCATATTACATGGGGGAGCACCATAATGTCAACCCTAGGGGTAAATCACTACTTGAATATTTGATCTAGAGATACTCAATCGGGGCAGTCAACCCACATTCGCAACTATACCCGAAGTCAGACTGTGATTGACCTTAGTCTGTCCTCACCGAGTATCTCTGATAATACCTATAACGAACTGGTAAGTCACTCCAGAAGCGACTGTGTCAGACCATAGAATGAACCACAAGGGAAAAGTCCAAATGGGTAATTGTAATCCCAAAATAACGGACATTCCCATATACAAACATATCTCCTTGGAGAAAGACTAAAAGGGCACCCTTTTGAGAGACGTCTGTTGAGTCCTGTTGAGGTGCAGGACGAAGTTGACCTTCTGTCCAACTCCATTATGGGGTCATTTGAACAGGCGTGTCCTCTGAGAACGCCCAAGACACACTACCAACACCCCTGGATGATGTAGGGCGATCAAAAAGCAGAATACTCAACAAGGCAAAGAAGGGTAAAGCCAAAGCCGACTGGGAAGCCTATAAGGCAATACAAAAAGGATATTAGGATGCGTCAGAGAGAGGTGCGGCTCTATAGAATCCTCCTCATCTGTATCCCGTCTAAACAAAATCCCAACCAAACATCCGCACTATAACTCCAGCTAGTCTCAGAAGGGAGGATATATGGTTCTTACACGAGATAGCTGAGGTACTGAGAGACGCTCACTTTCCCGGAGCCACCACTACGCCATACCCTATCTGGAGAGAGGCAGCCCGCTTCATTCCCAAGGAAGATGACTGGGCGGTTGCCGACCAGATGGTGGATGTGGCGAGGGTCACCTGGGCGGTGTGCGCCAGAGTGTAAGTGGAGACTAAGAACTGTTGGTGGTGTTAATTATTCAACAGCCATTTCTTAGCCGAACCAAAGGCAAGGAATGACCGCCACATCTACCACAGAGGCTGACCTGGTTGCAAACAATGATGCAGTTAAAGAGGCGATTTGGATTAGGCGAATCCTTAAAGGTATGGGAAGGATTCAGGAGACACCAATCCTGCATGCTGACAATTTGGCTACCGTCTGATTCGTCCAGAATCCAGAATTTCATGGTCGAACAAAGGTAGCGTATCTTTTATTATGGTGAAGGCGCTAGAAGGCGAAGTAGGGCCATCATTTAGGGGGGGGGGGGTCAGCGTAGGGCAGTTGACCCCCTCTACAATTACTACTATCATTGACTAAATCATATTATAAAAGTTGAAGTTGGTGTGATTGTAAATTGCATGCAATAGGCCCCATTAGTCATTGACTCATGGTACAAGACAAGGTATGCCTATAAGAAATCGCAAATTCGTAAAGTTGGCGCAGATGACGTTTTTATCCCAATGACGTCACAGCTGTATTGTTGGTTGCCCATCTTACAGGTATGCCTACATTGTCAACATTCGTTTAACGCGATTATACTTGAGAATCGCACTAGTTTTTAAAATTTCCTATTGTGTTGTGAAAGGTTGTAAGAACAGCGTGCAAAAAAGCTGGACAAACATCCACTATTTGCGTTTTCCCTAAGATACACTTTTATTATGTGGTAGGACTACACAAACGCCACTACTTTATTGAAGTGGTAGAGCCCGATTATCCCAATGACGTCACGAACAGTTGCGCATACGCATACAATAGGTGTTTTCTTTTTGCATCGCTACAGGCTTGGGCACATGCACAATCATCACGTGATTAAAGTGCCTTGCGTCATAAGACATTTGTGCCTCAGGTTAATATAAAACTTAAATAAACCTTTTAAAACGAATAGGGTTATTTTTGTAAAACGAATGGTGTGTATTGACAGAGCTGACTTAAAGCTACCACAGGCTATCACAAAATGCAAAAAGAAAACACCTAATGCCATTAGTGATGACGTCAAAATTATCTGGGAAATTTAAAATTTTGGACAACTCTTATTTTGACATCGAGAAATTGACCCTTATCGGCACGTTATTAAAGTTTATAATAAAAACGAAATAAGTGGCAAGGGGTCTGAGAGCTCCTATTTTTTTTGACGTCACGCTAATGGCGTCTATTATATCTTGGCACAATTCATACTCCGAGAATAAATTCTTTGTAAATATAAAACGCGCAGCCTTAGGTTAAATAGATGAAATTTACCCTCAGCGCGCAGCGATATTACTGAAAAAAAGACCGTTATTGTTTATTTAAATTAAATAGATTATTTAAAAAACCCTAGACAACAATAAAAACCTACATTTATTTTATATAAATAACATGGTGAGTATAATATGGAATGTAAACAAATTTCTTTTTGACAGAGAAATTAATGAGAAAATATAATACCTATACCTAATAATAATCATTGCGTGTTATTACTTATTAGTTCAATTTTTGGTAAATAAACGTTTAGAGATTAATGAATTTAGAATAACTGCACTTATATTACCTATACATATTAAGAATTTACACATAATTACATGTAATTTATTACATTTAAGCTGAGTTGTAAAACCCTTTTGTTTCAGCAACTTTGCAAAGGTTTACTAGCTAATTATCCGCTGAACCAATATTAAGTTGACTACCAAACAAACTATTAGAAAGGATAATTAATCAACCACCGTGTAATGTTACTATGGTTAATCGTTCACAACATTATCCTAATTACGTTTTACCATTGAGTAAATTACTCAATGGTTTTACGTACAAATTTTCGATTTCATTTAGGTACGTTCTTTCCATTACGAATGTAACGCGACATTTTCGGTCATGAATCATGATGAAGATTTTCTTTCTTCCCGTTGTTTTAGTAAAGTTCGCTTTATGTTTCAACTTAGAAAGTGAGATGATTGAAAATGTGTTATTGAAATCGTGCGTTTCGCGTGTTACAGAAACAATTTTCGGTAATGAGACGATTTTGTATTATATCTCTTCCGGCAGATTCGAAAACATAGCGCTAACATCATACAATCCAAAAGTGATTTTTAATTTTACCGAAACTATTCAATTAATTAAATCTCCAAGTCCATATAATTTTATTATCGATTGGGACGGTAAAAATGACGCCTTCATCGATAATTTACGTGGCACGAGTTTAACTAATGGTAAATTTTTGTTTATTGTTCCAAGAGACATTTCATTAGATGAGTTATTTCTCCGTTTATGGGAGGGAGATATAATTTATGTAGCAGTATTAACATACAGTGAAGATAATGTCGTTTATCCAACTTTATATACGTCAAACCCTCAAGAAATTGGTAATTCTTGTGGTAATAAGGCCGAGGTTATGGTGGTTCAAAGTTGTAACAATAAAAATTTGACGAACACGCTACCAAAGGCAATTAGGAATTTTAATAAGTGTAAAGTTGGTTACGGTTATGCAATGGATAATTTAGAAACTGAACGTTTCCGTAATTCGTTAGCGGCGAATATATGGGTAACTATGGAAGCCTTAAATGATAGCCTTAACGCTACTGCTATAGCGATTGAAGAAGGTGAAGGATCTACATTTACTCTTTCTATCTCGAATAATCCTTTCGAAGGCAGTTTATGCAGCAAAGTGTTCATACGTGATGATTGGATATGGATCGCACCACAACCAGAAATAATTCATGAACCAATTATTATATTAAGAATATTCCAATTGAAACTATGGCTAGCGCTCGTTGGTGTATCCATCGCCGTCATTTTGGTATGGTGGTTAATTTTACGTTATAAGTTTAAAAAAACCGATTCGATAAAGATATTATTAAATGTTTTCTCCCTGTTGATTTTCGGTAATGTTCACCGAATGCCGAAACTCTTTGCATTGCGATTTGTAATTTTAAGTTACTTAATATGCGCTATACATTTACAAACCGCTTATGTGTCGAAGCTTATTCCGTTTTTAACTATTCCTCGGTATGAGCAAGAAATAAACACTTTAGAACGTTTAATAGAATCTCGGTATCCCATTCATGTGTATGACGCTACAGAAGTTCATTTCGAAAGGATAATGGCAAATGACACACTACACCCAATTATAAAAAGTAAAATCAAAGTACGTTCTTCTTTAGAAGAAATATTGGAAGAGCTGAGAGCCTTTAACAATCTCACCACAGTAATACACGTATTTCGATTTAGACATTGGGAATCGGAACTAAATAACACTTTTCCTGAAGTATTTATTGATAATTCTATACTTGACCGATTTTATGCTGTGTTTGAGGTATATGACCATTTACATTTTGTAGACACGTTAAACGAGATCATTGATAGACTTACGGAAGCCGGCATCTATGAAAAATCCGAATACGAAGTGTCCAAATACCATCATAAAATAAGAAAATCAATACCAGAATCTCAGCATCCTGTAGTCATAAATTTGGGCCACGTTTATGGTATTTTTATCATATATGGATGTGGAATCGCACTAGCGTTCGTCGTTTTCCTTTTCGAATTAAGAATTGGTAGGCACAACTAATAAAATTTCTAGTAGCACATCTTCTTTGAAATTATATGTGTGATATTTGATAGAAATGCTTGCACCATAAGTAAATCACATTTACATTGTACTTAGTTAATGCTAAATAAAATTGCACGGTTGTAACTGTTTTTTCATTCCCTTAAAAAGAAGAAAATTTCCACTCAAAAACGAGTTGCTGATCAGGAGAAATTAACTCTCCTTTCCATTGCTTCTCTAAACATTCCACGTTCTCCTTGGCTATTTAAAGCGGCAGCTCAAGGGCAGTATCGGTGGAATTATCGGTTTAGATTCTGTCGTAAGGTTTGGAGCAGTTCAGAAAGGTTCGTTTGTATGTATAATAATGTTCTTCTTAACAAAAATGGCGCTGAAGTGCAAAAGAGTCTGTAATGTTTCTTACCCCCAGGTCCTACGCTAACTTCACATTACAGTTCCAAAATTCAAACCTAGAGAGGGAAATTGAGATCTGGCATCTCCATCAACTAACACACATTCATGCATATCAAAACATACAAAAAATTAAAGCTGAAGTTAGATTAATTTAACCTGGCACCCTCAGGTAGGTACATTGTTCACGCCTCTGGATGCGAGGGATTTGTGGGCTAAAGTTGGAGGCGACAAGCGATACGGACACTTTAATTAGTTTATTAGCTTCACCGTATCGACTATCGAAACTCGTCTACGCGGGCGAAAATGTTAGTACACAAGCATTCCAGGTTAAAGTCACACTTTGTACATTGTTGGACATGTCATATTCAATTACATATTAAAAGGTATAATACCATCCGAGTCAACGACAGACACACGTGAAGATTAATAAATGAGCAGCCACCACATTGTAAATTGACAAATAAATGCAAAATGAGACTTTTATTAATCTCCTATTACATCTCAAGCACGTCACAAACAGTTACATTAATAACCCCAAGGCAAATTTAACCCTTCTACCACGAGGTCACAGCATGATGCAAAATTTACGTTGTAGGGGTACATTAATTACAAGAAGCAATAAACGATCACTTACGCAGTTAACAAATGCAAAGCAGTAAATTAAAATCACTATAGTTTGTCCCACGAGAGCTCGAGTGTGACCAAGGCCACCGTGGCCTTGGTGCATTGAACTGTACGCTATACGCAACTGGAAAGGAAACGTCCATAAGCGGCACTGAAGCCACAGCAAAGTTAGGCAACCCTCAACGACTGGGCATTTCTGTCTCTTTCTTTCGCACGCAACGTGATATCTATAAACGATAACACGGGGAATAAAATGTAAGTAAATCAGGTAAAAATACGTTGATGGTTATCTCTTTCACCAGTCATACATCCATTGTGATCCAGGTCAATAAAACGTTTACAATAAAATAAATCAATGTTTTATTATGGGAATACTTACAATTTTTGTGACGCTATACTTGCACATCATGCATATTGAGAATACAAACGCGTTTACAGAACATTACAAAATTAATTCAGTTATTTCGTTTGTAGTAAAAAAAGTTATATAAAATTTGGTGCTATTTTCTACTAATTGTTATGAACCTGTTATGAACTATTAAATTGTTAAATTGACTTATTCACCCTTAGATCATTGGAGTAGGTATATATGATCTAAGAGTTCACCAGACAAAAATTATGCAATTTCTACATTGCTTGTCTTTGAAAATACAGTAGAACCCCACTATTCCGAAAATCCGCCTATTCTGAACAGAACTAAAAACACGCGCACTTATTATATTTCTCTTAATTTCATTCCTGGGCCTTTTATTTGGCACTGAGAAATTACACGTTACGTTATTTATTAAAAACAAATCATATAAGTTGCGTTGACAACGATAGCAAATAAGGTTAGATAAAATTTGTAGGTATACGCCTGGTCGCTTTCTCTCCACGCGACGCCAACGCCGCTCTATCGGTAGAGCCGCTAAGTTGTTGACTGACGCCGTTAAAATGTTGTGATTTCACATGTACGGCAGATCGTGGTTTTTAAACTTTACATACAGTTTTGATGGCGTAACGAGTGCGCAACATGCCGACTATTATACCGTGCGGGTTTAACGCACTCGATTTGTCGAGAAAAGCTTAAAAAAGGGCGAAACTTCCACGTTGCCATATACTAGCTCAAAACTTCCTGAAGGACACGCACGACCATTCTTCTTCTCCAGCTATGCGTTACGGTTTGAAAATAGAGAAACCCGTTCCAGGACATGACAAATTACGTCAAAGGAGGACTGATAATCTGCTCCAAACAACCTTATTTGGATTGTAGTCCAGATGGAATCATTGACACAATAAGGGATATGTGTTTCTTGAAATCACCGTAGAGTTATGAAAATGCGGTAATTGTAAATATGGAAGACCAACTTGTGTCTCTTCTATATCTTGAATTTGATAACAAGGCCAAGTTACAACTAAAGAAATCGAACTAATATTATACCCAGGTTCAGGTTGCAATGCATGTGCTCTGATGGACTTATGGAATGCACTGTATTAAAATTTGCTCATGAATTTTATCTGCCATACTTGCTAAGTGACCTAATTGATCTTTACTAGATGTCAAAATACAGCGAGTACTAACTGGTAACCGTTGGATGAATATTGTTCTTAAAAATTCGTCGTTAACCTGCATACCAACCAAAGATCTCCAATTGTGTTGGTTTTATTATCACCTGATTAATCGTAAAATGTAATTAATAAAAGATGCTTTTATTACTTTTGTGGACTGTATTTTTATTTAACATGTAATATTGTAATGCGGTACGTACTATCAAAAATTTTACACACTTATAATATATTTGACGGTTGGCGCATGCTGCCCCCCACTAGGAACCATCAGCCGGTGTTCCTTGATTTAAATTGTACACAATAAACATTAACAACCAACAATAATCAAATATTTTACAAAAGACGAAACATTAACATAACATCACCTAAACTTGAGTTCTGTCAACAGCTTATTGTTAACTTTGCGTCCCTCAGATTCCCCAAATTCATTAATAAGTCTGCTCATTACATCCTTAATGCAATATACATTACTTTTTCGACGTACGGTAATGATGTTGCAGGGAGATAATCTATTTTATAACCTTCCAAAACTTCATCGTGAGAAAGTTGTGGATTCGTAGGAAAAGACGGCATTATCAGTAGGTACGGTGTTGTGTTTTAGAAGCTCTGATCATACTTTAGTTATGGAAACCCTTTCTCGGCCATAATTTCATCACCTGTCCTGAATCGTTTAGAATGTAATTGTCGCTGGCTCTACCTCCATAATCCTTTTGAAATAAAAGTTGTGAAGCCATATTCGCGATTAGGGAACGAATAAAATGTGAAACCGTGACTTTTCTTCGGCGTATTTAGACAGCATAGGCACGTAACACAGTTTTCCCTGGGATTTCCCGATCATTTCGTCGATTTTTAATACAAAAAACTGCGCTTCACGGCTGTATGGTATACGAATCGCTTGCCTCTGTCAACGTGACTGTCAGACGTCAGTCAACAACTTGCAACTTTAACCGCACGACGGCGCGTCGGGCGCTACGGACCAGGCGTATTAACAAGACTTATTCACCCATGAAATTGTTTAATACTGCGTTTATCGGCTAAATTAGGACATCCGTATGCAACACAACAATTCACCATCGTGTTTTGATTTAATAAATTTCACAATCACTTTCAAATATTATTTTACACCTTTCAAACTATGGAAAATACGCGGTTAAAAGATATCTGCCCTACTAACGCAACAAGTTAGAAAGTGACAGAAGTACCCAGTCGACATCTGTGCTTGTCAGGCAAGCATGGCTTCAACGCCTACAATGCATTAGAATAGGCCGTATCCCTTCCAGTTGCGTATAGCGTATAGTTCAATGCCTTGGTGTGACTCATACCTAAAAACTATCCGAACGATATAAATTAAAACGTTTGTCTTAGCTATCTTCTATAGGGCATTTTAATCTTCTAACCCCAAATGTACGAAAATGTAAATTTAGTGTCCTCTTATTTACCTGAACTATTCATGTTAACGGTAAATTTGATCCACCGCGATCGCGTTCGTTCTCAAAATACTTGAGTACGTTCATAGCATAATCTGCGATTAAATTTTTAACGATTTATTGGTAAGCGACATCATAAAGCAAATATAGGTTAACAATAACAATCAATTTGACAGCTAACAGCTGACACTATGATACAAACTCAACGTACGTTTACGTAATTTACCTTCAAACATATAACAAAATATATTCGAAGTAATTTACAATGACAATGTTAGAAGATATATTTTTTATATTCTCTCTCTTTTCCATTAGGTACTTGTTATATATGTTATATGTCACTTACGGTACAAGAGCCACTATGTGTGGTGTATTTAGGGTTACCAGACGTCCGGAAAAGTCCGGACAAGTCCGGAAATTACATGGGTTGTCCGGATTCCGCCGGGAATTATAAATTGTCCGGATTTTTCACAGAAATCATCAATAAAGTCTAAATAATGCATTTCTTGAATAGGTTTGTGTTTTGTGTACAAAAAATGGCTCTTAACGACAGTTCGCGAAATTATATGCGTCAATTCATGGTACACGTGTAAATAGAAATACTAGTGGGTGGGAGTGGGAATGGGTGTCTGTGTAGGGACAGTAACGAGGACAGAGAACCAAAGTGTAATTAGCAATTAGCTTATCGCGCGTCTTCCGTGAATATGATTACGAATGATTTGAGCTGGCTGTTTTAGTTTGTTATTGTCGCATTATAAGTATGGCATCGTCTAACAAGCGCTTCTGTACTTTTACTGATACTCTCCGCTCGAGGTTTCCTCTCATGAAGCCTGGAAGAGATCAGAATGAAGTAAAATGTTCCGTTTGTGATATGTAGTGTTATTTCTTGTTTTTAATAATGTTTATTTAGCCATTTTATTATAAAAAATTTTTAATTAATGCTCTATCAACTGAGGTCTGAGTTTCATTTTTCATTTGTCCGGATTTGCTCTGAAATGTCAGGAATTATAATCGAATTTGTCAGGAATTTTCATTTTTTGGTCTGGTAACCCTAGGTGTATTAGAAAAAAATTAATGACAAGTAGTTTATAAAAATGTATTTATTATTGTGAAATATAAACCCACGAAACGAACATAACAAATTGGCGACGAGAATTGAGATTTTTGTTGTATACTTATCGAACCGATTACCGCAAGGTAAGATTACAATTTTTACACCACTACATTTTTCATTACGAAAATGGAACAACTATTACAAAATTTGACATCAGTTTTACAAAATATGCAAGAAACGCAGTTACAAATATTAAACCAAGCAAATCCACAACAATCGCAATTACGGTGTACAAAACCAGATTTACATGGGGTGAATTTACAACCATTCGATGAAAGCAACGAATCGTTTAATACTTACATCCAAAGACTGGAAAACCACTTAAGTTTACGTGGCATTACAGATGAAACTCCAGAGGCTGATAAGAAAAAAGTACAAATTTTTCTAAATTATTTGGGGCCAAAGATGTACCAAACGCTCTCAAATATTACATCACCGGATTCGCCCAGCTGTAAAACATATACAGAGGTTGTGCAATTATTAAAAATGCATATATGTCCACCACCGAGTGAAATTGCAGAACAGCATCGATTTTCCTTACGGGTACAGCATGAAGGTGAATCCATAGCAAATTTTGTTGCGGAACTAAAACGATTAACTAGTAATTGTAATTTTAAATGCATGGAGTGTGACAAACCTACTTTAAGCACCCATCTCAGATCACAATTCATAAAGGGTATTCGTGACAATGATATACGGGAACGGTTGCTACAACAAACTGCTCCCACATTTACGTTCGAAAAAGCTGTCGAATTAGCATTGTCGATAGAAATGTCCAAATGTGAAAGCAAACAAATACAAAGCACATCAAGCCAAGTAAATTACGTTGGTAAAATTGAGGAAAGTGGCAAATTTTCGAATAAGGGAAAGAAGTTTGAAAAGAAAAATCACAAATCTTTCGGTATAGCTTCTTTGTTTGGGAAATGTTTCAGATGTGGCGATCACAGCCACAATGCCAATGACTGCTTTGCTAAGGCAAAAACTTGTAAAAAGTGTGGGGTCAAAGGCCATTTAGCAATTGTTTGTCTAAAATCAGCCAATCATGAAAAAGTAGCTAACAAAAAGGCAAATACGCGGAAACAACATCAAGTTGATGTTGAACCAAATTCAGACGATGGTGCTGATATTTATTCAATTCAGGCGTTAAATGTTTACAAGACGAACGACATTAACAATGATAAATTTTTACTAACAGTAAATATTGATAGTACACCAACAAAAATGGAGCTTGATACAGGAGCTGCCATTACTTCCATGTCATTACGACAATTTACAAAAATATGTCCCAATAAAAGGTTATTACCAACTTCAATTAATTTACGTACGTATACCGGAGAAATTATTAAACCAGTTGGCATAGCAAATGTACAAATTGCTTATGAAAACCAAATACAACATGGTGATATTTACATTATAGACCAGAACGTGGATGCAATCTTTGGCAGAGATTGGTTAAAAAGAATTAAGCTGAACTGGTCATATATCAAAAATGTTTCCTGTTACGATACAAGCAAGGAATTAAGCACTCTGCTCGATGATTACAAGGACTTATTTGTGGACGAAATTGGCAAAATTCCCGACTACAAATGTTCTATAAAATTAGTGGATGAATCAGTTACACCAATTTTTGTGAAGGCGCGACCAGTGCCATACGCACTAAAAACTCGCGTTGAAGAAGAAATCCGACGACTGGAAAAAGCAGATATCATAGAAAAGGTGACACACTCAACCTGGGGTTCTGCAGTAGTTCCAGTAATCAAGAAGAATGGGACATTACGCCTATGCGCTGATTACAAAGGCACAATAAATAAGCATATCCAGAATGACAACTATCCTATACCCAGGATACAAGACATTTTCGCCAGTATGGAAGGGGGAAAATATTTCTGCTCGCTGGACATCAGTCAAGCTTACCTCCATATGGAAGTCGACAAAGAAACTGCAATGTTGCAAGCAATTTCAACGCATCTAGGTATTTACAAGGTAAAACGCCTTATGTTTGGGGTAAAAATAGCACCAAACTGTTGGCAGCGTTTTATGGACCAGCTACTAAGTGGATTAGAAGGAGTTACTTGCTTCTTCGATGATATTAAAGTCCAAGGTTCTACGTATCAAGAAACAATCCACAGGTTGAAGGAAACCTTCGACAGATTACGTGCCAGTGGCTTACATTTAAACAAAAAGAAATGTGAGTTCTTCAAGAAATCAATTAAGTATTTGGGTCATGTGATTGATGAATCAGGACTACATGCCATGCCGGACAAAATCGATTCCATCAAAAATGCTCCACGACCTAAAGATGTGCAGGGGGTACGTAGGTTGCTGGGGTTGATAAATTACTATCACCGGTTCCTGCCTAACGTGTCTTCAAAACTGGCACCCTTATATGCATTGCTTGTCAAGAATGCAAAATTTGAATGGTCAGAAGACTGCGAAAAATCATTCCGTGACATTAAAGAAGAAATCGTCAGTCCAAAGGTACTTACACATTTTAATATGGCATTACCGTTAGTTTTAGCTACCGATGCGGGACCGGAGGGATTAGGTGCCGTACTATCTCACAGGTATTCAGACGGAAGCGAGAGACCAATTGCCTTCGCGTCACGTTCCCTGTCAAAAAGTGAAAAATCATACAGTCACATAAACAAAGAAGCAACAGCAATAGTTTGGGGACTTAGACATTTTTTCCAATATTGTTACGGCCGGAAATTCATTCTTGTTACGGATAATAAGCCACTTACGGCAATTTTCCATCCAACCAAGGAAATGCCCGCTACATCCGCCACCAGGATGTTGCATTACGCAAATTTTCTTTCTGGATTTGATTACCAAATCGAGTACAGGCGAAGTGAGAATCATGCAAATGCTGACTATCTTTCAAGATTTCCTTTACCTACAGAAATAGATCGAAGTGGAATTAATTCAGAATCAGTTCTACAAATTCACCAGATTGACCTACTTCCAGTAACGCAAAAGGAAATTAAAAATCACACACTAAAGGATCCAGAACTTAAACATTTGTATTTATCTTTACAGACTGGAAACACCTTACCAACAGGCTATTCGCAAGCCGAGTTTGAATTATTGGACGGGTGTATCTTTAAGGGAATACGGGTTGTCATACCAAAAACTTTGCAACACAAAATATTACAAGAACTTCATAGTGCTCATGTTGGCATAGTGAAAATGAAAGCACTCGCACGTAGTTATGTATGGTGGAAGGGAATCGACTCGGATATTGAGGCACTGAACAAAAATTGTTTACATTGCTCTAGTGTAGCAAATTCACCTACCAAGGTATACCATCCATGGGAATATGCATCAGCTCCGTGGCAACGTATCCACATCGATTATTTAGGACCTTTCATGAACACTTACATACTTATTATTGTGGATGCTTACTCAAAGTGGATTGAGGCAATACCAATGAAAAATATTACGGCGACTGCCACCATACGAATTCTTCGAGACATCTTCTCTCGTTTTGGGTTACCAGTGACAGTGGTATCAGACAACGGTAGTCAATTGAAATCGACGGAATTTGAAATGTTTCTGAAATCAAATGGAATTCACCATAAATGCATCGCACCTTATACCATCCAGCGACAAATGGACAAGCTGAACGGTATGTCCAAGTTGTAAAAAAAGGATTGCGCAGTATGCTGGACGAACCAGGAGATCTACATTTTAAATTGTGTCAACTCTTATTGCAATATAGGAAATTACCAAATTCAAGCACAGGTATAAGCCCAGCGGAATTAATGTTCAAAAGACCGATAAGGACCAAGATTGATTTAGTTAAACGAAACGTAAAATCAGAACAAGATAATAAAGGCATGAATATACGTATGGCTCGGAAATTCAACATCGGGGACAAGGTCCAAGTTAGGTGTTACACTAATAAGGCATACAAATGGAGATATGGAGTGGTAGCATCGCAAACTGGGAATTTACATTATAATGTTATGGTAGATGGAATTATACATAACCACCATGTTGACCAGATGAAGCTCACCACAGTAGAGAATCGGCAATACGTTCCACCCGAAGAGGTACAGGTGCCACTAGCAAAACCAAGTAGCGAACCACCTAATTCAGAAATAGAACCCGAGGGATTACCAGTACACCAACGAAATCATGAGTCAAACGAAGAGATACCAATTGTGGAGGAAACGATACCTACAAGTTCATCGGAAGTGCCAATTGTACTTCAACAGGAATCGACTACTCTAAGAAGATCTACTCGGACAAGGAAACCACCGAACAGATTAAACTTGTAATACTTATTATTTTATTTGATAGTTTCAATGCCGTTGTTGTTCATGTTGCTTGATTGACATTGTAAATTGTAATGAATTACTCTCCTTGGGGAAGAGTGTTATATATGTTATATGTCACTTACGGTACAAGAGCCACTATGTGTGGTGTATTAGAAAAAAATTAATGACAAGTAGTTTTACTTAAGTGTGTAATAAAAATGTATTTATTATTGTGAAATATAAACCCACGAAACGAACATAACAGTACTTTTTGTAAGTATGACAAAGACAACCTAATTATTTGCGTTAATTCACACACCAATAACTAATGAGTCACACTCGAGCTCTCGTGGGACAAACTTTACTACCTATACCTTGAAATAAAACATAAATTATATCACAAAACAAATGAAAAATGCGAAGCGACCCTTTCACTTCGAGGACATCACCGTAAGTAAATCTACATTAGGTGTGTTCTTTTTGCATCGCCACAGGGTTAGGTAAAGTCACAATTATCACGTGATTGAAGTGCCTTGCGTCATGTAGACATTTCTGCCTCGGGTTAATATAAACCTTAAATAAAGCTTTTAAAACGAATAGGGTTATTGAGAACTGAGTCAAATTATTTTTATAAAACGAATGGTGTGTTATTGACAGAGCTGACTTAAGTCTACCACAAGGTGCAAAAAGAAAACACCTACTGTTGCATTTCTGATCTTACACATTGGCACCAAAATCTTAAAACCGACGTTACCCGGTGTTGCTGATTTTTACATTTTTGCCCTGCTGATATCCTTGACGGTCAGATGTTAACGTGGCCTTCCCGCTCCCTTGTGCCTTATGACAGTATTTTTTTATGGCCTTCAATTTCTCCTCATAATCACACATTGTTTCTGTAGTATTTTCCGTGGTTAGGGTTTTACCCATTTCGTTATGTAGTCTTGCTCGCTCGCCATGCCACCTTGAAGATTCATAGAACGCGTGCCTTTGGTTGTCGTTTACGCCGCAGTCTACACAGTTCTCGTTCTCACGTTTTCCAATCTTGTAGACGAGGTATCGACGGTTCTTTCCGTGGCCTGCCATGAACTCTACCGTGTCTTCTGCCCAGACACGTTCTCAGGTGGGGTAAGTATATCAACTTCTTCGTCTATGATTGCCTGTGGTCCCATAACACTTGCCATTCCATACACTGTCGCTGACGGCTCCATTTCCTCGCCCTGGCCCTTAACGCTGTTTGTGCCGCGATCGTCTGGCCCAGCATCTACAGCGTGTTCGCTCTTATTTCCTGTTAAGAGGGACACCCTGTTTTTTTCGGGGACCAGCTGCAGGTTCCTTTCTTCATCCACTCCATAATTATTGTGACAACCCTCTGGAGCTTGAGCGTAGCGTCTCCACTGCTCTGTCTTCGACAGTCACCGTGGAGATCAACTCCATGTGGCGCCTGTACCCTCAAATACCAATCCCTGGGTGACTCCCGTTCCGAGCCTGAACTCGTCGATCCCTCCTTCCGGTTTCTCCAACGCTATCTTTTTACATTTGAGGTAACTTCTCGTTATTCCCACCAAGTAAGGTTCCATTGCCATTGCCATTCCTCCATTTCCAGAATGATGTCCTTATGTCTTACGGTATTGAATGCGTTTTTGACATCGAGTGACGCCATGAGGCATATTTCTGTCGCGCGGTGCGTGCCTTTGTTAGTTCTGCTTCTAATTTGTGCCAGGGCCTAGACCGCCCTTTCTCGAAACCACGTATTGTTATGGGGATAGTTTCCCCTCTATCGATCCCTTTATTCTCCTTTATAATATCTTTCCCATATGAGTGAACCTTCCAAACCATCCAGCCGGAACCATGCCGGGTCCGGACGCCTTGTTATTCGGCATCTCCCGGGCTGCTGCCACTACTTCCTCGCTCGCTAATTATGGACATTCCTTTATACAAACATTTCCTTGGAGAAAGATTAAAAGGGCATCCTTTTGAGGGACATCTCTTGAGTCCTGTTGAGGTGCAGGACGAAGTTGATCTTCTGTTCAACTCCATTATGGGGTCATTTGAATAGGCATGTCCTCTGGGAACTGCCAAGACACTCTACTACCACCCCTGGATGGTGTAGGGCGATCAAAGAGCAGAATACTCGGCTGGGTAAACTGTTCAACAAGGCACAGAAGGGTAAAGCCACAGCCGACTGGGAAGCCTATAAGCACTGACCTGTATCATAAAGGACTGAGCATTCTTCAATACAACATTGAAGCAAACAAGCCCCACCTAAATATTAGTTACTTCAGGTGCCAACTAGTGCGTTAGTTATATAATGATGGTAGCTCGGTGTTTATAATGTGTTGGTAGTACTGGTATCAGCTGTTACAGTTTAGCTTGTTCTAACCTATATGCTTAATATCTGGTGAAAAGTAGTATAATTACAGGCTCATAATTATTTAAAAACGTAAATTATTAAAAATTGTATTTTATTGCAATGCATAAACGTAGTTTATACTACGTATGAAACAAGGTTATGTTTATGTAAATAAAAACATTAGTTACAGTGTTACCAATAATCACCAACACAACAAACCTAAATTACTAATTGGCACCTTAAAATACCAGTTTTCAATTTGCTTCAAAAATAGTGGAGGGGATCATTAGAATGCTCAGTCCTTTATGATACAGGTCAGTGCCTATAAGGCAATACGAGACAGCTGAGGTACTGAGAGACGCTCACTTTCCCGGAGTCACCACTACGTAAGTAAGTCATTTATTTTGTCATAATCAAAATCGAAACAAAAGCATTCTTATTACTACTTAATTAAGTAAACAACGTAATTTCAATTTAAAAAAAAACATAACTTTCTCCTCAACTGACCCTAAATCTATTCCTGGCTCTTTGGCCTCAACTTATCCCTTCGCTCCATCACCCCCTTCATCCACCCCACTCCCAACCCGTTCCCACCTAAGATCACCTTTATTCCTCTCCCCTCTTCTCTCAGCTCTTCACACTCCCTCATCAAATGCCACACACTCTCTCGTCCCTTACCGCACATTCTACACACCCTTCTCTCGTCCTCCCACCAGTATCTATTCTCGTTCTCTTCATTTCCACATCTAAACCTCGCCACCATCCTCTTCTCCTTCAACTCCATTTCTCCCATCAGATACTCGGCCTTCCCTTCTTCCATAATTTCCTGATATCCGCCATTATATCTTCCATTACATATCCTCGCTCTCCTTTCCTGTGCTTCCACATCTTTATCCCTTCTTACCAACTCATCCACCATATCTCTTCCCCCCTCTCTTCTCCCTTCTATCTCTTCCCTCGCATAACCCACTCTCTCATAGAACCGTCTTCTCTCTTCCTGCCCATACCTTATCCGTTTTTTTGCCACCTCTCTCATGCACTCCTTTACTCCAACAATATCTTCCCGCTTTCTGATCATCTCCTCATATTTTACCGCCCTCGCTCCTGCCCTTATCCTTATTTTCTCTAATTTTACCTCTTCCCCTACGATATACCCTGGTGTCTCCCTGTCCAACCCTAATGTCCACCTCCAATACTTCTCCTGAATTCTTTTTATTTCTTCCCATTCCTTCCACCCCCATATCTCCGCCCCATACCCCATCACACTCTTCACCAACTTGTCAAACAACCATCTTCTCTTCTCCATATCCTTCCCAAACACTCTTTCCCCCAAACCCCACACTTTCCCCACTATTCCATTACCCTTCTTCGCCAATTCCCTCACATGTGCCCCATCTTTATTGTCATACCGCACTACATACCCTAGGTATTTCCACTCCTGTACACTCTCTAATTCCTCCTCACCCCACCACCACTTTTGCTTTATACCCCTCCCCCGTTTCTTCTGAAAAACCATCATTTTTGTCTTTTTCACATTTACTTCTAAATTCTTCCCCTCCAAATATCTCTTCATTACCCCAATTAACCCCCTCATCTCTTCCTCTCTGTCTGCCATCACTACCACATCGTCCGCATACGCTAGCACCCACACCTTTATCCTTCCTATCACCACTCCACCCCTTTGATGTCCCCGCAACACCTCCTCCAAATCTCGAATATATAGAGAAAATAGGCTCGGGCTCAACGGACATCCCTGTCTCAACCCTTTCTCCGTCCAAAATCTTTCTCCTTTCTCCTCCCTCACTCTCGTCACGCACCTTGTTTCCTCGTACACCTCTTCCATCGCTCTCACCAAGCCCTCACTTATCTCGGCTTTCCTTAGCACCTCCCACAGCTTCTTCCTATTAACATTGTCGAATGCTGCCTTGATGTCCAGAAACATCCCATACACTTTCCCCCTTTCCTTTCCAGCACCTTATTTACCACTTGCTTCATCACATATATATTATCCACCGTCCGCCTTCCCTCCCTGAAACCCGCCTGCCAGTCCTTCACTAACCCCTTTTCCTCTATTTCCTTCTTAAGTCTCCCTCTTAATATCTCCGCATAAATCTTATACCCCGCGTTGGTAATGCTCACTCCCCTATAGTTTCCCACTTTGTTCCTTTCCCCTCCCTTGTAAACCGGAACTACTCTTGCATCCCTCCACTCCTCCGGGAATCCTTCCCCCCTCCATACTTTACTCAGCATCCCTCTTATCCGTTCTCTCGTTTTTACCCCCGTGTACCTCCACTGCTCCCCTTGTATTCCATCTGTTCCTTGTGCCTTTCCCAACTTCACCTTCCTCAGCGCTTCTTCCACCTCCTCCGCTTCAAAGTCCCCTACACCTCCTCTTCTCTCCCTTTCTGCTTGCGGTTTCTCCCTCACACCCCCCATCACCTCCATACAGTGCTTTCTCCATTCCTCTTCATCCAACCTCACCTTCCTTCTCCCATATTTACCTCTTCTCTTGTTTATAAAACTCCATATCTCTTTTTCATTCTTCAACCCCCTTATTTCCTCTTCCACTTCTTTTCTGAACTCCACCTTTCTCCTTTTACACTCCCCCTTATATTCCCCCTTCAACCTCTTATACTCCCCAATGTCTAATTCCCCTCTCCTCCATTTTCTTCTTCCCTTTCTTACTTCCCTCCTTGCCCTCTCGCACTTCCCATTCCACCACTCTCCTTTCCCCCATATTTCACGTTTCCTCTTATATCTCTTCTTTCCACAATCTCCTCCATTTTTTCCCCGAACTCTTTCAATTCCACCCCCACTTCCTTCTCCTCCCATTTCACTTCCTCCAACTCCGTTCTATACTTTTCAATACTTTCCGCTGTCCATACCTTCTTCTCTCCCCATTTTTCTCCCTCCTCTGTTTCTTCCCCCTCACTCAACCCCTCTCTCAAAAATAACTCTAATGGTTGATGATCCGATTCCTCCTCATCCCCCACCTTGAGTTTTTCTATTGCTCCTACACTCTCTTCATTTACCAACACGTAATCTATCACTGATTCTCCCCTCTCACTTATATACGTGTACTCCCCTCTCCCTCCCTCCTCCATATTTCCATTCAGAATTGTCCATCCCCTCTCCTCACATAAGTCCAGTAACTTCCTCCCCTGCCCATTTATCTTCTTGTCCATCGATACTCTCCTTCGCACTTCTCCGTTTACCACCATCCCCCCTTCCTCCCCTATTCTTGCGTTAAAATCCCCACCCATTATCATTTTTTCCTCGCCCATCTCACCAATCACTTTTTCTACCCCCACTGTTGTCACCTCCATCTCCTTCCCGTACACTGTTACTATCACATACCTCTCTCCCCGTTTTGTCTTCATCCATCTTTTCACTACCCCCAGCACCTGCCCTTCCTCTCCTTCCTCTTCACAACTCCATTCATTTTTCACCCCCGTGATTATTCCCCCTTTTGCCCTGCCTTTTTTCTCCTCTCTCACCGCAAACTGCACTTTCCACTCATACCCTTTTGGCAACACCTCCTTCCACTTTTCCCAGTCTTTTTCCTCCAACCATGTCTCTACTAACCCTACCATCACAAACCCTCCAATATAGCTCCAAAAGTCTCTCCCTTTATTCTTCACTCCCGCCACATTCCAAAATAACACCTTTGCTTTCCCCTTTTTCCCCCTTTCACTCTCACGCCCCTCCCCTTGATCCTCCCCCCCATATCCCCCCCGCTTCCCCTCCTTAGTTTTTTGGACCCCTTCCCCTATCATCCGCCTGCGCCGGCTTTACCCCTCCTATCTCTCCATCCCAATCATACCTCCTATCCCCTATCCATATTTTCTTGTACCCCACCCTTGTCCTCATCCCTTCCTCCCTTTTCTCCTTTGCAATCTTCCTTATCTCTCCCTGTATCCTTCTTTCCTCTACTGTTAAGTCTTCATCAATAAAAATACTGGTATTTCTCAATCTACCCTTCTTCTCCATAACTTCCCTCTTTCCCCCCCAGGTTCCTAACTCCCCCACCACCAGCTCCCTTTCCGTCCCCTTACCCATTACCCAAGCATCTTTCACTTCCACATACACCCCCACCTTCTCCGTTAATAAATTCCTCAAATCTCTCACCGGTTCTTTCGTCTTAAATCCTCTCACCACTATATTTTTTCTCCTCCTATTTCTCTCCTGCTCCTCCACCCGTTCCCCCATTTCTCGCACTTCCTTTTCCAATCTTTGCCTTTCGTCCTGCCATTCACTTTCTTTCCTTCCATGCTCATCTTTCATTGCTCTCATTTCCTCCCTTATACACTTTATTTCTTCTTTCGCGCCTTTTAATTCCTTCCCAAGATTATTCATTCCCACCCTTAACCCCTTCAACTCCTCCATCATACATTTCAAACCATTCCTGATCTCCTCCATGTCCAGCTCCCCACTGTTGCTCTCCCCTTCACACCCCGGCGATCTCTCTGTCACCTTGCTTCTCTTGAAAGCTTCTTGTCTTTCCTCTGCTGCCTTCTCCTGCTCCTCTCTCTCTCTCTTTCTTCTTAAAAACTCGTCTAGCGTCCCTATACTACTCGCCCTTCCCCTTGATTCAGTCATCAGACTCCCAGCCCTTAAACCGCACTCGTACCCCCAATAACTCCGCACCGCGGTGGAAAAGTTCGTTCCCGCAAACCGAATTTATTAAATTTACTTTCAAACAAAATAAGCGCACGTGCGAGATTACTTTTAATAATTCTTTATCACTCTTGCCACAGCTGTCTACACTGCATACATATCCGTGCTATCACTTTCCAGACATCTGCTTCTTACCACTATCATTTTCCTATCCTTTATCTCTCTATTACCGCTCTATTACCGATATTAAAATCCGAAAAAACTCTAACTGCACAACGACACGTCTACCTCGACCGACCTCACGAATAAGAAATCTTCAGCTTTTTCAGCCCGAGTCACCACTACGCCATACCCTATCTGGAGAGGGGCAGCCCAAGGAGGATGACTGGGCGGTTGCCGACCAGATGGTGGATGTAGCGAGGGTCACCTGGACAGTATGCGCCAGAGTGTAAGTGGGGACTAAGAACTGTAGGTGGTGTTAATTATTTAACAGTCATTTCTTAGCTGAGCCAAGGAAGGATTCAGGAGACACCAATCCTGCATGTTGACAATCTGGCTACCGTCAGATTGGTCCAGAATTCAGAATTTCATCGTCGAACAGTATTTTTTATTAGAGTGAAGGTGCTAGAAGCCGAAGTTCAAGTTACTCACATCGTCACATCACAACGAGTAAACTGGTGGCAGGGGCAATGACGAAGCCACTTCTAGGTCCCACATTACAAACTCTATGTAGGGATCTTGGGCTAGTTTCTTCAATCTAAGACTAATGGAAGGTGTTGTAATGTTGCTCTTGTTTATATATTCATAGATTTTAGATTAAGTTGGCTAAATTGTTCAAAAAATAAAGAAAGTTAGTTTTTGTTTTAAAAAATAACAAGCACCTAGATGCTTATAAAATTGAGATGTAAAAACGTCAAACTTTCTTTTTCACTTTACTTTTCAAACAACTACAATATATTTTAGTTTCTCCAGAAATTAGAAAAGATTAACAATAATCCAAGAAATGTTGACTTAAAATGAAAAAATGTTACGCCGCTGGAATACTTACATTTGATGGTAAAGACAGTAATAGAGACACAGTCGTTGTAGGGTCACGTAGACAGTAGACACTATTTTTTCCAAAATAAATAAACAAATAACCTAGAAACACAAATATATAAATAAATTACGTGCAAGAAAAGTGATCTTAAAACAATATTTATGGAGCCACAAAAAGTGACTTACTTTACAGAAATATCACTAATGATGTTCGGTTTCGGTGATAGTCACAAGCCTAATCCGGAAACAGTGAGGTACGTAGAAACTATTGTATTAAAACAACTTCGAACAATACTAAACGAAGCAACAAAATACTGGGACGGAAAATTGTTGCGTGGCGAAGAATTGGTCTTCTTAATGCGTAAGAATAAGTGGAAAATGAGACGATTCGTAAAATATCTCAATTTAAAACATTTAATAAGTACTCGATGCGAATCGAAGCTCGAGACGCAACCGAAACCGGTACGACCGCACGAACTGTTGGATTTCATCGATAGAATCGACGAGACAGGCGAATTAACCGATTTGTCGGAACTCGACGAGGTCGTCCATCAGAGACAGGTGCGTGCCGGTTACATTTCGCAAGCGTTGGACGACGCCAAGTATTTGGAGTTTCAAAAGGCACGTTGTGTATCGTTTAATAGTCGTGGTACTTCGCGTTCGGCTAATTTGGAGAAGTTACGCGCGTGGGTCGATCCGAAAAAATTGATTAACACGAGCGATATCGCAATGGAGGTGTTGGCGTATTACGCCTATCAGACTGTCGCCGAAATGATCGATTACGCTTTATTGGTGAGGATGGATGCGAAACGTACAGGTGATCCTTTAAGTAATTTAAGTGGTTTTCATTATACTGCGGCTATGTTTGTCGGGGAACATCGATTCAGTGGACCGAACCCCGATTATAGTAGAGTGTACAGCGGACAACCTCCCATTACGGTTGCGGAAATACGTGAAGTTATGCGAAGGTTTAACGTGTCACAAGCCGGTAGGCTTACATTCGGTGATAAACTTCCCGAAACAAGCTTCTTGTTCGCCCTTTAAGTGTGGATTTAAAAAAAAAAGTTAGGTTAGGCAACACACCGTACGCCTATGTTGACACGTTTGTGTGAGAGAAATGGACGCATACCTTTTTCGTACATCAGTAAAGGATAGTTAGTAGTGTAGAAAATGGCAGCTGTAGGTACTTCAAATTTTGATTGTTTAGAAATAAAAACTCGTAGTATAGAACAAACACTTCTACCTCTAATAAAACAGGTAAATTGTGAGTTGTTTGTTGTGTTTTTTTAATTTTTTCACCATCAACAGCTTCATTTTTACTAGTAAATTGCATTTTGGGCGTGCACTAAATTGCATTCCGAAACAGGCTTATTTTGTTGATTTTTTTACTAGAAATAAGCAGTTCCTTTATTTACACCACCCCTTTAATTAATAATCGTTGAATTGTGAGCATGTAAAGGTTATGTTTTACTTATTTTAGTAGCGAACACATGGGTTTTGTTTTAAATTTAGTCCGTAACGTGCGTTGCTGCGTTTTTTTTGAATGGGCCAAAACGTTTTAATAATAAACTTATTTTTAATTTGTAGTTAAACGTTTTAATGACTACATGATATTTTTAATTTAAGACTCTTTTTTTTTGAAATTAAAACATTTTAACGAAACGAACGATGTGGGTGACCTCACCCGCAAATATGTCGAACCAAAGACAAATCGATTGCCACTAAAATTATTTGAGAAAGCGCGAAATTAGATAACGCCGTTATTCGAATTCTGTGTTAAAGATTTGAAATGTTGCAAAGAGCGCCTTTTCTTAATACTAGTGGATGTCGCTAGATGTCAGTCGCTGTAATAGCGTAGCTGAAAACTTAGACTGTCCACATTTCGATGGGATGAACTGTCCGCTTTCTTGTGCTTGTTTTTGAATACAAAATCGATGACGTAAACAAAGTTTTGTTAACAATGTTCAGTTTTAAAGATACAGGACGAATTTGAAAGTTGTCCAATTGGGAAAGGGTGTTGTAAAAGATATTTTCATTCTGTAAACACATTCTTAAGACACTTTTTTCAGAGGATTAACGTGCGATCGTCAGATTTGCACTCCTACGTTTCGGCTCCTAATTAACATCATCAGGTCAAAAGAGTTAAAAGACCTGGATTTGTTTATTGTTTTTGTTTGCTTTTTAGTTATTATAAAAATAGTAAGACAAAAATTGCGATATTTTTACGATTAGCCTGTCAAAAGTCCATCCGATGTGTTTTTTTCAGTTTATTTTTACTACGGCCCTGGATATAATATGAATGAAGGAAATTCCAATGCTGCAACGATATTGGCTAGCACTTTAAGTAATTTAATACCCTAAAGGCCTAAACCTACTCAAAACTAGTAAAACTTCTACTTACAGTTATACGGATGTTTTTTTTGGGAACTTTAGTTAGCGATTTCTGGAAAAGTTTTATAAACTCATGGATAGAATTAACGCACGAGCCGCATATATTTTGTGTTATTCCAAAATAATAATTTTTAGTTTTCTGGCTATTTTACAAGTATGCTATGGACCTACTTTGACACTTCAAGTAAATGCTGTCAACAAGGTTTTGTTTTAAAAGTTCAATTGCAAATAATAGTATATTATACAACAAGTTTATAATCTTGGTGTTTATTGCACGAGAGAATGTTTAACACACGAGCGAGCGCAGCGAGCGAGTCACGCTAAATTTCCCGAGTGCAATTAACACCAAGATTATAACGAGTTGTATACGCTATTTTTTTTAATGCTAGCATCATAATTTTGAAAAATTTTATTTTTAAACAGACTACTTGCATGAATTTTGGCTGTGATGACGATATCGTTTCGTTGGATACGATTGTTGTTATGGGTCGTGTGTAAATACCGCATATGATAGATAGATAAATATTTATTTGTCTTAATTACATAAACAAATGATTCTTATTTTCTACAAGAAACAAAAACAAACTTGGTACATTTCAAAATATGAAACACCTCCTACCTTGCCTCCTACACTTGTCCCCTTCTCTCTAGCTTTTCCCTACTCTCCAGCACCCCCTTCATCCACTCCACCTCTTCCCCCTTCTCTCCCAAAATTACCTTTCTTTCTCTCTCCTCTTCCTTTAGTTCCTCACACTCCCTCATCATATGCCATATATTTTCCCTCCCTTCCCCAAACATTCTACACATCCTTTTCTCATTCTCCACCAGTATTGGCTTTCGTTTTCTTCGTTCCCGCACCTGAACCTTGCCACAATTCTTTTCTCCTTTAACTCCATACCACTCACTATATAATCGGCCTTGCCTTCCACCATTATCTCCATATATCCCTCATTATATCTTCCCTCTGCTATCCTCTCTCTCCTTTCCTGACCTTGGATATCCTTATCTCTTGTTAGTAATTCCCCTACCATATCCCTTCCTTCCTCTCTTCTTCTTTCTATCTCCTCCCTCGCATATCCTACTCTCTCATAAAACAACCTCCTCTCCTCTTGCCCACACCGTATTCGTTCTTTTCTGATTTCTCTCATACACTCATTTACCCCGATAATTTCCTCCCTTTTCTTGATCTCCTCATATTTCACTGCTATCTTTCCTGTCTGGATCCTTATTTTTTCTGCTTTCGTCTCCTCCCCCACGATATAGCATGGCGTCTCTCTATCCAACCCCAACGTCAATGTCCAGTACTTTTCCTGTATTTTTTCCATTTTCTCCCACTCCTTTCATCCCCATATCTCCGCTCCGTAAACCATCACGCTCTTTACCAACTTGTCAAAAATTCATCTTCTCTTCTCCATATCCTTCTTAAAAACTCTTTCCTCCACTCCCTACTAGTCTATTTCGCTTCTTTGCCAATTCTCTGATATGCGCCACATCCTTGTTATCGTACCGTAAAACCTAGATATTTCCACTCATACACACTTTCTATCACCTCTTCTCCCCACCACCACTTTTTCTGTACACTCCTCCTTCTTCTCTTTTGAAATACCATCAACTTTTTCTTTTTTACATTCGCCGCGCTCAAACCCTTCCTCTCTAAATATCCCTTCATCACTCCAATTAACCCCCTCATCTCTTCCTCACTGTCCGCCGTCGTCAGAGGCATCCCTGTCTCAGTCCTTTCACCGTCCAAAACCTTCCTCCTTTTTCTTCCCGCACCCTCGTCACGCACCTTGTCTCCTCATACACCTCTTCTACCGCCCTCACCAAATCTTCTTCTACCCCACATTTCCTCATGATCCCCTACATTTTCTTCCTATTAACATTATCGAAGGCTGCCTTTATGTCCAAAAACAACGCATACACTTTCCCCCCTTTCCTTTCCATCACCTTGTTGTTTCAACACATAAATGTTATCCACCGTCCGCCTTCCCTCCCCGAACCCCGCATATGTCAGATTAGGTAAAGATGACGTCGTTGTTTCCAAAACTGGAAATTATGAACGATTTCTAATTATCAAAAGAGCCGTTTGTGATGCTAACATAAAAAAAAAGCATTTTTGGCAAAAATTGATTTAAAATCTGATATTAAGACTAGTTGTCTTCAGCCACCAAGTTTTTTATTATTGATAGTGTCAGTGCGATTGTAATACATTTTAGTAATGAATTGCAGAACAAATTTGTCAGCGGAGGAAGCACTAAGAGCACTAACTTTGCTGAATGAGGGATATTCGATGCGTCATGTTGTAAATGTGATAAGAAGAAACCACTCCAGCGCATGGTTAGGCGATTTAACGAGACAGGTTCTCACTTACGAAGGTCAGGACAAGGGCAAAAATGGTGTACCAATCCAATAGATGAACGTTTTCTTAGACAATCCGCTCTAAGAAACAGGAGAACGACTAGTACCATCCTAAAAAATGAGCTCGTAGCCGCTCGCAGTCTTCTTGTATCTTCCCTAACGATTGGAAGCTGGATTGAACAGCAGAAACCCCTGCTCACTAGTAGAAAGCACAAAATTCAAAGATTGCGTTTTGCGAGAAATCATCAAGCTTGGACTCTTAATGATTGGAAGATGGGTTTACTTTCAGATGAAACGAGGATTAGCCTTAAATCTCCTGATGGACGTGAGCGTGTCTGGCGAAGGCCAGGAGATAGATTTACTAGTTGCAATATCTCTCCAAGAGTCCCGTTTGGTGGTGGCTCTGCAATGTTTTGGGGAGGCATCTGTTTCGATGGCCGCACAGAGTTGGTCCCTATACGCGTTAGGTCAATGAATGCGGATTATTATCTTGAACACATAGTTGTTGCTCATGTAATGCCATTAGCTCCTTTTGCTTGTTTATGCTGGATAACGCTCGTCCTCATGTAACTAGGCAAGTTATTCGCTACTTAAATGCTGTTGCTATTCCGTTCATGGATTGGCCAGCGAATAGTCCTGACATGAACCCAATAGAACATCTATTTGACGATATTTAAAAAAAGGGCTCGACGTCATACCCCTACACCTGCCTAGCACAATCAACGGGTAGACGCAGCAATTCAAGAATGGGAAAATACTCCTCAAGAAGTCATTCAAAATTTGATCTCCAGTATGCCAAGACGCATGGAAACAGTAATTAGGAGTAGAGGAGGACACACGCCATATTAGAATAGCATTAGAATAGAAGCTGTGGTGTAGATATGGGCGATACCAAAGGTTTCTGACGCTCTTCTGACAGCAAATCAACGCAGGGTGGAATTAGTTCGAGACTTTGTGCGTCAAAGGTTTGTCAGAAGTCAAGAAACTGATGCGTCTGCAGTTAGTTACCACGCAACGTTACACAAAAACAAGGCACTCACTTTAGGCGATCTTTACAACGAGAAAGCTTCCCAAGAAAGTAATAAATAAGCAAATAATGAAGATTGACAGCGCCTTTTTTTGGGTGTATTGATCGCCGCGTATGAAGAAAGAAGGGATGTTGATCTAAAAAAGATTATGAAGCATGAGCTCTGCGAGGTTCCTATTTCGTTAGCCTCGGTGAACGGCGAGTTCCGATCAGCGGAAAAGGCTTCATTGGTGAAGGAAATTAGAGTGTCCATAACATCTCCCTGTAAACCAGAAATCTGACTCCATTCTCATAATTGATGGCATGGCGTTTGTCTTGTCTTTAGGTCGCTGACTGCTTCATTAAAAGAATATTGAGTCATGGATTTAAGTACCAAGAAGTTCACATTGTGTTTGATCGGTACCTTTCTCATTCTGGAAAAGTGCTTCACTCCAGTACGCAGAGAAAACCGTGACTGCAACGTACCGTTGCCAAACAACTGGAGTAACTTTTTATTACTCGCTCAGAGAATAAAGCTGATATGTGCAGGTTTTTGTCTGAACGAATCCTGGAACATCACTGGTGATCTGGAGGTGGTGCTCTCGAGTAGATTCAAAGAAGAGTCACATGCTCACTCTACCGATTCAACTCGCAATGTGAATTGCGTTAGATCGTCACAGGAAGAAGCAGATACTGGTAGTGCTTCATGCCAATGTCGTCGTAATGACCAGAGACACTGATGTTGTACTTCTCCTTCCTCACCACTTGCCAAAATGAAGTGCTCCCATATGTGGCTATGAGTGGTGCCGCACGGGACGTCAAATATATTCCAGTGCATGACATTTGCAAGAAGCGTACACCTGAGCAAGTCACTCATGTGATGGTATTCCACACAGTCACTCTGGCTGTGACTCGACGCCCAAACTTGCATCGAATCCTATTCCTACGCCCAAGACATGCCCAGAAGTTGTTGTTTGTCATTGTAAAGAACTTTGTAACTCAAAGAACTGCAGTTGCAGAAAAGCTAACGTCCCTTGCAAAAAGTACCTGGAGACACACAGTAATTCTTTTTTGTTCTTGTAATTTTTGATTCCCAAAAATGAATTCATATCCATCGCAGTGGAAAATTATTGTCTAAAAAGCCCTAACAACTTGTGAGCAGGTTGACAGTTGAAAGTGGATCTCCTTAAGTTGAGCAAAAGGCACATCGTCTAATAAATCAGGTGTATTATTATTGCTAGGGGTGGTCTCAATTGGTTCCTGCACTGCGACCTTTTGGTCTATTGTCTATTAAGGTATCTATTTCCAATAAGCGTGTCTTGATCAGTGGCGCATCCAGGTTTTAGTCATAGGGAGGGCACAACACACACCTACTGACGTTTTGACATTACGTTATACCCAATAATATATAGGGGAAAAGAGTACTTGTGTGCTCTCTGTATATTACATGTTAGGGGGGACACGAGCCCAAGTGCCCCCTCCTTCTGTGCGCCACTGGTCTTGATAAATAATATAGCTTACGTTGATATTCATTACAATTCTACTACGCTAATTCCAAATCGTTCTTGTTGTGCCCTAACCATGAACATCATTGCGTCATTGGAATTTCGTTTATTCCTATTATATCCAGGACCGTAGTACAAATAAACTGAAAAAAACACATTTGATGGACTTTTGACAGGCTAATCGTAAAAATATCATAATTTTTGTCTTACTATTTATAATTAATAATAATATTAATAATAATTAATATTTATAATAACTAAAAAGCAAACAAAAATAAAAGAAACAAATTCAGGCCTGTATTTAACTTTTTTGACCTGATGATGTTATCTAGGAGCCGAAACGTCGGAGTACAAATCTGGCGATGCCACGTCGATCCTCTGATATCTTAAGAATGTGTGTTTACAGAATGAAAATATCTTTGATAAAATAACCGAGATACAACACCCTCGCCAAATTATACAATTTTCAATTTCGCCCTGTATCTTTAAAACTAAAAATGGTAGCAAAAATTTGTTTACGTCATTACGATTTTATCTTCAAAAACGAGCACAGGAAAGCGGAAACTACAAGTCGCTAGCTCTAATATTAAGAGAGTTACGCATTTAATCCCATCGAAATGTGGACATACTGTACAGTGCATTAGATTTATAGTGTCTAGTATAGAGTCAATAGCTATAATTGGTTGGCTTTTTAACAGATGTGTATCTGCAGGACCACCTCTTATCTGAAAAATGGAAATGAAGAAGGAAGGGCGGAAAATGTGCTTACGAGAAAGTAATTTCCGTTTTAAATAACTTTTAGTATTGGTAATTTCGTTCCCCCTTTTGAAATGTGCTCTTAAACATCATTTTTGGTCAGCAATTCTGGTAATTTACTAATTCACTTTTGAATACACTTTTTTTTTGTCGATGTTCTCTAAAATTATACAGGGTATTCCGCAGCGGAATGTCTATTATATTTGGAAAGCACCATAAACTTATACTATCCAATGGAATGGTAATCAATATTCCAAAAAGTATTTGTACTACCGTCGTATTTTATGAAACTATACAGGGTGATTCACCTAGCGCTCTGCGGAAGATTACGCCTAATGAGAGATCAGAGGAAAAGGTTATACGAATTTAGAAGAGCTACAATTTCATTTTTTTAAATAGAACACCCTATATTTAATCACTTTTTTCGATTGGTTGCTAAAAATAAAATTAATGTTGTTAAGATTTTTTTTGCTAACTCTACTTTCCGAAATATTGCCTATAATGTCAAAAAAATTGAATTTTCGTAACTTGTTTCGTGGTCAATTTTCTCAGTCTACAAAAAAGGATAGAAATTAAATTTTTGCCCAACGTACTCCACATAATATCCCCTACCAACTGATATGTTTGGTTTTGTAATAAATAGTAGAGGGCGCTTGTGTAATCTCAGTCAAAATGGCGAACCTCATTCAAACATACATTATTCAAAATTTTCAAATGGCAACCATATGAGTTTATTGTAGATTCGAATCTCTCGTCGTTCAGATGCAATCTTCCGCGGAGCGCTAGATGAATCACCCTGTATAAGTTCTACGCTTCTCTGTGGGCTTGTGTTTGGTGCCATTACGCTTTGAAATCTCTGGACTGCCATCATTTCTAGCCGTTTACTTGGGTGAAATATTGAAATTAGAGGCTTGTATTCAAACTTTCTTCCATACACATAGGTGCTCCAGCTTTTCCTTCTCAATCTGACCGTTAGTGTTCAGTAGCAGACGTAATCGGCTTTTTTGATCCATCTGGATACTTTTGAGACAATTCTGCTCCAATTCTATACGACAAAACATTCTTCGTTTTGTATTCCATCTGCTTTTCCATTCTTTAGTCTCTCTTCTACTTCCTCCTCGTATCTCCTCTCCCTCCTCCTTCGTCTTTCTTCTTCCTTCCTCTCCCTCTACTACCTTCTCCATTCTTGTATCGTTATGTTGCTTCTCACCCCGCTTTTTCTTTTCTACCCTCTCTATTTAATCTTATTCTGTTTTTATTTCTTGTATTATCCTATTTTCTTTTCTTCCTCTCTCGTAATCTTTTATATTCTCTCCTCCCTTCCCTGCTTGATTTCCCCCTTTTCCATTCTCTTAATAGCCTCTTTACCTCCTTCTTCACCTCCTTGCAGTCGTCGTCCCGCCATGCTTCTCTGTGTTTCCTTCCCCTTTCTATTCCATACGTCCTCTTTTCTGCCCCCCCCCCCCTCTCATCTACTTTTTAATCTCTTGTATTTCTTTCTCCACTGCTTCCCTATTAAACTCTCCCTGCATTTCCATATCCATATGTTGTTTGTCTTGTATTCTGTTAGTGCTTCTTCCTGTTCTGTTTTTGTTTCCCCTATCTTCATCTCCATAGGTTGATGATCAGATTCCACCCTTTCCCCGATCTTAAACTTCTCGATTTCTTCCCATTCCACCCAGCTGGCTATGCCGTAATCCCTCACCGACTTCCCTCTTCACCCAATTAGTATGTTAGCTCCTCTTCTTCTTTATTCCCGTTTAAGATACCCCATCCCTTTTCTTCGCACTTCTCTGAGCCCGCATCCCTTTTGATCTTTCGATCTTCTTGTGCTCTCTGTCCCCTCTACGTAGCTCCTAAGCCCCCCTGTGCTCGCGTTAAAATCTCCTCCCACTATCACTTTCCATTTCTTCCGAAGTTCCTCCAGCTTGTCCCTTGTATCCCTTATATTTTGTAAATACAGCGTTATAAACTTTGTCTTTCTCCACCTCCATCATATCATTCTTTGTATCATCCCCCTCTTCCCCGCTGGCACCTCTTTCACGCCTGTGATTATTTTTCATTGCTTCGCTTTGCGTGATGCACTACTCATCCGTACCCCTCCGGCATCTTTTCCCTCCATTCTTCCCATTGCCTTCCCTCCAGCCATACCTCCACCATCCCTACCAAATCGAATCCCCTTATATACTCCCAAAAATCACTTTCTTTGTTCCTCACCCCTGCTACGTTCCAGAACAATACCTTTGTAGCGCTAGTTTCGTTTCCTAGACCTCTCGCCGCTTTTTCTTGGTTCATTTTTCTTCCGATGTTGATTATAAATTTGTTGGATATTATCTCTCATTTTAGCTATGACTCACTGCACATTTAGTGTAAAATTTGGATTTTTCCTTGTTAAGGCCTCTTTCCTTCGATGAGATTAATGAGTTTGGCCTTATGGATTTGTAGTCATTTTGAAAATTTCTAGTAAATCTTGTACATATTTACTTTTTGTTGGCGTGACTTCATAAAACTTTACCCAGTGAAGAACTGCTGTACTATAGAGTCGCACTCTACCATGAAGTACCCCTATGGCGTATCTGATTACTCTGTCAGTGTAGGCAAGAACACTTCGCGGGTTCTGGTAAGCAATCACCCATTTTGAATATATCTACCCAGTATCAGTGCCGAAATGGACATTTTTGAACATTGTAGGTCACCAAGTGTTTTTCGAGGTGTTGATCCAGCTCGTGTAGGTACATGTCCCATCCTTCCTTTGGCTTTTGATCCAGTGGTGTAACGCCTCGTTACGTCAGCAGAACCCAGACAAAATTCCCAAATATTCATTTTGGGAGATTGAGTCGATCACGAGGCGGAAAAGGTGTCAAAGTTTTTCTGGCGGGATCGAGAATCAAACCCGACTGAACGACGTCTTAGTCTAGTTCCAACTTTGTGTTTGAAGAATTCACATTCCTTTCTGTTGCATGTGAGGCCATTTTTTTCTATTGTAGGTATCTCGAGGTGTTGATCTAGACGGTTTAGGTACGTGTACATTGCTTTTTTGACCTTTAAAACTCTGGAAAGGTGTTACATTCGACTTTTGATTCGTTTCGTCTGAAGTCGCCTTGGTGTCTTAACCCTCTCCATTTTGTAATTGTTCTTCATCTTCATCTGTGAAGTATGAAGAGTGCACATTTGGCCACATCAAAGTTTATCCAATAAGCCCAAATTCAAAAGATGAGATACTCCTTGGACGCTTAATTTGATGCTCTACAACTACAACGTTTCCGAATTCCAAGCTTGGCAGCGTTTCTGATCACTTAGGAGTTATATGCGAAAAACTGAAACTGGTTAGCTCATCACGAAGGCCTGTAAATACCTAGGCGTAGAATACTTCTGTTATTAAACCAATTAAAACCAAGGGTTCGTTGACATTTATTATCTGAAAGTTGTAGGGCACTGTTTGACTTTAAGAGCGGCCTAATATTTTTGGTAACCCCCCAGCAAACACATTTATATATAAAATACATATAAATTATGTAAGAGCTTTTTAGATTTATATAAAATAAATAAAAATAAGAGATATTTAATGTCAGGATATCAGCAATTTTCAAAATAATATATATGTCTATTAGATGTAAATTCTTCTATATCTGTAGCACATGAATTTATATACGTTTTATGTATATTTTATGTAATATTTACATAAAAAATATTAGTTGTAAAAGCGTTACGATGACCAAATGGCAGCTACTCGAGAATAATGTAATTATTATCAATGTAAATAATTATTTAAGTAGTTCCATACAAAAAAAGGAAAAACTATATTTTTACGTGCAACTGTACTTTTAATTAACTTAATTCTTGCACGAACCCGTTTTACCTGAACTGAAAGCCGACAGTTTATTATGATATTATATACTTGCTTGAAAAGTTTCCCTTAACCGGATTTGAACCTTTGCGAGTCGGCGTTGTAAATTCCGAAATCTGACATGTGTTTTCTTTGTATACGACATTGTACCACGGCGCTAATCTGAAACATTCCTTTTTTTATTATATACTTCGTAACTGCGCTGTTTAGCGTTATTAGTTTAAATTTTGTTTGATTATATCGTTGAGTGAAGTTTTATTCAATGATTATACCTACCTTTATGTTAAAAATGACCAGGATTTAATTTTAATTTATTTTATATTATTTATTTTCTATATAAATTAGACCCATTTTAGTCGATACGGATCTAATATTAAAGGTACGTGAACTACAATTTTTGGCGTTCTAGAAAACACGCGCGTGCGATTACTTATGTGGCGCAAATAGAAACGGACTTTATTTTCGACCATACAATATATGTAATGATACTTTCTAATTATATTTACAGAAGGCATACATAAAAAATATGTAATACTTCTTACATATGAGATTTTACATATAACGTACATAAATCTAATCATATAAATATGACAGCATATGAATTTCACGAGTAATATGTAATTATCTGTATGTATATATTATACATACATACATACAGAATTTCTGTATATCTATAGAATATCCTTAAGTTTCTATACTATTATGTAAAATATACGTAATGTATGACATACGGTTTATATAACTTTATTAAAGAATACTTACATACTTGATATATAAAAAAGCATATGTAGGGGTATTTACTTCAATTTCATATAATTATGTTGTATTTTATATGTGTGTTTGCTGGGCCAACACCACAATTTCATACTAACTAGCACCAACTTTTATATTCATGCCACCAAGATAGAAAAATTTTGTGCTGAGCAGTTCTCATAAATGATTGGATCTGTTGATCGTCAAAATACCTAGTTAAAGGATGTTGATTGTGGTCGAGCTACGCATGGCAGAAGCATGACATGCTGTAATAAGAAATATGGGTCGCGGGAACATTGCACTGAATTTCAATCCAAAGGCGAGTAACTAAAACGGTTGGTGTGCAGTACATATTAAATTTATTCATTTTTTTGCAAGATTATCGTACAACAAAGAAAATATGCAAGCACATTGTGTGCTTCTAATTTATGTACTTTTCACATTAACAGTTAAAAGCAAGCACACCGCCATAAATTGTTCCGATAACGCTCACGTTACATAATGAAATACGGGGGGAAACCAAATTTGCGTACGAATTTCAGCACAAGGCCTAAATTCCCCCTGACACTACGACCGCTCGTTGTACAATCACGGATACTGTAATAATTTATATTTTAATCCAATATCGTACCGATTACTTTATTTATGAGCGTAAATTTATATGACAATTATTATTACATTATTTATAATATGAAAGTCAATAAATAGGGAAGTTCGATAAGTTTCTGCGTAAAAATAAAACGTAAAATAAGTCTCACGATTTTCAAGTTTAATCTGATTCTAGTTGACGTGTAAGGTTTCCTTATGCAATTTTTAATATCAACACGCAACTTTATACCTACATCTTTATAAAATATAAGATCGAATTAAAGAAATAGGTAATTCCAGAATCACGAAACGTATAAACTGATAATAATCGTGTAATACTTCTTTAGTGGCGCCCGAGCAGGGACCAAACGCTACTTGTTTGATTAGCACTTTGAATATTAAATAACAAGTTTTCAACTAGCGAGCGGAACGTATCCAGAATAAGTTATTGGAATTGAAGATTGATAGTAGGAACACAGCTAACCTCATTTGAATAACAGCACTCTTGGCAACACTTTCTAAAAGTTAAAAGTCAAGGCCAGTGCCGATGTTTGATATGGGTTTCGTGTAATTTGATCATGAATATCTTTATAGTAGGTCAAAGTAGTAAAGCTATACAAATTGTGATGTTACTGAGCATTAGTAATAATTATAGACTTCTTTTTAAGACTAGCCATAAACTAGAATTACCGGACGGAATTTTATGGTGTACCTACGTCCGTACGTGATGTGCTCCATCTAATTTACAGAGTCGAAATTAAAACGTATTTACTAATTAAGAAAGTAAGGCTGCTTTAAACCCATTTCAACGCCCTCTGTTGGTGACTAAATAGAGGTCATGCGGGTTCTGATCTCGGCTAAAGTACGTTGTCCGTTTAACCAGATCTGTTTATAGGTACAGCACTAAACGACTAAACAAGTTTCTCTAAGCACCTGTTTTTTAGCCACGATCAGAACCGGAATGACCTCCATTTAGATCTCAAACGAAGCGTCATTACCTTAAAGGCTAAAAATTAGCATCTGCAGATAACTTAACATCAGGTTATGTTGAGAATTGAGATAAGCAAATGAAAGAAGAACGACAAACGAAAAGAAGACAAACTATAGTCAGTTCCTTCTCCTTAACTATCACAAAGTGACAGAATACAAAGTAACTTAAAAACGATTTGTCAGAGAATAGTCTAAAACGATGTTCACTGTCCAGTAAATAAGCGGAACAATTTTTACAGTTCCTTTAAATCTATATAACTTGTTATCAGAGAGCTGAGGTGTTTAATTTCTGTATCGCCCGAGGTTTTGCCTTAAACGCTAAAAATTAGTCTACAACGATAAGCTACGTGGTTGTTTTTGTGAAAACCTCTTGTACCAAAAAGGTTAGTCAATACATACAGGGTCCGGCAAAAAGACCTCCCGTATTTCAAAAGGCAATTAAAAGCAAACAAAGAAAGATACAGAAAAATATTTATGAAGAGCAAATACTATGCCATTTTACATTATTTGGTTTTGAATATTTAACATTATTTGGGTTTGAAAATGTTAACCATCGTTGACACATTCACGAAGTCCATAGTTCGTCGTGTCATTTCCGGTGGAATGGCTTTAGCGATTGCGTCCTTAAGTGTTTGCAGTGATGTAGGGCGAGGCTTGTACACTTCTGCTCCAAAGAAAAAATCAAAAAGTGATACATCGCGTGATCTAGGAGGCCAGGCGATGCCTCCTCGCAAAGAAAGAAGTTATCAAGGAAACAACTCTCTCAAAATTGCTATAGAACGTCGCAAAGAGTGTGCTGTAGCTCCGTCATGTTGAAATTTGAGACATCTCTCTCTTCATGGTCCCTAACAAACTGGTTTAAGTTAGGTCGGAGGAAGCTTTCGATCATGTGACAGTAGAGATTCGAATTACTGTTAGCCCACCTTCTTCGAAAAAATATGTACTCCACAAATTCAGAAACGTCACACCAAACTGTCACTTTAGGGGTGTGGAGTTCCTGGGGGTTTTCTCCTGCAGCAAATTTTGTTTATTTACAGTACTTGACGCTCATCAGATGAAGCAAAACAGTGCCAGGCTGAATATTCTTCAAAATCGCTCTCACTTAATTCTTGGGTAACCATAATTCTCTAGGGGTGCATTTGAAGATCTCTGGACAGGATTCTTCCTTCACTCCTATCAGATAATCCCATGGCAACTGAGTGCTTTGGAGATTGCTGGACGGACAACGACGCTCTGACACGCGCCACATTTTCGGACCAAATCGAAAACATCCATGGCGTATAGTGTTTTTTGAAAATATTTAACGACCAAGAAAGAGATAACTTACATATAAACAATATAAAGAACAAGAATGGATTAATCACTACAAGAAGCTGTGACATAATTAAGCTACGAAAGTCCCATAACCTCTGATTGATTCAAACGAGTGACTTAAATTGAATTCATCCCTTAAAACGATACTTAATGAAGGGTACTAAAAGCGAAAAATTGAAATTTTTGGAAACACGATTCATTCTTTTAGCACTCCCAAGGAAAGAATTTAGGACCCTTCGGTATCTCTCCTGGATGGTGCAGCGTAGGGCTTGCCTTGGAATCACGGGGGCAATGATAACCACCCCTACGGCAGCTATGGAGACTCTCTTGAACTTACCGCCACTAAACCTAGCAATTAGGGCAGAGGCGCTCAGAGGGGCATACCGGCTGAGAGTTAACGACGAGGAGGGATCGTCAAGGGAGGGGCACTCGCTCATTTTTGACGAAATCTCCAAAGACAAAACCCTTAGTATGAACACTGAGAGATACCCAAAACAGTTTGTCCCATCAAACTGTTTAAGACAACAATCCCCAATCGGCAAGACTGGAAGAGCAATTCCAGTAAAGCGAAGCTGAATGGAATCGTGTATTACACAGACGGCTCGAAAACCACAAAGGGCACTGGCTCTGGAGTATACGGGAGCAATGGACGGGGCTGCAGAATTTCTGTAAGCCTAGGACAACAAGCGACCGTACTCCAAGCCGAGGTATATGCAATCCTGACGGCGGCTGCTCAACTATTAAAAGAGAACCTCATCAAAAGGAAAATCTTTAGTGACAGACAGCAAAGCAGCGATTGCAGCAATAGACTCATATGTGGTAAATTCAGGGCTAGTCCTTGAATGCACACAAATGCTAAACGCACTAGCTAAGTGCAACTCAGTCACACTAGTGTGGACACCTGGGCATGCGGGAATCGCAGGTAACCAGGTTGCTGGCGAGCTTGCGAGAATGGCAAGCGCAAAACCATTCATAGGACCCGAACCGGCTTGTGGGATTACTTATAACACAGTCAAAAAGGAGATTCAAGCAATACTCACGCAAGAGCATTGCAGACATTGGTCGAAAATCCCAGGACAGAGTCATTCCAAGATCTTCCTGGAAACCCCAAACGGGGACCTAGCTACGTCCATCTTAAAGTTAAGCAGGACGAAGATAAAACTTGCGACAGAAATGGTTACGGGCCACTGTCGCATGAACAAACACCTGCACAACATGGGACTGACTGAAAGCCCGACATGCAGGGGTTGTGGTGAGGCAGATGAAAAGCCCTATCACGTCATTTGCCAATGTGAGGCATTCATAAAGGCAAGGGAACTCCTACTTGGAAATGAAAAAATTACACAAGAGGAAGTAACGAAGATTCGCCCTACTAAAATCCTGGACTTTGTGAAAGATACAGGTATTCTTGAAGGGTAGACAACACCGGGGAGCATAATAGACCAAAAGGTCGCAGTGCGGGAACCTATTGGGACCACCCCCAGAACCAATAATAATAATAATAATCTCTCCTGGATGATTTCCAGGCCGTTCCACTTCTTGTATCCCCATATTTTCGCACCGTACCGCACTCTTTACCAGCTTCTCGAATAACCACTCCCTTCTCACATCTTTACCAAAGGTTTTCTCTCCCATCCACCAAATTTGTCCTAATATTTTCTTCCGCCTTTTCCCCAGCTCCTTCACCTGTGCGTCATCCTTATTATCGTATCTCATTATGTATCCCAAATACATAACTTCTCCCACGCTTTCTATCACTTCACCTCCCCACATCCACTCCTCAACCTCATACCGGTCCTCCCTTTTTGAAATATTAACGTCTTCGTTTTTTCCACACTCACTTCTAACTCCCTTTTCTCCAAAATTCTCTTCACTGTCCTCACCATCCCTGTCGTATCCTCCCTCGTTCTCGCCAGCTCCACAATATCGTCGGCATAGGTCAACAGAGGCCTATTACTACTCCTCCACATTGCGCCTCACTTAATCTCTCCGCCAACCCCGCCATATACATTGAGAACAACCCCATATATATTATAATTCATGAGTGGTGGTTCTATGTTCAAAAAAGGGGTTTGAAATAATAAAATATAACACACAACCTTCCCTTAAATTATTGTTTAATTAAAACGACATGTTTCGAGAAATACCTTCTCTCATTTTCAAGCTGACAATTAAAACTGACAATACATTGACATTTTAATATATTATTTATACATGTAATATAAAATAAAATAATGTGTATACTGCTACTACTAACGCATGCTTAATATTGTCAATTGACACTGTCACTCAAAATGATCAATTCTCTCAACAAAAGTATAATGATACACGGAGTGGCCGTACATGGTGTAGTGGATGTACCGTTAGTATACCGATTAAGTACACCTGGCGGTCTCGGGTTCGAATCCCGACCGGTTGGTGATAAAAATACCTCCGGACATGGATGTTTGTAAGCGTATAGGGCTAATGCCCTCAACCTCCCTTAGTGGGGTGGATATTATAAAAAAAATGACACATGGAATGCTTGGTTATAAGTTATAACTTATAAACACCCGCACATCTAACTCAAACGAAAATTGAACACGAAAACTTGTTGACAGCAGGACAAAATCTCAAGGAAATAATTTTTCCAACTTCCAATTTACGTTCAAACTTCTTTTCGAAAGCTAAATTGTTTCTGGGCAAATAAATGTAATCACTATAAAACTTTCGAATTATCCGTACCTCCGATCAAATCGATTTGACCCTTTCGTGCACTTCATTTCCTTCGAAAATATAAATGTTACATTTCAAATGACTTCATTTTAGCTCGGCGACGGCCATTAGTTTTCATGGGCTTTAAAAGCATTCAACAAATCAAATTACTTATTAGCGTGAAGGTTTTACGTAGGGCCAAAAATATGTATAATATGTGCGCGTGTTGCGCCTGATTATCTAATCACATACACGAGCAAACTTGGAAAATGTACATATTTTACATTTCCCAAATGGCGCGAAAAGGGGGGAAAAAGTTTTTTTCTAGGTTAAATCCGACGCATTCACGTAAAAACTCGTTAACCCCTCAAGGGAGGTTCTTTAAGATGTAGCGAGTCCTATCTACCAAAACCACGCGCACTTGAAATGATGCTAGAGCATCCCTTGGACATTATACAAATAATTATACGATCAAACGAACTTACCTGTGAAGTTCGATCGTAATTATATGAAGCGTCCAGTCCGAATATATTATCTTGAGTATTTACTATGTAGTACGCTTCAGCGTCATCCTACTTGCACCGTTTAAATAAGTAAAGCTAAAAATAAGCTCCCGAGTCTCCCCCGCCCAGTCCCGTCTACTTACGACGGTACTTAGTCATTCCTTTAAAGAGTGTACTGTTCATTATCAGCAACGAACGGGGTTAGGGCGGGAGGGAAGATAATATATTCGGACTGGACGCTTCATATAATTACGATCGAACTTCACAGGTAAGTTCGTTTGATCGTATAATTATATTTGCGTCCAGTCCGAATATATTATCTTGAGTATTTACTATGTAGTTGTTCAAAGAAATCGAATTGCTGATAAGTGAACAGGCAACAATGTATCGATAACCCCAAAAAAGCAACAGGGATAAACTAATGTATTGAATTGGGGATGTATTTTACATCAAACCATTGAATACGTTCACTCAACGATCAAACTAACACAATTGACAATAGTGTTGACTGTTGAATGCGTCATCGTAATCATAAGAGTACGGTAAAACGAAATAAGAAACTCTTTTAAAACTGAAAGAATTCGTCCTTGTAGTAAAATATTGCATTTTGCATTCTATAACCTCGCTATAACGAAGAAAAACAAACTAGAGCCACAGTATATAAACGAACAGAGCCTTGTAATTATACATAAGAGTAATGTATCATCACAAATGTATACAACTCGTAAAATCTGTGGTATCATATTACTTAGCATAATATAGTATTGTTCGTAGTGACTAATATTGGATTTCAAACTGTGGCAAGATTAAAAATATCTTTGCCAAAATCGGTTTCGTTTGAAAGAGGATGGTTATAGAATTTCGCAAAAGTTGAAAATCGTTGCGACCAGCCGGCTGTTTTACATAATGTGTATAAGGGTACACTTTGTCGAAAAACAGCGGAAGTAGATGCGTGTCTCGTGGAATGAGGCAGAAATTTATAGTGTCGATAACAGCTGAGCTGACGATAACAGCTGAGCTGACGATAACAGCTTCCTAACCTATTTACTCAACGCATGCTTATTGGCATACTGTATGTGGCTTTTTTATTTCCGAAAAGGAAAACCTTACTTTGTTTCCCTGAACTCCTTTGTCGCATCGATATATTGGTTTGAGGTCGTTGCCTCGCATAGATTGGGTTTTGTAAGGTTCAATTTTGACGTTCCTTTCATGAAACCTTTTATTATTGGGTCTGCAGCTAAATTGTTGGCAAGAATGAGATTAAGGGCTGGTCGATAGGAATTCATTAGTCCCTATCTGCAACTATGAACTTCATAACTTTTCTGTAAATGTGTTCTGTTTCGTATGAGAAAATCAAAATTCGGTTTTCTTTACAGAAGTCCCACCAAAGACAGGGGGTTGTAAAATACTGCTTAATTGTTGATGTGGTGATAGATGAAAGAATCGTTGAAAGTTGAAATACTTTCTTTAGGAAGGCCTTTTGCTAAAATCGAGTCCCACATGATTTGCTGGACACCAGGATAAGTTGACGAGATAGCGAGTGAATCTTCCTGACGGCGAAATTAACAAATTTGGTAACGGAGAAAACGATGGGTACCAAGGTAGTGTGACCAATAAGGTACCATCATAATTCCTACAGATTTGTCCGTGAGTATTTTTGGAGGACCTGTAAGATGAGATTGAAAGAGGCATAAAAGCTAAAGGCATCCCATCACAAAAGTAGCGCATTAACAGCGCTAGAATCTGGATCCTGTCGCCTCAAGATACATATTGTTGATATTTGTGAGTAAGATAAGAAGCAAAAATAACTACCTCAGGTACGCCAAAATGCTCCGTGATAGTAGATATTGTACCTACTTATACTGCCCATGCGAATAATGCTTTGATAGCAGTGTTGTTGTCGCATTTGATAAGAATATTGCAATTCGAGAGATAGCTGGCGAAACATTATAGACCGTAAGGTATACCTAGTAATTGTAAGAAGTTAATATGTAATTATTTATCTAAGCTCTCTCAGAAGCCAAGAGTTCTTTCCTTGCCACAATACCCACAGCCTGCTAAAGAGGCATCAGTAAACGTTTCAGTTTGAAGGGTATCAGATTTAATGTACTTGAATGATTCAGAAATATTTTGCACCCACCAAAGTAGGTGTTCATGGACAAACCCCGCAATATGTATATTGTGCAGCGTACAGCCACCCCATTTGATGGCTGGGCAAGCTAAAATGCCATGAACTTTGCGGTCTTGTTAATATTCTGAATTTTTCCCCGACGATAATGTTAATCCCATTTCAGATGTGGCAAAAAGAAATCCTAAAAATTTTTATTTCCTAATCGGATTAAGAGCCCTCGTGTCCCTGATTATGGTGACACCTAGTGACTCCAAGAGGGTGATTTTCCGACGTTGTTCAAGGATTTTCCCGATGATATGAAAATCGTCTAAAAAGTTCCAGCCAGAATGCCCTGTTGGTGTAAATTTGAAAGCACTGGCTTCATTAATTTTGTGAGACCAAAATTCCAAAGGGCACGCACGTGAATTCATAGAGACCGCTTTCGAAATGAAATCGTAAGTATTTACGATGGTCAGGATGAATCGGATTCACAAGTATGCGCCCTTTAAGTGGATGGCAATCATGTAGGTACATATTATTCGGGCTTAATAGCCTTAACACAGTCCTGCAGACCTCGATTTTAAAATGTGGTGCAAGCACAAGAGATTATTATTTTAATAAGGTTTAAAAGAAATCTCTTCTGCCATTAGGTTTTTCGGCTAGAAAATTTGGAGAAATGAACTGATTATCTCTCTGCTTGCATTTTACCACGGCTCAAAGGTCGAGGAGTGCTGCCAGAGCTAAATCCATTAACATCTTTTCCCTTTTTACATAGTTTTCGACAAGAACAGTATGCGGGGGGAGGTGATCCACGGAAGGGAATTTGTAACCTTGTATCCAAGACAAAACGTTGTCATCCTGGACCAATGTTTGTCAAGTACTACTAAAGTACGTGAGGCGGCCAGAAACCAAAACGCTTGTATGGATGGCATTTCGGGAAGGAGGGTCGCCCTTGTGCCCTCACATCCCTCCTCGTCCGTGTTGTTGCACAGGACTGGTCTCCCCCCCCCCCCCCCCCCCCCCGTTTTCCAGCGAAAACATCCGAAGGACTGCGACGATGTCAAACGGGAAGTAGATGGCTCGCTTATAATGGAACTCAAAGCGATACAGACTTTGTCCCGTGTTGTAGCGGCCTATATTTTTTCCCACAAATCAGGACCAAATAGCAATGCGCTCGAGGGTAAATTTTTCCCCAGCACAGGTAAGTGACTTAGTCAGGAAGGGAAATAAGAGTTCCCTGCGCTTTGCGACATTACGTAGAATGTATTGCAAACCATGCGCCCTGAGCCAAAATGTAAGCACGTACTGATATGGATATACCTGAATCGTCGTTCAATAAAACAGTTATTGAAGGTCTCAAAGCTGATAAAACTTTGCTCAACGTAACCCTGGGTTAACTGCCCGGTCGTCTTTGGATAAACCAAAGTCAAAATCTAGGCTACATTGGTTCTACTGCTGCGAGTAAAAAGGAAGCAAATTTTTCCCATTTATTACTCGTAACCCAAAGTAATCAGGGTTGCTACCGAAAAAAACGAAGTTCGGCTCCTAAAAACCAGGCGTCTCATATACTAGTAGCATTCCTCCGCGAACATCGAGAGGAACGGTACTCCTTTTGCTAAAGAGCGAGATAGCAACACTATGGTTTGCGACTATGCCGCCAACAACTTCAGCATCAAGCGTGAACTCTCGGTTCACTAGGCAACCGAGTGTGTCGGCAAACGCCCTAGTACTTAGTGCGTTTCCGCGAAATCGAACCACACAGGGACCGACTTTCGCATTAGGAAGATAGAACTCTCTGAGAAGTCATCCCACGTGGAGAATGACCTTCACGGAGACGAGATCTAGCGCAATATTCTCCTCGTTAACTCGAACTACTCGGAGGACGACAGACACGAGAACGAGAATAGCGGGATTGATTGCCGTCTTTCCCCTGCTGCCAGATCCAAATCTACGTCTCCATGGTACAATATGGAAGAGAGAACTCTCCGAGAAGTCATCTCGCGAGGAGAATGACCTTCACGGTGACGAGATCTAGCGCAATATTCTCCTCGTTAACTCGAACTACTCAGAGAACGACAGACACGAGAACGAGAATAGCGGGATTGCTTTTCCTTCTTTCCCCTGCTGCCAGATCCAAATCTACGTCTCCATGGTACAATATGGAAGATAGAACTCTCCGAGAAGTCATCTCACGAGGAGAATGACCTTCACGGTGACGAGATCTAGCGCAATATTCTCCTCGTGAACTCGAACTACTCAGAGAACGACAGACACGAGAACGAGAATAGCGGGATTGCTCTTCGGGAGGATCTCTCCGACAACCCATCTCACGAGGAGAATGACCTTGCCGGTGACGAGATCGAGAGCGGTAGTCTCTATGCCTATTATAAAGGAACGCAAAGTCGTCAAGTTTGGGCAGATGCGTTTGTATCCCAATGTGTTGAGAAGGTTGTAAGAACAACGTGCAAAAAGCTCCATAAACATCCACTATTTTCGTTGTCCAAGATACACTTTTATTAAGTGGTAGGACTACACAAACGCCACTACTTTATTGAAGTGGTAGAGCCCGGAGACCTCAATGACGTCACGAACAGATGCGTATAGGCATAGCTTGTCTGATTGTACCATGCTTTTACCTAAATTGTGCTAAAACTGTCTAGAAAAGTTAGGTATACTTACATCTATGCAGTATTGAACCTAAAACTGCAAAAAAACGCACGTAGTTCGACGAGTGCGATCACAATCGACCGCAACGTAGGATGCACCAAAAACGAATGACTAAGTACCGTCGTAAGTAGACGGGACTGGGCGGGGGAGACTCGGGAGCTTATTTTTAGCTTTACTTATTTAAACGGTGCAAGTAGGATGACGCTGAAGCGTACTACATAGTAAATACTCAAGATAATATATTCGGACTGGACGCAAATATAATTTTGTGTATCGAAGCGGAATTTGATCGAAACTTTAACCCCCATAAAATCTTAACCCGGAGTAATAACTATCAGTCATACAGTTAACGTTTCCGATAAAGAGAGAAAACCATCACACGTAACGAAGTATTTTTTACTTTGATGGAAAGTCCGTTCGCTCGAATGCGCAAAAATGGTAATTTGTGTCAATTTTGTGCACTATTTATGGTATGTGTTGTGATTTTTTTTTTTTTTTTTGGGAGGCAAATCTCTTCGGATTTGAAATGTATATGAAAATTGCTCCCTCAGTGAAGTCATATCGAAGTATAGCTGATGATAATAATAGTTATTTACGAAACGTAAATTAATGACGTTGAATAAAATACAATGCGGCATGCCGTAGTATGGAATTTCTATTGCTACGAAGTAATGAAAGGGAACACTAATCCGGTACGTTTTACATTGATTAAACGGAATTTATCTCTCCTTATACCTCGTAATTGTAGTTTGTGTTAATTTTAGGTTTACCATACAATTTAATTTTCCTTCAGGACTATCGCATTGGTGTAGAATAAAGCCAATTTTGATGTAAATCGACGAAATGATTAAAATCTATACAAGCTCCCACATATTTTTTTGGTTAATTAGATGCGACTAGTTTCGACTCAACGGTTATCTTCAGTCCAACGATTTAGCGATGTACAAGAAGTTTGATGATAGATAAAATGAATAACGCTAAAATTGAACAATCAATCAAAGGCAATAGTAGTGTCGCGTACCTATAGGTCAAATCTGTAGCATATGCAACCGACATACCTCACGCTGATCACTCAATTCACGACGTGCGTCGCTTTTCTAGGAGGTGATACGTTTAGTTGTTAGCTTGCATGTCAAATTATATCTACGCTATAAATTAAACGATTTGTTGTTGAATGTCCTTTAACGCGAATAGTGTTCTTATTAAGCGCGTTTAAGTTTATTTCACGATACAAGAAAATCCGCCATTTTAAATTTAGAAACAAACAAACGAAAAACGGCGTTTTACTTGTTACCATGTCTACTAACTTTTCACCAAGGGTAATTAGTTTGGGTTAAAATTTAAATTTTTGCTCCCAAAATAACCCCCCTAGTTTGGGCCGTTTTGGGCCAATTTTGATGACAAGCTTGTTTTGCCGATGAAGTTTTTTTATAGGCCTTGGTTTTATATTTCATCAAAATCGGTCTTTTGTTTAAATGACCCTATACCTAAACCCAGCCATTTCTGAATTCTGGAAAATTGCCCTCTTTTTGGTTCAAATTTAATCTAAACCAGGGGTTCCCAAACTTTATGTTACTGCGTACCACTTCCACTTTTCAAATAACTGGGCGTACCACTTACTACCTGATCCGCCTTGATATTAATGTGGTATCAAAGTATATGTATTTACATTTTACACAGTAAGTTAGCTTAAAAAATAAAATAAGTCATAATTTGAAAAAAGTTTAAAAATCCTGACTCATGTTTATTAAATTTACAAAACAACAACATTGGTAAAAAATACTAATTTTATTAACACGTTCGCGTACCACCTGAAACGTCCTCGCCTACCACCGGTGGTACGCGTACCACAGTTTGGGAACCCCTGATCTAAACTGTATTCGAATCCAAGGCGGACTAATGGCCGGTGACGTCTAGTGCGTTGACAGTCATTTTGACATTTTTAGATCACCGCTGCAACTATCAAAACATTTAGATTGAATTTGAACCAAAAAGGGGACAATTTTCCAGAATTCAGAAATGGCTGGGCCTCAATTAAATTTGAACCAAATAGGGGGCAATTTTCCAGAATTCAGAAATGGCTGGGCCTCAATTAAATTTGAACCAAAAAGGGGGCAATTTTCCAGAATTCAGAAATGGCTGGGCCTCAATTAAATTTGAACCAAAAAGGGAGCAATTTTTCAGAATTCAGAAATGGCCGGGCCTCAATTAAATTTGAACCAAAAAGGGGGCAATTTTCCAGAATTCAGAAATGGCTGGGCCTCAATTAAATTTGAACCAAAAAGGGGGCAATTTTCCAGAATTCAGAAATGGCTGGGCCTCAATTAAATTTGAACCAAAAAGGGGGCAATTTTCCAGAATTCAGAAATGGCTGGGCCTCAATTGTTTTTCTGTTTATTATTACGTGAATTATATGCCAATAACATGATTAACTAAGTAAGTAACTAAGTAAGTAAATAAGCATTTATTTGTTTAAATACAAAGTTTCAACAAAGAATTAGATTCTACCTATTATACATCTCCGTTCTTCTTCCTTCTATTTAACACATCCTTCATCCACTCCACCCCTTCTCTTCCATCATCCAATATTTCCATCCTCTCTCAACTCCCCACGTTCCCTCATCATATGTTCCAAGCTCTCCCACCCTTCCCCACACAGTTTACACATTTTATTTCCGTCCTCGCTCCAATACCTATTCACTTTCTCCTCATTTCGGCAACTAAACCTCACAACTATTTTTTTTGCTTTCATGCCCATCCCTCCCTTCAGATATCTTGACATCCCCTCTACCATTATTCCTTCATATTTATCGTTATATTTTCCTTCCCTTATTTTTGCTCTCCTTTCTTGCCCCTGTACGTCTTTATCCCTCATTACCAACTCCACCTCTACGCTCCTTCCCTCCCCCTTCTCCTTTCCACCTCCTCCCTCGCCATACCCCCTCACTCGTAATATTTTTTCCTTTCCTCTTGACACCAATTCGTCCTATTCTCCTTCACTTCCCTTCAACATTCTTGCAGTATCTAGTTATCTCCTCTTAATTCCATTCCTTCTTCATACCTCACTGCACGCCTTTCTGTCTGAACCCTTATTTTCTATACTTTCAACTTTTCCTCCACTATATATCCCGGCGTCTCTCTATCTATGTCCATTGTCCATTTCCAGTATTTCTTCTGTATTCTCTCTAACCCTTCTCATTCATTCCAACCCCATATCTCTGCTCCATATACCATCACACTTTTAACTAATTTTTCGAATAGCCATTTTATTTTCTGTACGTCCTTTCCGAATACTCTTTCTCCTATTCTCCATACCTGTCCTAACACTTTGTTCTCTTCCTTCGTCAGTTCTCTTACATGACTCATCTCTATTTTTGTACTTCAGCATATATCCTAGGTATCTCCATTTTCTTTATTTCCTCCTCCCCTCACCACCACTTTTCACTTGATCTTCTTCCTCTTCTTCTTTGAAATACCATTAGTTTTGTCTTTTTCACGTTCGCTCTTAAATCCTTTTTTTTCAAATGCCTTTTAAAACTCCTATTGCTCTCCTCATCTCAGCCTCATCTTTTGCCACAACCGCCACATCGTCCGCGTACATCTTCCTCTGACCCCCCTCCTCTGTGCTGCCCTCTCATAGCTTCTTCCAGGTCCCCTATGTAAATGGAAAACAGGCTAGGAAATCGGACATCCTTGTTTCACCCCTTTTGTTGTCCAGAACGGTTCTCCCATCTTCACCTCCACTTTAGTCTCAGCCTCCCCTTAAAAACTAAACTGGTTTTTAAGGGGAGGCTGTGAGTTTTCTTTGTTATTTATTATAAATATGTTATCAATCGCTCCCCTTCCTCTTCTAAATCCTGCCTGCCAATCCCCCAACAATTTCTTTTCCGCTATTTCTCCCTCTAGTCTTCTTCTCAGCACCTCTGCATAATTTTTATATCCCATGTTCGTCAAACTTACCCCTCTATAACTTGTTACTTTTTTTTCATCCCTTCTCCTCTCCAAATTCTACTCAGTATTCGTCTTATCACTTCTCTCACCTTCTCTTCTGTGTATTTCCATTGTTCTCCTCGGATTCCAATCGCTTCCTCCACATCTATCTCTCCCTCCCCCTCTTGTTATTCCTATTTATCTTTGCACCCTCCGGTTTTTTCCCCATTCCTTCGAGGAGTTCCACACAATGTTTTTTCCATTCTTCTTCCTCTATTCGGACTCCTACTCCCTTTCTCTTATTTCACACTCTCTTCTCTCACAAAGTTACTTAAACTTCCTTTTCAGCTTCTATCTCCATTTTCTTTATTTTCCATCTTCTCCTACCCCTTCGTACTTCTTTTTTTGCATTTACATGCTCCCTATTCCACCAACCCCCTTCCCTTATCCTGAAGTTTTTCCTTTCCACTGCTTCCTCCATTGTTTTCATTAACCTCCCCACTTCACTGTCTATAATCTCTTCCTTTCGTGCTTCCTCCTGCCTTTCGTATGCATCCAACATCATTAGCTAACGAAAGATCAATCAATAAAAATTCATTACAATTTTTCTGCACCAGTTCTTACCTTTTATAACAGAAAAAGCGGTTTTAATTTCATTTTAACTAGGGGACATTTTGTTATTAGTCTCTGGTTAGGTATGACACACCGTTTTGACAGGAATATTATAGTATTTTTCAATTGTTGATAATTTTAATTCCATTCAGACTCTAATATTCCTCTTAGATAATTTGCCATGAAAACCAGAGCAATCTCACGGGTTATTATCAAACATCATCTGGTCAGTTATTTTGAAAATGTGAACAGAAATGAAATTCCTGCAATTATAAAATATTGACAACATCTCAAAACCTTAGAAAACATGGAGGTAACTCCGCTCCATCGGCATCGGTATCGATTCGCCATTTTTTCACATGCCTGATCATAATAAAAGTCTTAACCTATAAGATCTTTTGTGTGTATGCCTAGGTTTTCCCTAGACCATGAAGACTCTACCACGTGCAATATCCTTCACACAATTTGTTAATCTTGAATCTCATTCTTATTTCATACCCTCGGGGAAAGGGGAGGGATTGCATTTTTGATGAGAGAGATGAGATACCAAAGACAATCCTTGTGTGAAATTAATTCCTGTCATTAATCAGGCTGCTCATTACTCTTTTGTCCTCCCCTTCATGGCCAACTCCTCTTCATGCCTGTGATTATCCCCTTGTTTGCTCTCCTTTTTTTTATGGCATCGCTCTGTGTGTTGCACTATCCATCTCTACACCTTCGACATCTTTTCCCTTCATTCTTCCCTATGCTTCCCCTCCAATCATGTCTCCACCATGTGAAATGACTCCACAAAGTCTGCTTAGGGAAAAATGTGTGTTTAAAATGGTCAACAGACGTTCGAGAAAGGAACAGCTGCAAAATAAGGTTTACTTTGAAGGGCGAAATTTACACAACTTATTCCCATCAATATACGAGCTTATTTTTTGCAGTGGGAATTAATTGAAACTGATGAGAGAAGAATGTCTAGTTTTGTGGAGGAAACCTAGCAATGCTACTCTTATTAGTTCAACTTCCTTTTACATTTAACTTTTTTTAAATTCGCTTTCCTAGCGTATCTCTAGAATATCTCTACCTACGTCTACTTTTCTGACTTCTTTTGAAAATGAGAGAAACCCCAAAAGTGTTTATCGATCGGGCAATGTAGCCATCGTGTATTTCGGCAGGAGCACGTCTGTGCCTTTAATTTAATACCATAAATATCAATTACGAATTGATTCAATTCAAAATTAAATGGCAAACAAAAACGTTCAGTAAGGGTCAACGCCCTTTATGTCAAAGATAGCGAACTAAAGTTGTGAAAATCCAATAAGGAACTTTGGTGTCCTTTGAACATTTTCCTCCAACAAGAACAATAAAAGTAAATCCCCTTTTCCACTGAAAACTCATTTCAATGTAAATCTTTTAAAAGTATTTTCGTGCCATTCTTTCTATCTGCAGTAGTATCTACTTAAAAGTTATAATCAGGAATCGTTTCCAATGTCAATTAAAAATGTGTTTCCTTTCGAAAAAACTTTTTTTTTTTGTGTGGATTATACTAGAAAAGTTTTATGGTCTACTGAATATTTGATCGCTTTGCAGAAGTTATTGGATTAAAGAGAGGAGATTCTTGGGTAGCAATAATAACAAGAGTTGGTAAATTATTGGAGCATGTCGTTGCTTGGAAAATTTTTAACTTTACAAAATCTGTTGTTTGCCGAGAAAAGTTTTTCAATGAATTTTATTAATAAGTCATTTAAATTTCAAAATAAATTCTTTGCATTATCCGTGTTTCTCTTGTTTTCGCCGTGAACTTTTTAAACATCCTATAATCCCTTTGTGTAGGATACCATTTTATAGTTAGTCGAAATTGATGGCAACATTGAGCCGTTTCTTTTACAAACGAAATATTTTGGTTAATCTGTGAAAAGGTAAAAAATGATTTTCTCTCTTATTTAATTTATGCTGTAAGTTCCTTTTGTTAATGAAATAACCTCCATTTAATTAAAAATAATAGCGCACACAATATACCAATACCAATTTATCTACTTCAAAACAACACTAGATTATCCCCTCAATACTTGACGTTTCTTTGTAAATATTCTAAAATTATGTAATGAATGTCCAAAATTCCCGCCACAAAATCGCACTACATCGTCCCAACGCTATATATAGGTACAAAAACTGTTAATTACGTTGCTACTCCAAACTGAGGTTATTCAGTTGTTCGTGAAGAAAGTAAGATAAAAAACAAAATTATATTATTTGATATGTGATGAATTACTGCAACACAAAAGCCTTTAATTCTTTAGAAACTTGTAAGACACGTGGGTAAAGAAAACCTGAAAACGTTAGTAATTGTGGTAGCTGAAAGACAAAGTAAAGAAAGACTAAATAAATTTAATGTCAATCGTTTGTAGAATTTTTTTTTAATAAATTTATTCATTTTTAAGGTAAAACAGTAATGAAGTACTAATTTTCGATTTAAGCCTACCAGGAACCGGTCCGTGAAGACAAAACGGTCTACTAAAAAATGAACGAACAATCAAATAAACGTCTTCGTAAGACCATTCACTTTTATTTTGGAAATCCTCTTGGAACCATCTTCCTTTACTTTCTCCTTTCGTGTTAATAAATAAATGGTGTTATGTTTAAAGGACACTTTTCTCGTATTTTCCTTTTGTAATATCTTTAAAGCAAAAAAGCAGAATTGCTTAATGCTTTAATAGAATGCAAATGAGATTTTTCTTTTTATTTTTTAATATCTGACTTTTTCGCTTTTAGAATTAAAAATGAAAAACTCGCGAAAGCGCCGAAGGCAATCAAAATCAGAGTCTAATTTCAAATAATAAAATTTTCCTCTTTACAACTCTCTGAGATCACATCAAAGCGAATTTAATTAGGTTCTTTGTCATTTATTACTACTAGTGTTGCGCAGCATAAAATATTTAAAGGAACTGTCATTTAATACAATCGAATTAAAAATTTCTCTCAGAATTTGCTAATAATGACGCGTAAGCGGAAAAAAAAACGTAATTTGTTACTAACCCTATATTTTTGTAGCATTCAAGTTTTGGACTGTAGCGTTTACGGAATATCAGAATGTTAGATAATAATAATTAAAAAAATACGCCATCCAATCACCTACATCGTTTCTCTATTTGTAGGGCGAAAATGGGTCGATCCTCTTGCCTAAATCACGTTTTGAATACGAGAAAACCATGAAAATACTTGCATCCTCCTCAAAATCTTGTTCCTAGAGAACCACCAATTCAGGGAGACGCCCCTGGCGCTATCGACACCCTTTTCCCATGTCTTTGGACATTGAAATCGGTTTTTACCCTCTTCTTCAGGTACTATTGACTTTATTTTTTCTCATGGTAAGTATTTGCAAATTTTTCGTGTTTGTTACAAGGAGTGACTTAGTATCTAACTTGGACACATCAAATGTGCAGAATCGGGGTATAGCATCGGACCCAAAGCGCTACCCTGAGGGACTCTACTCGTACTTGTTTAAGACGGGAGAACGGATTTTTCTATGTGATCCTAATGTGTCTATTTGTTAAGCAGAATTTTATTATGTCTGAGCATTGCCTCGGAAGAATACTATTTAATTAGTGATTATCGAATGTTGGCGCAATGCAAACTCTTGTACATTGGTGCCCTTAATAAGGTAGATCAACTTGATTGTTACTTTACTTTTTGCGTTTTAGCACACCCTGTATAGTGTGTGCATACATTGACCAAAAGTCGACCATCCCTATCCCTCACGTCCATTGATTAATCGCAGTGACCCTGCTGTAGCGTTATTCTTACCCAACCCCTACACGGGGATGATAAAATTCAATATTGAAACAATAAAAGATCAACGATTACGATATACAGGGTGTTAATACTAAGTTGTAACACACGAAAACGGCAGTCAGTATACTCATTGAAACAAATAACTTTTTGAAGATCATAGTTTTTGGCGTTTTTTGGTTTTTCGAAAGATCATCGTTGCTCTCTTATTTTAAAGAATATTTAAGAAATACAAAAACTTTTTGCATTTGCTTTCGGGTCTCTAAATCATTTGGAGTTACAATTATTTTTTATTTTGTCAAATAACAAAATGGATCAAAAATTTCAAAATAAGATGTTTTGAAAAGCACTCTATCGATTTTTGAAAATAAAACATTAATGATTTGCTTAAACTTTCTACTATAACGTTTGCCTGAAACATTTTGTTCGATCTAGCCAAAAAAAGTTTTTATTCAAATTGAATTACAAGATAAATATTAAATTTTTAAATTTTTGGAGAGGCAAGGAGAAATGCACACGAAGCTCGTAGAATTTATCGGAAAAGATATCCAAATCGTCAGCAACAAAGTTGCCGTATTTTTAGAAGAATATGTAGACGCTTGTCAGAGACGGGAAGTTTTCACTTCCAATAGATTACATCGAACCCCTGCATTTGAAGAAGCTGTTCTTAATATTATTGAAGATGAGCCATCGACGAGCACAAGAGTAATAGCAAGGTCTCCATTCCCCTACTTCCCTACATTCTCTCAAACCGATGTAATGGTGATTATATTACTTTCTTAAATGATCTTCTGCGAGATCTCCTTGATGACTTACCGCTAAACATCAGACGAAGACTTTGGTTTCAACATGATGGAGCACCGGCTCACACACCCGAAAAGTCGGAAAAAGTGCAAAGTGGTACCGGAAAAAGCAGGGAAAACAAGAGAGTCAGTGAAGGAGTGGAGGTAAAGGAGAAGTGGACTAAGTGAGAAGTAATTAATAACCAAACGTAAGTACGTAACGCAGCGCGATATCGTAGTGCGCGTATAAGGATAAACAGTACAAGTCAGAGGTCGAATATATCTTAGATAGAAATTACGCGAAATACGCGGGAATTTCCGTAGTGTTTTTTGAAGGGAAAAGGGGACAAGAAATTTCTTGGGAACTAAAAGGGAAACAAACATTTAGAGAGAACTAATACGTAATACGGCAGAGTGAGAAAGGTACGAATAAAGTGGTAAATAAAAGCCGGAAAAGGTGGGCAATAAAAAAGACTTACGGGATAAAGGGCATTAGTAGAGGAAGTGAAGGGAAAGGGCAGTGACAGAACAGTAAGAAGAAAGGCAGGGTAAAGGGGAAAAATGGTTATATGGAGGGGGAAAAGTGGGAAAAAGAATGACAATGGTAATTATTAAAATATGGAGAGGGGAAGGCTTCCCAGAAAGATGAAGACTAGGGCAGAAAAGAGGAGAAGAGAGAGGTAAAAAATTACAGAGGGATAACGTTATTAGACACGGCATACTTACAAGATTTATGGGATGGTACTAGAAGGAATACTAAAAGAGTATGCTGCCCGACGGCCAAGCGGAGTTCAGAAAAGGTAGAAGTGCGATGGATAACGTATACAAAATTAAACATGTGGTGAATAAGGAGATAGAAAGGAAAAGCAGGAAAATGTTAGCATTAGTTGTGGCCCTAAGAGCGGCATTTCATAAGGTTAATAGGGAAAAGTTATGGGAATACCTGAGAAGAAACAAAATAAACGAAAGGTTAGTAAAAAGGATGGAGGAAATATATGTGGAAACGAGGAATAGGGTGAAGGTGAATGTAGAGATGAGGGAAGAATTCGTGACAAGGAAAGGGCTGAGGCAAGGGTGTCCACTGAGCCCCACGCTATTTGAAACATATATAGGGGACCTAGAAGAAGTAATGAAAGGACAGAAGGCTGGTAGAGTGGTGGTGGGGAGGCTGAAGATATGGGCCCTGCGTATGCGGACGATGTGATATTGGTGGCGAAAGAAGAAAAAGGAATGAGGGAAATGATGGGTACGCTAGGAAGATACCTGAAAAGAAAGCAGCTAGATATAAATATACAAAAAACAAAGATGATGGTATTTAGGAAGGGGGGTGGGAGAAGGAAAACGGAGAAGTGGAAATGTGGAAGAAGAAGAGATAGACCAAATGAAGGAGTTCACGTACCTGGGGTACACGTTAAGGCAGGACAACAAAGAGAAGGAACATATATAAAAAAGAGTAAGAAAAGGGAACAAACTAATAGGACAAGTGTGGAGTGTGGGAGAAAGGTTGTTCGGAATGGAAGTTACTGTTCGATAAACTTAGACAAAGTGTGGTGCTATACGGGGCGGAAGTGTGGGGGTGGAAGGAACAAAAGGAGGTGGAGTAACTACAAGTAAAATATTGGAAATGGGTGCTGGGGTTGGACAGAGACACGCCGGGGTATGTGGTGAGAGAGGAAGTACAGGTAGCAAAAATAAGAGTAGAGGCAGGAGGGAGGGCAGTGGGGTACGAGGAAGCGATCAGTGGAAGAGAGGGAAGCAAAATACTAAAAGAATGCTGGAAAGAGATAAAAGAGGGAAAAGTGAAATACGGACAAGAAAGTAGGGAGGAATATTATAAAAGGAATGGGTACTCCAAGAAAGAAGTAGAAAGATTAAGGGGTGTGGGTAAAGGCGGATACAGTAAGAACGGACAGAGACGTACAAAAGCAGGAGAGATGGACAAAAGTAAAAGAGTCCAGGTATAACGAGAGCTACAAGAACATAAAGGGGTGGGGAGAAAATGAAGAAAGAGAATGGTGGCGAGGTTCAGATGTGGGAACGAGGAGCTGGACAATAAATATTGAAGAGAGGAAGAAGAAAGAAAGTACAGACTGTGTGGGGAAGGGGCGGAGAAGGTGTCACATATGCTAAGAGAATTTAGGGAGGTAAGGGAGGAAATATTAGACGAGAAAGGCAGAGGGGCGAAGTGAATACAAGAAGTATGGGGGAGAAGGAAGAAACTAACAGGGATGTAAATATGTAAAAATGATATGTAAATAGGAACAAGGATCTTTGCAAATTATTATTATAAGAGCAATCAAGACTACTGGGTACTACTAAAGGGAGAATATCCTAATAAGTGGATTGGGAGAGGAAGTCCTGTTGCGTGACCAGCCCGGAGTCCCGATCTGACTTCCCCTTGCCATTTGATACAATTGAAAATGTTTTAGAGAACCGAATGTTTTTGTATTTTTTAAATATTCCTTAAAATAACATATTGAAGTAGTAACACCCAGTATATTAAGTAAGGGTTAACTTGTGTGACCCCCAAATTCACTTACGTCTCAGTTCTTCAGTTACGTTGTGTAAATATGCCGCTATTCGCTATTTTTCACCTGAAATTACGAAACTTGATTGCAAAAGGCTGTTTAAGAATATACCGGGTGTTTCAGACCACCCGCACCCCCCAAATATCTCGTAAAATACAAAACGCATTGAAAAAAGAAATAATACGCCTACAAAATTTTTGAAGGCTCTATTGTTTCATAGTAATAGGATGTCCCCCCTCTTCCCTTTTACAAAGCATTAACTTTTTGATTGTCACTTAACAAAACTGACATCAAATTTTGCATAGGTTATCGGAAAAACTTCTTTCGGCGATCATAGCGCCATCTGTCACGAACTTCAAAAAATGTTTCAAACAAAAAGTTCCTATTTTTTAATGCAAAATTCAAATCTGCGTAATAAACTGGGGGGTACTATTTAAGATTACGAAGCTACCCCCTCTCCACCTTCCGGGAGTGGTAGTGGGGACATCTTATTACTATCAAACAATAGAGCCTTAAAAAATTTTTCAATGTGTTTTGTATTTCGCGAGATATTTGGGGGGGTACGGGTGGTCTGAAACACCCGGTATTATGTAGTTGTGCTACAACACACTTACCTACTTCTACTACATGTACCTAGGTACCTAAAATGCTAGAGACGTAGACTTGCAGAGTGATGAATCGACGACTTTATGTTATACAGGGTGTACAACTAAGAAAGGAGGCCGGCCATAACTCGGAAACTATTTGAGATAGAACAGTGAAATAAAAAATCTTATAATAAATGTGGCCAAGAGAAAATGCTGGAAATTATTTTCACTTTCCTACCATTGCCGCCAGAGGGCGTTTCACTGATTTCAATTTGAAATTCCCATTTTTTGGGCAATTTTCCTCTGTAAGGTATTTAAAAAAATATATTCATTGTAAACTAGTGATCAATATATAAAACTTTGTTTAATGAATTTTTACGATTGCTGTCAAAATAAAGGGAGGGGGAACTAAATTACGTGTCAGTGGAAAAAATCGTGTAACTTTGAAACGGGTTGCTTGAATTTGTCAAGATTGGTCTCGATGAAAAGACAATACTTGATATTACAAAAAAAATCCAAAACCACAACAATTTCTTATCTCCGTCTACCAATAGAGGGCGCAACTTGTTGAAGGAACAAAACGGTCGACTTTTCTAAAAAAATTCAAATGGTACCAAATCTTTTTTTCACTGATATTGGAAGGAAAATTAATAAGGGAGTAAATTTAAAAAAAATTATGTCAATAGCTGTTATTGTACCGAAGATATAGTCAAAAATGTGTAATATAAGAGGAAATTTGAGGTATAAACAAATCGTAAGCTTAATGTAAATAAAGTAGGCTATGAGGACTTTAATTTCTTTCAAAATTTCAGTGGTCCTGCAACAATTGCATTTTCCATGCATTCAAAATGTGCTGCAATGCTTCTCCATTGGAAATTTGCATTTTTGCTTATAATACAACAACCGAAATAGACATAATGTAACTTTGTTATCTAGTTTACAGCTTTGACATAAAGTTTTCATTTTAAGCGTTTTCATTTGTTTATGCCTCAAATTGTCTCTTATATTACCACATTTTTGACTATATCTTCGGTACCTACTATAAGAGCTATTGACATAAATTTTTTTTATATTCCTCCCTTATTAATTTTCCTTCCAATAGCAGTGAAAAAAATATTTGGTACCATTTGAATTTTTTTAGAAAAGTCGACCGTTTTGTTCCTTCAACAAGTTGCGCCCTCTATTGGTAGACGGAGATAAGAAATTGTTGTGGTTTTGGTTTTTTTTGGTAATATCAAGTATTCTCTTTACATCGAGACTAATCTTGACAAATTCAACCAACCCGTTTCGAAGTTACACGATTTTTTCCAATAACACGTAATTTACTTCCCCCTCCCTTTATTTTGACAGCAATCGTAAACATTCATTAAACAAAGTTTTACATATTGATCACTAGTTTACAATGAATATATTTTTTTAAATACCTTACTGAAGAAAATTGCCCAAAAAATGGGAATTTCAAATTGCAATCAGTGAAACGCCCTCTGGCGGCAATGGTAGGAAATTGAAAATAATTTCTCTTGGCCACATTTATTATAAGATTTTTTATTTCACTGTTCTATCTCAAATAGTTTCCGAGTTATGGCCGGCCTCCTTTCTTAGTTGTACACCCTGTACAGTTGCCCTTATTTTAAAAGATGCATAGATTCGTTTATCTTTCCTGAAAATATTTCATGACGTAACGTGCCTTTCGGCAATAAGCATCTTTTACTGTAATTGGTCATGGGAATAAGTTCATTTATTTCCTCACTCGCATTATAAAGAAAACACGATCCTTATGTTTTATATATTTCGGACATAACAGGAACTAATCTTTCTAATAAGTTAAAAAAAAAGAAAACAAGCCCCATTTTCGTCTACTTGAAAAAGATTACATTTCATTTTATTTGACAGTCGGTTTTAACAGCTTTATATATCCATGTCCCGTATAAAACCCCCAACAGAGATCGGCGAGAAAAGCTTTTTATCCTTATAATAAAAGTAGGAATGGACGTCTTATACTGTTTATTTTTCATCCATTAAATTAGGCATCCCTTAGTTAATCGAGCATTCTATTTAAAGCACGACACTCCCTCGTTTATCTTTTAATAAATTACAGTAATTTTTTTTTGTGCACTCGAATCCAATTCTCGTAGCCCTAAAGCTTATTTAAAATAGCCCGTCAATCTCGAGAGATTCGAAATGTATGTACAGAAAACTCTTTTTCAAAAATTGGGTGATTTAATTTTGTTTTGAGACAAACAGAAAAGCGTAAAACATTGGAGTTAATTAATTTTGTTATACCCAGATGGTGTGTTTTACGTAAACCGCACGTAATTAATTAAGAACCTGGTGGTTAAGAGATTAATTATGTTTTAGATCCTAATTGTATAATTACAAAATGAGAATTTCCACATTACCTTATTGCATTAATAATTTTCAGACGGTTTATGATTCATACAATTGTGAATTATCGAATTATTTCAGGACAATTTTCAGCAGTGGATATACAGGGTAGCCCGAAGAAGTCTAATATTTCATTCAATATCATACGGATTAAAAAATGTTTCAAATAAAAGTTGTGGGATACGAACCATTGCATATTTGTAAAATATTTATAAACATACAGGGTGCTTCGAATAATCGTGGCTCCCTGCCGATCTGTTCTTTTAAATGGAACACCCTATATTTGATGTCATATTCCGATTGCTCTCTTAAAATGCTCTATGTCTATATTTTTGTTTTTTGTTTTAAACGCAGCTTTCCCAAGTTATGAATTATTTTCAATATTTTTGAGAAAAAACACGGCCTGAAAAAAACGCTTAAAGTTAAACATGAAAACCGAAAAAACCATGAAATTTTCGGACTTTTCAGATTTTGCTCAATATTTCAGTGATGGAAGGGTCTGACCGGTATAGCCACTCTACATACTTTTAAAGTAGACTAAATTTTCTACAATTTGAGATTAGGGCGAGCCCTATACAGCCATTGGTTCCCAAGATACAGTTCGTCGAAAATAGGTATTTTTTTTTCCAAAAAGTGAAATTTTTGTCTAATATTTTGTGAAATATCTTCGGAAAAAACGCATCCCACGCCAAATATGTGCAGCTTGAAACTTCGACGATGTTACGAGATGAATTCTCGGCACACCAATAGGAAAAGGAGCTTAATTATCCAATTTGCCGATGACAATGCGGGCGTGAACGTTAACACGCTGGATGTGCATTACCCCCTCGAGTGCAGTAATGCGAGACAAAATCATTCCACGTATACAGAACTATGTTTCTGCCCAATATGGGACCTCCAGCAGTGAACTACAAATCAAAGAGTACATTGCTAAAGAAAGTGGATTGGCAGCAATCATGGTTGAATATTTGCAAGGAACCTATGAAATTGATGGTGAAATTTTGCCCTCGACTCCTGACCTAATATGGTTGTATGGGAAGTCGCTCAACAAACGGTCGATGCGAGGGTGGAATGGATTTATGGAGCAAGCCACAGATGGGCTTCAGTTTTCACGCTTAAAAATACTTTTCCTTCCATTTATCCGTGGCCTTCCCACTGACTGCAATACGATGTTCACTTCACTCATGAAGGCCAGCAAACGGAACAAAGCTCTTGGCCACAAAATCACGTTGATCACTTTCGACCAGCCTTTATTCACAAAAACAAGAGATATTGTCGATGGTGGACTTCACCCGGAGTTGTACGGCTTGGTGGATTTCACCTCTTACTGTCCTTTATGGAATGCATTGGCACAATAATGGGTGGGAGTGGTCTGAAAGACCTACTAACCACCATCTTCCCAAGTCAGAGTGTTGACAAAATTTTGAATGGGCACGCATATTCACGAGCTGTTCGAGCCCACATTTTGATAAACCTCACACTGGCCGGCATTGTTTTTGATAACGTTCACATGACTCCTGAGGAGCGAGACGAGACTGAAAAATTGCTGAAAGACACTAAAAGGTCTCTCACTATGCCAGCAGAAGAAATTGATACCTACCAAATACTAAAGGCCAATAAAAGTGCCTTGGAGAAAATGGAAGAAAATGGTCCAACATCAGAGTTGTGGGTCCAATACGTTCGTATGACCACTTTGACCAAACTATTCATACAGCCAGATCGTGCTGGTGATTGGAACCTTCATTTGTACACTGTCCCACAAGATGCTCTCTTTTTTCTACGCAGCTGGACATTTTTTGTACACTAAGAGCGTGCACCTCTACCTTCAGGATATGATGGCTCTACAAGGTCGGAACACGACATGTTCACAAAAGGATCCTCCACCATTCGCCGTTCTGACAAGTTTTGGTCTGGGTTGTGGTCAGACCTAACAATTGAGCAGAAGCTGATGCGGTCCATGAAGACCTAAGGAAGGGGAATTTCCGATAGTGTGCTGGCAAGGTGGATAACAAGAATGGTGTTTATGGTAAACATATGTGAAGAACTTGAAAGTTTGTGCTACATCTCATGTCCTACTGGAGAGTAGCATGTAGACATGAGAACTTCTTGATTCATCCGAGATAACAGTGATGTGGAAAAACTCAAAAACTGGTTTGCTGTCCACCCTCCATTTCCCAAAACTGACAGTTTGCTTTCTATCAGTAGTGGTTTACTGGCAGGCCCTGAGATTAATTGCCAGTAATAAAACTGAAAAACAAGGTTACCACGCTGGCATCCGTTAAATTGCCGGACAAAAACACAAGAATAGCTGTGGATCCGCTCACAATTTTCCAGTGAGTGAGAGTGTGTATTGCAAAGCAATCTGAACGGGATTTACAGGATGACTTCAAGTATGAGTTGGCCCCGTTCCCGATGTCTCTATTCAATGAACAGGGATGCGCAAGGGCACAAAATTCAATCTGTACTCTGCCTTCACTCCTCTTTCAAGGCACACGCCGATAGATGCCAGCACTCACGTCGTTTTGGATGGTGGGTACCTCTTGCACAAGGTCGTGCGGTAGCGAAAGAGCACTTTTGGCACGTTATACCACCTACGTCCATAACCATCGTTTTTGACGACTACCCCGAAGATGGTACCAAAAAAACACCAAAACAGGGGGCTACGCAGCTCTTTCCAGCTACGAATTGACGTTAGATGAATCCACAGTCATTCAAATTGCTCAAGAGCATGTTTTGGGCGACGAACTGTATCTTGGGAACCAATGGCTGTATAGAGCTCGCCCTAGTTTAAAGTTGTAGAAAATTTAGTCTACTTTAAAAGTATGTAGAGTGACTATACCGGTCAGACTCTTCCTTCATTGAGATATTGAGCAAAAATTGAAAAAAGTCTGAAAATTTCATGGTTTTTTGGGTACACCGCAGCTCGCACAGCACTTTGGAAATTGCAAATCTGGTTTTTTTTATATTGGTTTAGGTCCTAATAAGATATAAAAAATTCAGATCGACCGGACCTTTTGCAAGCACGGATGTACATCTTGACTGGACTATAATTAGGCTCGTTCAGTTTTAAAATTTTGAGTCAATTTTTGGTACACAAATTAGTCAAGATCGTTCCTTAGTGAATATACAAATATTTGTCGATTTAATTTATATAGGGTGTTTTGCAATAATTCGTAAAGTTTTGTAAATTTCGAATGGGAAAAACTTTGTTATTTTAAATGGAACACTCTGTATATTATTATGTAGGTTAATAAAGCTTTTCAATCTCTCTCATTCATGTCCTTCTAAAACTAGTAGTTTTTACTGGTGTTCCATTTAAAATAACAAAGCTTTTCCTATTCGAAATTAACAAAACTTTACGAATTAATGCAAACACCCTGTATAATTAAATCGATAAATATTTGTATATTCACTAAGGAACAACCATTACCAATTTGTGTACCAAAAATTGACTCACAATTTTAAAACTGAACGTGTATTTACACAAAAAGTATTGGAGAATAGAAAAATTGTGCTAAAATGACAATTCCACCAGTGGCGTAGAATTTAGGGAGGATCAAACTCTCTCTTACCCCTCTCGTACGCCTCTTTTGGTAGCCAAAAACGTTTATTTAACGTAATTTAGTATTGTTAGGGATACGTCAAACAGTTTTAAAGTACTGGGCAAAAATACTTTTTCAGTTATTAAATAAAACACCCTGTAACTCAGTAAGACAATTTATCTAAGTGATTTGTGTTAAATCTTAATACATATTTTGAACCCAGGATTCTCCAATTTAAATATTTCCCATTATTAATGATACACCCGGTATATTTCTACATTTTTGGATTTCGTAGATAATAATTTTAGGCCCCTTCTCTTTAATATCTCAATATCTTATCGTTTTTAAGTTACCTAATTTTAAACAAATTAGTTGGTTTTCTGTCATGCACTCTATTCAGTTTTTATTAAATCGTATTAAAAATCATTCAGTATAGTATAGAATCTGTTCAAAAAAAAAGTGAGCCTTCTTGTAGAAATAAAAGGCAACAAAGTAGCCTTTTTTAACGTGTTGCTTCTGTTTTGTTTAAGGTAAACAGGGTGGTCCATTGAAAAGGTAACACGCCTGTTTTGGGACACTTAGACCAGTTTCTTAAAAAAACGCTCGGACACGTCGATTTTTTATTTTTGGGGGACAACTTTTGATGTCAAATTTGACTTTGTCAGGTCAACCGCCCCGTAGCCCCAGCAACGCCTAACTCGAGAATTGAAATAGGGAAAAGGAGTCGGGCGACCCCTCATTTGAAACGTATTTTAATTCTCTATTCGACAGTATGAATGAAAATTAGTTTTATTCAATTTTTTTTTCACCCCCATGAAAAGCACCCTCTAGATTAACTAAGGTGGAAGTGCTGTTTAGGAAAAATCCTGAAACACTCCACCTTTGACCTTTTGAACGGTACATTTCAGGATTTTTCCTAAACAACACCCTCACCTTAGTTAATCTAGACCTAGAGGGTGCTTTTCAGGGGGGGTGGAAAAAAATTGAATAAAACTAATTTCGGTCATACTGTCGAATAGAGAATTATAAGACGCTTCAAATGAGGGGTCGTTCGACTCCCCTTTCCTATTTAGAGTTACTGGAGTTAGGGGGTTGACCTAACAGAGTCAAATTTGACATCAAAATTTGCCGTTCAAAAGGTCAAAGGTGGTGTGTTTTAGGATTTTTCCTAAACAACACCACCACCTTAGTTAATCTGAAGGGTGCTTTTCATCGGGGCGAAAAAAAATTGAATAAAACTAATTTTCATTCATACTGTCGAATAGAGAATTAAAAGACGCTTCAAAGCAGGGGTCGCTCGACTCCCTTTCCCTATTTAATTTCTTGAGTTAGGGGTTGCTGGGGCTAGGGGGTTGACCTGACACAGTCAAATTTGACATCAAATGTTGTCCCCCAAAAATAGAAAATCGACGTGTACGAGCGTTTTTTTAAGAAACTGGTCTAAGTGTCCCAAAACAGGCGTGTTACCTTTTCAATGACCCACCCTGTATTATAGGTATGGAGCACCCTATAGGAACGTTATGCAAAATTAAGGGACGTTCTAATTAAAATTATAGCCCTAATTATTAAAATTTTCTTGCACACATATGTATTTGCAAAAGATTTCTCAATTATTTTAATTTTAATAAAAGAAATGTGTTGATGCCACACGACCGGTTTGTAGATAAGAACCAATATCAAGAATCGACAAAGGTGTTACAGTAGATAAGGAACTTGTAACGTTAAATATGTATGCAAAAGGCAACTTTTAACGGTCAGTTGTGCGAGTTCGTCGGTAACGTGCGGTTCGGTACTTTCGGTTATGAAAAGGGGGACCAAAAACGGGACCCCATTTGCGGATAATTGCGTGAAGCCCTTGTGAATTTAAATAATTTTGCGAAAATCGTAACGTGTGGGACATTGAAAAATAGTGCTCAATGATTTAAAATGGAGGAGTAAAGGCTCAAGCTGTGTAAGCAACAGGTAATTTCTTAGCAAATAAACGATTAAGGGATGTTTTTGGTCATTGAAAGTTTTAATTTTCTAAATTTGCGACTAATTATCTATAAAATTACAATGTTGATTGCTTCTAAATTATAATTTTAATACCTAATTATTGAAATTTAATTTCCAAATTTCTCATTTTCTTACGATTAATGTCTTCAATACTGAGCTAAACTCATCTTGCACTCAATAATTAAACAAATATTGACAAATTAAGTACAACAATAATTTTGTGTTCTTAATAAAGTATAAATTAAAAGACAGTGGAGTAGTAAAATTGACCAATAATTAAGTTTCAGTGGCGTACTGCTTAAAATATTTTATTTTCTTTGGCAACAATGATAAATTCTGCAGATAAAGTGTTTTTTTTAATTTGCAAACTGCACAATTTTGTCATATTAAGTAGGTCCTCGTTTGTTATTTTCTTGTAAAAAAATCAAAGTCATCCATGGGCGCCGCTACTAAAGGGCAAGGGAGGGCCCGGGCTCCCCCCCCCCTGGAATTTCATAAAACGCGCAAATCCATTTTAGAAAATGTTAAGCTCACAATATAACCACTTTTGGAATATAATGTTCTATCCCATCGGTGACTCTCCGTAGCCTATTGAGTTACTAATTTGAAAATAGGTAAAAATTTTCAAGCATTCTAATTTCTACAAAAAAAAATGTAAGGCCCCCCCCTAACAAATTTTCTTCCGGCGCCCCTGAAGTCATCACATAAGCATACCTATCATGTGTATTCACTAGGCCGGGACGTTTAAGTCAAAGTTAGGGGTGTTTTTACACTAATCTTCAAAAATATTATGACGAATATCGATTATTACATAACTGATAACTATCCACAATTGAAGTCAAGAATTTTGTTACGTAAGTTTCATTTTCTTGCAAAAAAAATCAGCACTCATACACATGATGTCATGATGTGTACCTATGCAATTGGGGGATGTTTAACGTACCTTTTTTGGTAGTAGTAATTCCCTTAAATGACGCCCCTGAGGTACATTAGTTCTGTTGCCCATCTCTGTACTTTCAGGGAATCGTCAAAAGCTTTGCAAAATTCATATACAGGGTGCGCAAAATTCTAGAATCCAAGTCGGCTAATTTTTAAAGACCGGTTCTGGATTACTTAAATTTTGATCGCGTGTGATAATTACGTAGAAATAGCATAACTTCGCACAAAAATATGAAATCAATCAAATCAAACCAACATTAACAAAGTTATGGCGCAGAGTAGTTTTAGTTAAAACTCATAAATCACCCTGTAGATTATTAAGCAAGAGGAGTAGACACTTTTAAATATGTTCCCTTTAGAGGTAGGAGTATGTACAGTTCCTCATGACTCACTCTGTATGTGAGGTGTTGACCTCATATACAGGGTGAGCCATTGAAAAGGCAACACGCCTGTTTTGGGACACTTATACAAGTTTCGTAAAAAAAACGTTCGGACATGTCGATTTTTTATTTTTGGGGGACAACTTTTGATGTCAAATTTGACTTTGTCAGGTCAATCCCCTAGCCCCAGCAACCCCTAACTCAAGAATTTAAATAGCGAAATGGAGTCGAGCGACCCCTCATTTTAAGCGTCTTTTAATTCTCTATTCGACAGTATGAATGAAAATTAGTTTTATTGAATTTTTTTTTCACCCCCATGAAAAGCACCCTCTCTACATTAACTAAGGTGGAGGTGCTGTTTAGGAAAAATCCTGAAACACGCCAGCTTTGTCCTTTTGAATGGTACATTTTTAGGGGTGTTTTCACATTAATATTCTAAAATATAATCTCGGATATTGATTATTTCATAACAACTGATAACTATATCTTCATTTGAAGTCAAGAATTTTGTTACGTAACTTTAATTTTCTTGCAAAAAAAATCAGCACCTCATGTACATACTGTGTACCTATGCACTTGGGGGATGTTTGAGTAAAAATTAAGGGTGTTTTTACACTAATATTAAAAAATATTATCCTGGATATCGATTTTACACATATCATTCGTTAGTTAAAAGCTTAAAAAGTTTGCAACTTACCCTTCATTAAAAAATATGATTACAGTCCCCCAGGTGCATAAGTACATGTTATGTACAGTACACGTACAATACAGGGTGAGTCATGAGGAACTGTACATACTCCTACCACGTATGGGGAGGTCTCTAAAGGGAACACAAAATGAATACATATTTAAAAATTTATTTAATCTACAGGGTGATTTATGAGTTTTGACTAAAACTACTCTACGCCATAACTTTGTTAATGTTGGTTTGATTGATTTCATATTTTGGTGCGAAGTTATGCTACTTCTACGTAATTATCACACGCGATCAAAATTTAAATAAGCCAGGACCGGTTTTTAAAAATTAGCCGACTTGAATTCTAGAATTTTACGCACCCTGTACATGGATTTTGCAAAACTATTTATGGTTTCCTGAAAGTACAGAGATGGGGAACAGAACTGACGTAGTTCATATTTTCCCCACACGATTATTCTGTTCTTAATAAAAAAATCAAATTTAATAAAATGGAAAAATATGTGAAATTATTTTATAAATTTTAAATAAGAAACATTTACTTAATCTAAAAAATTAACTCAAAATAAGTACTAAATATGTTTCCATTGTTATAATAATCCAAATTCCAGGATCGGCTTCCAAAATCAGTTTTGACCGATTTAAATATTATTGAAAGATCACCCTGTATAAATATTGCGGTTCAGAATGTTATTTCACGTACTTTTATAACTAATAATTAGTAGAAAACGCTTGTAAACATTTTTAATGGACGAAGAGAAATGTTCAACAAATTACATAATATTGTTTTTTAATTATAAATGTAACTGAGCATAATTCTCTCGGGAGTGTATCGTATTTTTTAAAAAATATCTCGAAAAGTATAAAATATTGAGATAGGACTTATTAAATAAAAATGATCTAAAATTTCGCGAAAAATCACAAAATGTGAAAATATACAGGGTGTTCTATTAAACTAACAAATTTAATATGAACCCTTACTAGAAAATTTCATAATTCTATTTTTTGTCAGTTTTGAGAAATGTCTAATGGCCGTCGTGAAATAGTCAAAGGAACGCGGTGGATGTCTTAGAGTGGTCTCAAGTTGAGAACATGACAGGCGCTATTAACTGTCTGCGTGGCGGGAAAATTCCAGTGGCGTAACATACGGTTTTTTAATAAACCGAGAATAAAGTTACACAGAAACGAAATAAACACACAAGGTGCACACAAGGGACGCCAATGACAACAACAAACTGTCTCCCCTTCGGTAACAATTTGGACTCGCCCGAACACTTTCTGGTTTACGGCGAATGATGACTAATGTCATGTTCTCAACTTGAGACCACTCTACAGCCCCCCCCCCCCCCCGGACTCTGACTCTAAGCAGTTTTTTCTATTGGAAACGATTGTGTCAATTTTTTTCTCCATTTACAATCTGCCATTTATCTTCATTGCCCTTGCCATTGGAGCGTTTTGTTTACCAGCTAGAGTAAGTGGTCTCAATATTTCCCCAAATCTCTTCAGTTTTTATTCTTGTTGTTATCCGGAGGCATCTGCATTTAATTTAGTTCTACGGTACTCTTTGTTAATGCTGGCCATAGTAGATCGCACGTAAGGCTTCTTTTGCCTGTTATTATTGTTATTATTTATTTTAGGGGTTGTTCCGATTGGTTTCCTGGTCGATTGTTCTCCCGGCTATTGTCTACCCTTCTGGAATACATAAATCTTTAACATAATTCAGGATTTAGTAGGGCGAATCTTCGTTATTTCCTCTTGTGTGCTCTTTTCATTTGTAGTCATTCTAGTGTATATCCAGTGGGTCATCTTTGATGGTAGGCAGAAAATTACACCCGAATGCTCGCCTATAAGCCCACAAGGACTTTGTGGCGTTGTTCGCTAGCTTCTCTAGGTGTAGTTTGAAGGTAAGCCCTTGGTCTAACTTTATGTCCAAGTATTTCTTTTTCTCAGTAGCTTGGTTCCGTACATTTCTATGTCCTTTGAATTTGTCGGCTCTATATTTCGCACCCTCAGAAGAGAACACGCGGGAGGGGGGGTGTACTAACCTGCACAAAAATAGCTTTAATCTTCCTCCATTTTATTTTTTATATACAAAATTTAACAAAGGATTCGCTTCTAATCAAGACAAAATAAACTAAACTAAACAATTATTTAACCCATACAATACCCCAGCTACCCAACATAAACCCACTATCCCTATTGTTTAACTATACCCATCACACACACACACACACACCCGCACACACACACCCGCACGCACCCGCACACATTAATACCCTCCCTTTCTTCTTCTGAACTCTAAAACCTCTTCCATCCATTTTTTCCCCATTCCATCCTCCCCTAGCAGCCCTCTCCATCCCCCCTCATGCTCCTTTAGTTCCCCACAGTTCTCCGCCAAATGCTCTATATTTTCTCTGTCTTCTCCACACTGTCTACACAGCCTCTTCTCCTCCTCCAGCCAATATTTATTATCGTTCTCCTCATTTCCCACTCTAAATCGACCCACTATCCTCTTGCTCTGTATGTTACCCATTCCATTTAGGTATCTTGGCAAATCTTCCGTCACTAAGCCCTTGTATTTTTCATTGAACCTTCCCTCTCTTATCTTCATCCTCCTTTCCTGAGTTTGTACATCCTCATCTCTCCTTACTAGCTTTAATCTTCCTACACAACTGTCCTACATTTCAACTTTTTGTTTAAAATTATGATGGGGTATGGACCTTATATACAGGGTGTAGAATTGACCGATTTCAATGTAAAAATTGTTATATTCTATTATATTTGCTTCCCTATTTATTTTATACAAAAAGTCTATTTTACTTTTTTGTAGAACAAACATTCTGAATCGACTGTTTTAACTTTGAACACTCCAAACCTTTTGTTAGTCTCTGTGTCCACATTTTCTCATTTCACATTCATTCTAAGTACATACCAATAGGGTTGCTTTTCTCCACAGTCAATCTGAAACTGTCCATTGCCTTTTTGTACGTTGCTTTTTCTTCGCACTACATAATTTTGAACTCTCTCATATCCTTTACTACTTAATTCTTCCAACTTGTTTTTGGCCTCCCTATTTTTTGCACTTATATTACCTACTCTCTAAAATGTTCATTGAGTTCATTTCTCATCATCCTTTTTGCGTCACCTAGCCACCTTAGTCTCTGTTCCTTTGCTACTCCTACTATGTATGGTTCATTATGCAGTTTCAGCAGTTCCTTCTTTCTCATCCATCCTACATTATTTTATCTCCATACATTTTTCTTATAACATTCTTCCCCCCATAATCCCCGCACTTTCTGTTCTATCTGTCCTAATATCTAGATCTCTGTTCTTTGTAGTACCTATACTATATGCGGCACCCTTTTCCCTCTCGCTTTCCTTTGTACAAATTTCCTATAGGTTTCTTCTTTGTAGGTCAGCGATTCCTAACAAAATTTTTCCAAGGACCCCCTCATCGAGTCGCTGTAATGACAAGGACCCCCACTAATTCCTAAACCTAAAGTTATAAATGCCCCCCCCCCCCCCCCCCCCCCCCAATTATAATCAGCTTAGCTGCTAAGCTAATGTAATACTAATACATGGTTGGTGTCTTGCCATATCACAGTACCAAGTAGGTACCTGAAAAGATCCAAATTAAGAGTTTTTATTTTTAATTGTTTTAGGACTTAAGGTTTTGAGAAAAAAGATGGATCTTTCGCGCGCATTCTTACTGTACCAATATATATTTTTATTCTAATTTCTAATTATATCTCTTGCGGACCCCTCTGGCATGGCTTGCGGACCACCTGTTGGGAAACACTGATCTAGCTTATTAGATAGAGATAGATAGATATTTATTTGTCTTTAATTACATAAACAAAAAGATTCTTATTTACAAAAAACAAAACAAACTTTTTACATTAAAAAAAAAAAAAAAATTAAACACCTCCTACACTTGTCCCTTTCTCTCTACCCTTTCCCTACTCTCCAGCACCCCCTTCATCCACTCCACCCCTTCCCCCTTCACTCCCAAAATCACCTTTCTTTCTCTCTTCTCTTCCTTTAGTTCCTCACACTCCCTCATCATATGCCATATAGTTTCCCTCCCTTCCCCACACATTCTACATATCCTTTTCTCGTCCTCCCACCAGTATCTGCTTTCATTTTCCTCGTTCCCGCACCTGAACCTTGCCACCATTCTTTTTTCCTTTAACTCCATACCACTCACTATATAATCGGCCTTGCCTTCCACCATTATCTCCATATATCCCTCATTATATCTTCCCTCCGCTATCCTCTCTCTCCTTTCCTGACCTTGTACATCTTTGTCTCTTGCTACTAATTCCTCTACCATATCCCTTCCTTCCTCTCTTCTCCTTTCTATCTCCTCCCTCGCATATCCCACTCTCTCATAAAACAACCTCCTCTCTTCTTACCCATACCTTATCCGTTCTTTTCTTATCTCTCTCATACACTCATTTACCATTACAATTTCATTTCTCTTCCTGACCTCTTCCTCATACTTCACCGCTCGCTTTCCTGTTGCACTCTTATTTTTTCAAATTTTGTTTCTTCCTCTACTATATACCCTGGCGTCTCTCTATTCAACCCCAACGTCCATCTCCAGTACTTTTCCTGTATTTTTTCCATTTTCTCCCACTCCTTCCATCCCCATATCTCCGCTCCGTAAACCATCACACTCTTTACCAACTTGTCAAAAATCCATCTTCTCTTCTCCATATCCTTCCCAAAAACTCTTTCCCCCACTCCCCACACTTTCCCCACTAGTCTATTTCCCTTCTTTGCCAATTCCCTGATGTGCGCCTCATCCTTATTATCGTACCGTAAAACATACCCTAGATACTTCCATTCATCCACACTTTCTATCTCCTCTTCTCCCCACCACCACTTTTTCTTCACACTCCTCCCTCTTCTCTTTTGAAATACCATCAACTTTGTCTTTTTTACATTCGCGCTCAAACCCTTTCTCTCTAAATATCCCTTCATCACCCCAATTAACCCCCTCATCTCTTGCTCACTGTCCGCCATCACTACCACGTCATCCGCATATGCCAACACCCACACTTTTATCCTCCCGATCACTTTGATATCTCCGCAACTCTTCCTCTAAATCCCCAATGTAAAGCGAGAAAAGACTCGGGCTCAACGGGCATCCCTGTCTCAGTCCTTTCACTGTCCAAAACCTTTCTCCGTTTTCTTCCCGCACCCTCGTCACGCACCTTGTCTCCTCATACACCTCTTCTACCGCCCTCACCAAATCTTCTTCTACCCCACATTTCCTCATGATCTCCCACATTTTCTAGGTTATTAGTATTACATTGTATTTTCTTTTATTTTTTCGTAATAGTTTCTTACATTTCTTCAGCGTTGCTTCATTTGTTTTAACTATTAGCATTTCTATTCGAAAAATTCTTCTTTTTCTTCACTTCTAGTCCACACTATCTGTCATATCATTTCTTGTTCTTATTACTCTTATTTTACTGCTTGCTTATTTAGTTTTTTGTTGTGGCCTCTTCTTTATTCTTTCTTTTGCGAATTGTTCTTAGTATCAAAGGTATCTTTTTAGAAACATTGTTTTTATTTAAGCGACCTTTCGCTTGTTTACGGTACGGATTGGGAAGATTCTTTAAGAGTTCGTAAATAAGGATTTGGAATAGAGTTCGTCATTTAGTTATTTATTAGATCAACAAATTCTTCTTCTTCTTCTTAAATCTTTAAAAGCATTTGCAAATAATATTTTATGATCTTTATTCGATATGAAGAAGAAGGATATTGTAACAAATAAATATTTATGATATTATTGAAAACTGAAACACATATCTCTGTAAGATAAAATATCATTTTTACTGAAACTTAAATGTTAATATCTTGGTTATTGTGGGCCAAACCGTAATTTGGTAATGTGTACAGATTGAACTCACCTTTAAGATTAAGGGTATGTTAACGATTGTACATGTCTTGTGGTATTAGTAGTAATTGTCCTAGTTAAAGCATCTGAATTTTCTTTAGTTTCCTTTTCAGGTAAGAAGATGTTTCATAACCGTTGTCGCGCCCTGCATTCTTCCCATATGGGGTAAGTTTATACTATATACTTTGAATCTATTACGCATTATATCTTTGCCTTCATGGGAAAATATCACAAATTGTTTTATTTATTCATCTGCATTAGTTTATATAGAGTGCTCATTACATACCTAAGGGCAGATAAACAATTCTTGTGTGTGAAAATATCGTTCCTCATTCAATTTAGATTGTCCCCATTCAAAGAAAAATCTGATGGGTTGATATTGATTAATGATCAAAATAACTTATAATAACTTAAATTATTTTAAAATTAAATACCAATTAATTATTTAATTCACCAGTCCAGTCTTGCTCTTGCAACCTTGAGTCTTGGTCTTGGCTTTGCTAATGGCGTTTACTATCTTGGTCTTAGTCTCGCGAGACCAAGACAAAACTGCAAGACCAACACCGATTTTGAACATGACTAATCTGCAGCTTCGCCCGTAGTTCTTCTCCTAATCTACAACTTTGTTTATGTTTCATTTATTTTCCGCGAAATTGCTCCCTATCCGCCACTTAGGGACGCATCGCCGATGGCAGATCGAGAACTCCGCACGGATTTTTTTTGTATTTTGTACATCGAGTTTCGGCTTTAAAATTTAAGTTGCTTGTGGATCCAATGCTAGAGTATTTTATTATCATGTTAGGGGTCCGGGTTCGATCCCTCGGGTCCTTTATTATTTTTTTAAATTATTTTATTTAATTATTTAGTTAAAATGGTCTGCTATACTTGAATTCAGTAGTGAGTGCTTCCGTAGAGATTGTACTGAAGCCTTCTATAGGTGTTGGTGACGTGGTATAAAGAAACGCTCTATAAGTACTTCATTGAGGCCGACGTTTCGGTTAGAAAGGTCTAGTTCGTCACTTAAGAAGTTTATTCATTTTATCTATTAATTGTAATTACGTTTGTAAATGAATCAAACATTATTTGAGTATAAGCAATTTAATGAGTCTTGTTTCCTATCCATACCATCTAAAGTTTATGAAACACCGATTCTTTAGGTGTTTCGATAAAGGCTAGACCTTTCCAGCCGAAACGTCGCCCTTAATGAAGTACAGAGCGTTTTATTAAACCAAGCCACCAACTCCTGTAGAAGCCTCCAGTACAATCTAATAAGGAGACACTCACTACTAGACAACTACAGATGTAAAAAACATTTTTTGACGAACTTTTATATCCATAGACATGCAAACATTGCATTTTTTAAACTTCAATTGATGATAACTTGACTTCTTGTGAACCGATTGCAATGAAAATCCTACGTCCTTCCCAGGATCTCAAAATGTATGTTTTGAAACATGCCGTTATATTTGTTTGTTGGGTTTTTAAAACGTAATTTCGAATCTATGATTAAGCCCAGACTTTTGATACTGTCCCTAATGGGCAAGGCCATGTCATGAACTCTTAATAGTAGGTTTAATTTTCCGAGCTCCCTGTCACGAGCCCATGCCAAAAAGGATTACAGATGACTTAGCAGCATTGATTTTAAGACCATGCTGCTGATTGCCCCATTGCCCTAGTGTCCGAATTTATACGAGCTGTGGGTTCTTTCATGTCTACAGCTGCAAAATCATACTGCAATTGCGTATCATCAGTATATTGGTGAAACTTGAGAGCATTATGGAAGTTTGAGGTATAGATGATGAACAAAATTGGGCCTAGTACAGATCCTTGAGGGACACCATCCGTTAGTCTAAGACGATCCGAAAATGTATGTATGTTTGTTGCTAAATCCCTATGGCTATGGTTAACTAAAATTCTTGACAATTATTATATTTTATATTTATATTTAAATAAACCTAGCTCTTCATTACACCATTCCACCACAGTCAATAACATTCTTTTTTAATGCTATTATTTAAAATATCTACAACAGATGACATCGGTACATCATACCAATACAAATTTTATTTAAAAAACTTTAGCATGTCCACGAAAACTTTATTTTTTATGTGAGGTGACCGCACAATAAATAAATAAAAGGAGAAAACGTGCAAGAAGCATAATTTGAAGGTAACAGTAAATGCGATTGACATGTGTCGAGTAAATTGGAAGGTGGAAATGCGTCAAATTGGTTTTGTTTCCACTTTAATGAGAGGGCATTCTTATATGTCTGGTAGAGATACAATTATTCTAACACGAATCAATAGTAACTAACTACATCGCATGACTTAGATTTATTATATTGAAAACCAACATTTGTTTAAGGTATCACACGTTATTTTAGGGAATATATCCAACAGAATGAAAGAGTAAGGTTTTTCGGTTTCTTTGTTTTAATATTGATCAGCCTTTTGGTGAGCCTTCATAATATCGAATGTTAGTTCTTAGTTCCAGTTCTCTGGTTTTTATGGCTTTTGTTAAAGTTGTCCAGTTCAATGACGTTGCAATTTCCATCAGGAACGATTCTCAAGTTCTTCTGTACTGGATCGCACAAGATCCTCGTCGCTTCAAACTCTTTTTGGCAAATCGAATCCATAAAATTCAAGAACTATCATCTAGTGAGCAATGGTATTACGTGAACACCAAAGATAGTCCAGCAGATTTCATCTCGCACGGCTTGTCTGTTAAATATATCGTAACCTCAGATCTGTGGTGGTCAGGCTTAGGACCACCAACTCAAATTTCCCCATAACTTCATGTTCTAGATTAGATCCAAAAAATGGAAACTTCAGAAATGCGTGACAAAATCAGTGTTAGGATGAGCACAAATGCAGCATCAAATTGTTCAATATTTTCACTCTTTTCTTCGTGTCGTAGCATACATTTTTCACATTCACAAATAATTTTCAAAAATTCCGAAGTCTAACTAACGATGAACTCAAAAGAGCTTTAAAGGCGCTCAACATTGTGGTAGCCCAATCTGACTCGTTTAGTTACGAAATTAATTCGTTAAAACTCAATTCCCACTTCCACCAAAGATTTGCTCTTTACCTTTGACACCATTTCCCGATGAAGAAGGCATTATGCGTGTTGATGGTCGTCTACAGCTAACTTCATTCCACATGGACAAACGACCATCCCACAAAACACACCCCCCCCCCCCCCCCCCCTCATTTTCGAAAGGGAACATCTTCGTCTTTTACATGCAGACGCACAACAACTTCTTTTCTCATCAAGAGAGCAGTACCGGGTCAGGTAGGGGACAAATTTAGCGAAAAGGGTCGTGAGGGCCTACCTCAAATGTCACCGTTATTGTGCGTCATTTGAAAACCCTAGAATGGGCATTTTGCCATAGTTACTCAACCATTCTTTGCAGCAGGGATGGATTTTACAGGTTCGTTGCTCATTATCGAGCGACGCAGTACATTAAGCGGTAAAGGCCCTATATTTAGAAATTTTACCTAGTTTAACTTGCGAGTCATTCATTGCTTGTTTGCGAAGATTTCTTGCTCACAGGGATCTTCCCAGACACATCATGTCTGACAATGTTCAAATTGAAGACCTTCAGACCTCTCTCTCAATTCTTACCCTAACGGTTTGCACGCTCTAACTCCAGCACATTTCCTCATTGGATGACCAATAACAGCGGTAGCCAATCCTGATGCCTCGGAAATATCTTCAAACTTAATCCAAATTTCAACATAAACAAAGCCTATCCCAACAGTATTGGAAACGGTGGGCTAAAGACCCTTTAAACGAGTTGCAAGTACCAAGGAAATGGGGGAAGAATTGTCAGCAATTGCTACAGGCCGATTCCTTAGTTCTGGTAAAGGACGATAAGCTTCCAGCAGCATTTTGGAAGCTGGGTAGAACTATTCAGTTAATACATGTACCAGGCAATCTTTTAAGAGTGGTAATATTGAAAATTATAAATGGAATCATCAAGAAACCAAAGTCACAATTATGATGATTGCCAGTTATGGACTCATTGTGAGCGAGTGTAGTGACAGAGTGTTGAAAGTTGGACTTTCAAGTCGGGAAGTATGAAACTGTGGGTAAGCGTGCATTTGAACCAGTCAAATAACCTTAATTGTTTTAATTTTTTTAAATGAAAGCGCCGCAATTTTTTAATGACGAGAGCCCACAAAATAAACGAACATACAAATTTAAAAATTAACTTGCTAAGAGTAAATACGAAACAGTAAATATATTTAAATAGAAAACTAGGGAGATGTTAAAAATTGGATCGCTCTATTTTCTGTTCGAATACGATCTTTTAAGGTCTTAATATCTTTTGGGCATGTCGACGTAAACTTTATTTTTTTGACGTAGCCCCAAAGGAAACAGTCTAGTGTCTACTTAAATGAGGCGAACGACCTATCAATCGATTACGGAATGTTTCGTTATCGAATTGGCGAACTTGAAGTTCAAAGTGAGGAGGAGCTCCGTCTTGCTGAAACCATATTTGGTTATGGGGTATATCGGGATCAACTTCATATAACGGCCAACTCAGTAACCACCTCGATGTTCAAATAAACGTTGCTCGTTAGAGTATCTTGAAAATAAATGAGGTCCTAATATTTCAGTTTCAATAGATACCAATGAAGTACCTTGCATTTTGCTTATTAACCATTTAAAGAATTTGCCTCATCCATAAAGCAAATAATTTTGTGAAAATCCTGTTTCTTGAAATTTGTGGAAAATCTTGGTTATCGTAGACTGGGAAATGTTGTATTCGGGGTGCAAGTTGTTGAACAAATTACAAACTTTTTTCTGTGTTCTCCTGCTTTATATCGGAATCATTAAAATTTGTAGATGCGCATAAAACATTGTTGAAATACACTTACCTACACGTAGTTTTTCAAAATTTTTCCGATGCAAGGGTAGTAATATTTTATATTCTTGAAAAGAGAATAAAACGGTCTGTCAAATAAGTCGGATATTGATATATCTTATTATTAAAAAAAATGTTGGTATGTTGCGCTTTTGTTTTAAAAAAATAAAAAAAGTCGTGTGATGAGAAATTAAACACTAACTTTTATTACAGACTTTTTTTATAAAAAAGATATAATATACAATTATATGATATTCTATACCTTTGGAAAATGGAATGTTAATAAAATTAAAAATTTGCATTGACCGGGAATCGAACCCGGGTCGCCCGCGTGGCAGGCGAGCATTCTACCACTGAACCATCAATGCTTCATACAAGATCACTTACACTTAAAGATTCACATTCACACATTGTATACTTTTTACGGGCCATTACGTGCATTTTATTCGTTTTTGGTGATCACATGGATTTTGATCAAAACTTTGTCAACAATCGTTAGGTATTTTTTATGCACCAATTTCGTGAGGAAATCATTCAAACTCATTTTAGGCTACCACATGGTTTTTGGCCAAGACATTCATCAAAATAAGTGTCCCAGGCAGTGATATCGGAATTTATTAGAAATAGAAACTCAGTGAAATTAGAAAAAAAAAGAAACTTTTAGATAATGGAGTTGATTGCCAGCGATTGAGCGATAGACGCAATTCAAGAACATTATTTTGTGGATGACCTGCTTTATCAAATATTAAATACAGGGTGTTTCTACTCAAAGTGGACAACGTAATAGAGGTTATAGAACTCGACACTCGTCAAAACTAACACTTTTTATAATGTAATTTTTTTCATTTTGGCTTTTGTTTTCGAATTATGGACCTTTTTTTGTATTTTTACAAATCTCTATGGGTATCTCCATTGTTTGTAGTTTGATTTCAAGAAATCAAAGTTTTTGGAATCTATAGTTTAATATCCATCTATAACGTTTGTTCAACACTTTTTTATAAAAAATTTACAACAGCAAAATGGCGGTCATTGTAAATTTTGGAAATTGAATGGGCCAAAGTCTACTTCCTCCACAAAATTTGAAAAAATTTCACCAATAAATTGTTTAAGATTCTTCAATCAACGCCACGGTAAGAAATTATCTACAAAATTTGATCTTAATCAAGTTCAAACTAAAGTGCGTTATGGCACGGCCTTAGTAGGTTTATACCAGACTAATATTCACTTTAAAAATGTTCACTTATAGACACATCTACCTACACTAGGATACTTACTGGTAGTTGCAAAAATATTTAATTTGGTATCAAAGGTATTATCGCGACTGTTAGATGATGAGATAAAGATATCCAGCAAAATAGAGCATGAAATAGAAGACGTATCCTTTGGTGCGGAAGTGAAGTTTGGCAGCTGTTATGAACGTGGAAGTAAAACCCATTGCTCAAAATACTTCCTGTATAGCTAATCGGTGACCATAGCACATATTATAACCTTAATTCTTATGTCCTATTAACACCATAACTAATTTAGTCACCCATTATTGACCAGCTCCTCCCCTCTATGACACACATAAGAGAAGAAGTTATCGCGCCCCCTAAAAGGCACTTTAAACCACCACAGAGACACACAGTCCTGCATAGGGATCTTCCTCCTTATACGGTGAGTGCCTCCTTACGATACTGGTGGAGCATTAACGAGGAGTTCGGAGTAGTGGCTTTAATGAAACTCAATTCCTCTTCTCTCATGTCTCAAGTCTTCTTCAAGGCGTCAGAAGAATTAGAGTTCGACTAGTATCGTAAGGAGATACTCATCGTATAGTGTAATAAGGAGACTACTAAGTAAGAAAATCTTCCTTCTTTCCTTTTCTCTATTACTTACTAGGCTTACGAACTTGGGTACCTTCAACCACTTCTCTTCATCTTCATTCATGCAATTGGTAATTGGTAATTGGCCCTAACCCTCTAAGGAATTTCCCATTCTCCTGATGCCCAGACAGGAATTGTGTAAGATAGTAATCTAGTTCTGTGGTCCAGGAGCACCTTTTCTCTCACTGTTCCTCCCATTTGTTTGTTATTACCTTTCGGCTCCACCTCTCATATGTCATATCTACCCTGTATTACTAAGCTAAAAGTATAGGGGGATTCTAGGTATAGCGAATATGTCCATAGTACCCACTATCCGGTACTCGTACCTCACTCTGAGGACCAGCCTTCTCTGTATCCTATTTAGTTCTTCCTTGATAGATCGGTCTTCACCCCCACACGTCGCCGACACACTGGGCAGCCCCCCCCCCCTCTTTGGGCTCCCGTTGTGAAACATCAAAAGGTATAAATTTTTGTTCACTATCCGCTTTATCTATTACTCTCTTTACATGTGGTATGAACAACATTTGCGAGTCAAAAGTGACCCCTACTATTTCTATATACAGTTCTATTTATCTGAAAGATAAATAAATATTAATATTATTATTATTATCTAAACGCTATCTCCATTCACTCTAGACAGGCTGAGGGGAGCTTCCTCTTCCCGGTTAATAAGGTCGTCCTTGTCTTGTTGCCCACAAGTTCTAGCTTCTTTTCCTCTAGTTGTTCATTAATCATTGCCACTGACGCTTTAGTTTTATTCACAGCTTCCTCCGATTTTTTGTCAGTGATTATACAACGTCGTCAGCGTACCCCACCACTTTCAGTGCAGGCGGGAAGTGGCAATCGTAGAGCCGAGCTTAAAACATTGGCTACGAATTTGTACATTTTGCCCGATGGAGGTGTCAACTTTGCCTCCCTTTCACTTACCCTGACTGAATAGTCTGGAATTCGCTCTATAATCAGGGCACCGGATGGAATTGAAGGCGCTCCCCACTTTTTATGATGTAAGCAGTGCCAGCCGTTTTCTTTTCCAAGTCCCTGTAAGGGCAACTTCAACGGTCTCTTTAATATCTTTGAGAGCGTCTACGGTTCTCATCATTGTTCCAACGACAGGTTGAAAGACGAGGTTCCAGCCTGGCCACCAGAACTCGTTCGAAAAGCTTCCCTAAGTAACTGAGGAGGGCAATCATCCTATATGCCCTCTTACATGCGCTAGGGTACACGTCCGTACTTAATGCCCTCTCGATGACCAGTATAACCAGTCTTGGCATCGTACTCGTCACGTCTTGAATTAATTTGGGCGAGAATTCGTCAAGGCTTCCTGTGCCGAAGTGATCATTTCTGCCGATTCGATTCGAACCCCAGTGGGGTCTACTTCCGTGGGAACTATTGCTCCTCCTCTTTCTTGTAGTAGACTAAGAGCTAGCGACCGATTTGGTCAAGTCATTTCCAGATGAAGAATTGTTTTTTTTTCACATTCGATACACTACTCGAAGATGCGAAGGTAAGTCTGGCACCTTGGACCGGCCGTATTTGGGGGTGGTGGGCGTTTGAACTAAAATGGAAGATGGCCTACTTTACCCAACAGCCAGGTGGTCGATTTTGGTCTTATTTAATTCGTGGTCACGTACTGTGGTAGGAAATGACAATGCCAGATGTTTCAGTGCGCACTGACCTATTGCCAGACCTCAATAACCTACTATCAATTCAATCCCTTTCGTAAAAAATGTTTGATCAAGGAAGAAGTAGTCGACCAAATAATAATAATAAATTCCTAACGTTGATGCCCTTTAAGACACAATCCAGACGTGCCTAACAATGATCCACAGAGTAACAATTTCATCTGGTGATTCGTAGGATATTGAAGTAACAGTTTATTTTGAGCTTATTATACCTGCCAATGATGAACAGAAGGCAAGTGGAACTCAGCAAGAGTAAAATGGCAAGAAAAATAATAGCGGTCCTAGTGCGGAAGCCTGTGGTATGCGCGTAGAGAGGTTTAGCAATGTTGGGAGTTCATTTGTCATTCATAACATCATAGGGTGAAATGTAATAAGACTAAAAGGGAGAAGGGCCACTTGTCGTCTTAATGTCGTCAGTTATCTTTATTAAGACCGTGTTAAAGTTGCTTAAAAATGGGGAAGAATGGGAGAAAGTATGGAAACCAACCAACAGCAGATCAACTTCGAATGTTCGGTAAATAATGGCGTATTATAAAGTAGAAGTTTCAGGAATGTTTCCTTTGTAACGAGAATGCTTGATAAAATTTAGTAAAATTTGGATAATCGACCAACAGTTTGCAATCCTGAAACGTTTGCTGCTTATCAAGTGGTAGCATGTGGCTTGAATTTTTAATAAAGATTCAAAAATTTTAAAATTTCGTGTACGATTTGGCGAATGAAAATTTAAAGATGATGTTCGATAAGAACGTGTTCTATATTTGCAATGTGTCCAATTTCGTTTATTTTTACCCCTTTCACACATTTCTTCCTTATATTTTGAAAAATCCTTGGAAACCAATTACCTCCTCAGTTTCCAGAGTATCGATTAAGGATTCATGTCGAGATCTTTATTACAGTCCGTTTGTATGCCTGCAGAATTTTTTTGAAGGTACAATTTAAATAATTTCATGTCACGGAAACAATTATATCGTCCTCGAATAGTTCATGGAACGGAAATAATTAAGAATCCGTGACGGACGAAAACATCTCTAAATTACTCCGTAATAGCTCTGAGAAGGAAAATGAATATCGAATTTTCAGTAGGGAGAAAATGTCGTCCTCCTCCTCCTCATACTTTGACACGGTTTTCATATGTAGGTATTTTTTATTTATAGGAAGACGCTCGATCGATTTCTGATTATCGTCTTCATTTTTATATGTCTAACATGCAGCATAAGATTTGACAGTGAACTTCCGGGAATAATTTGTCGCTTTTACTTTGTTTTCAAACGTAGAATGTTCGCCCAAGGGACCCAACATTCTGTTAAATAATTTATACTGAAAATGAAACCGAGAGAAAAAATCGAGCGCGTTGGACACGATCGTTTCGAATCTCGACGATTATTTAACTAAATTACGGAGAGCCGACGTAGTTTAATCAAGGAAAGTTTCACCCTCATTTATTTTAGTCAAAAATTTCCATCGTTGCCTTCCAAAAGTTATTTGGCCGTAACTCTTCAGCACAATTTACAGTAGTTCTACTATGCTAAATGTACCGTGTAACATTTTGTCGGTTGACGAGGATTTTTAGTTACACCTGTCAATTTAGTCATTGTAGGTTAAATACAATGTAGTAAAAAATTCGTTTCGAGAATCTAGGATCTAATATAAAAAGATGAATGGTATACCGATGGGCGAAACTGTGTCAGTAACAAAAAGTAAGGGGATAACATATGTGGTACGCACAGTAGATATGAACGATAAGCTAGGAGCATATAAAATGGATTGTAACAAAGTTTATATTGGGCAAAATAAAAGATCACTCAAGATTCGTTTGACTCACCTCAAATACACTCGTTGGGATAAATCTGGCGTTGTCCTACATAATACTTGAGAAAAATAAACAATGTTCGCTTAGTTAAACAAGTAAATAATAAGAATGAACTCGGCTGCTATTAAAGTTTGGAAATTCACAAAAACTTTTGTTGAATAATCTTGATTTAGGTCCTTTAGCCGTATCAGATGTAACTAGTTATAGGATTTAAAGTTGTACCTGTTGTAATTTGATTAGTTGTTCGCTAATGATGACAGCTTCGCTGTCCAAACACGTTCGGTTTGATAAATTTTTATTGTGATTTTTGGTGTTTGCGTAACTAAATTAATAAAGCAAAATGGCAATAAAACACACAAAATGAATTAAATTTTTTCCATCGATGTCGATTACGTCACTACAAAAATGGTTTGTGGGATTTTTTAATGGAACACCCAGTATATTTTTTTGTAGTTTGAAAGAACTGACCTTTACCTACCCAGCGATAAAAATTTTTCAAAATCGGTTCGAAAATGACTGAGTAATCACATAAAAGAACATCAATTTCATTTTATATAAAACTATACACAAGGTCTTTACAAATTTATATCTACGTTGGAGCAACTGTATTTATCAGGAAGGACTACATATTAAAAATGAAATGAACTAACATTTGCACTTTTTTGTTTGCTAAAATAGGGGAAAATATAAGCGGACACCCTGTATATAGGCTACGAAGATCTCTTGTCTCAACTCCTCGCATTCCCGCATCATATGCCCCATGCTTTCCCTCTCTTCCCTGCACATTCTACAAACCCTTTCCTCATTCTCCCACCAATACCTATTTTCATTCTCCTCATTTCCGCATCTAAATCTCGCCACAATTCTTTTCTCTTTCAATCCCATCTCCCCCAACAGGTACTTGGTCTTGCCATCTACTACATTTTCCCCGTATCCCTCATTATACCTCCCCCCAGCTATCCTCTTTCTCCTTTCCTGACCTGGCATATCCTTATTCCTCCTAACCACCTCCTCTACCATCTCTCCTTCTTTCCACCTCCTCCCTCGCATACCCTACCCTCTCGTAATATAATGTCCTGTCCTCTTGTCCATACTTTATCCGTTTCATCTCATTCATACATTCGTTCACCATTATTATTTCTGTCTTCTTCCTGATCTCCTCCTCGTACTTCACCGCTCTCCTTCCCGCCTGCACCCTTACTTTCTCCACTTTCGCCTCTTCCCCCACTATGTACCCCGGCGTCTCTCTGTCCAGTCACAGCGTCCATCTCCAATACTTCTCCCGAACCTTTTCCAAACTCTCCCACTCCCTCCACCCCCATATCGCCGCCCCGTAACCCATCACGCTCCTCACCAACTTATCAAAAATCCATCTCCTCTTTTTCATATCCTTCCCGAACACTCTTTCCCCCCCCCCCCCACACACTCCCCACTATCCTATTCCCATCGTTCTTATTGTCATGCCTCATTATATACTCCAAATACTTCCACTCATTTACACTTTCCAACTCGTCCTCCACCCACCACCATTTTTCCGTCCCTCTTCTCTTCTGGAATACCATTATTTCCGTCTTTGCCACATTCATCCTTAGGTAGGTCCTTTTTCTCCAAATATCTCTTACCCCATTCATTTCTTTCTCACTGTCCGTCACTACCACCACATCAGCAGCGTACACAAGTGTCCACACTTTTACCTTCCTTATCACCACCCCTCCCCTTTGATGACTCCGCAACTCCTCCTCCAGGTCCCCTTAGTATAACGCGAAAAGACTTGGACTCAACGGGCATCCCTGTCTCAGTCCTTTCCTCGTCCAAAAACTTCTTCCTTCCTCTCCCCTCCTGCCAGTTATACACCTTGTTTCCTAATACAATTCCTCTATCGCCATCACCAGCTCTTGTCCTATCTCATATTTCCTCAACACCCCCCACATTTTCTCCCTATTTACATTATCGAAGGCTGCCTTTATGTCTATAAACAACCCAAACAGTTTCCCCCCCCCTTTTTTCCATCACCTTATTCACCATCTGCTTCAGGATATCAATATTATCCATCGCCCTCCTTCCTTCCCTAAACCCCGTCTCTTTTCTCCTACTTCCTTCCCCAATCTCACTCTCAGCACATCCGCGTATATTTTATACTCCGCACCCATAATGCTAACCCCCCTATAACTCTTCGCCCCACCCCCCTTTATATATCGGCACTATCCTTGCCTCTTTCCACTCCTCTGGTATCCCTCCCCCTCTCCACACTCTGCTTACTATCCCTCTTATATTTTCCCTTGTTTTCACCCCCGTGTACTTCCACTGCTCCCCTTGTATTCCATCCGGCCCTTGTGTGTTCCTTAACTTCACTTTTTTCAGTGCTTCCTCTACCTCTTCCCTCGCTATCTCTCTTTCTCACCCTTCTTTCTCCACTACCGCCTTCTTCGTCACTTCTCTCACCACCTTCATACGCTGCTTCCTCCATTCCTCCCCGCTCAGCTCAGTCACCCTTCTTTTGTATATACATAGGTACCTCTTCTTCGGTTTATAAATTTCAACATCTCATTTTCATTTTTTAACCCTCTCATCTCCTCCTCTATCTCCTGCGTGTACTCCTCCTTCCTCCTAAACTTTTAATTAAGTAGTGTTAATTAAAGATGCGACATGTTTCGTTTCATTTATAAGTCTCTCCCATTTTATCCCAAAATTTCTTATGCTATTGAGAATATATTTAAATCCCATAACATTCACATTTCCTTTTCTAATCAACAGACCTTATGTTCTTCCATCGTCAAAATAAATTATCTGAATTCTGTTTGCGCCAGTGATTTTCTGATTAAAATTGAGCTCCAGACATTTTGGTCCATTTTTTTCTATTTTTTAAAATAAAGGGTGTTTCCATAAGAAAGTGACCACCCTGTACATTCTGAGTTACATTGTACTATTGATTAAGTTTATTTCATTGTAATATTTCTCAATAAGAAAAATTTTGTTTGGTTTTCCGTGTCTAAAGTCTAAGAATCGAAGCATCTGGCTCATAATTTTTTCATGCGGCGGCGGTCTTATGAATAAGTTATATACAGTATCAAACTAATGACTAATATACTTTTCATAATAAAATATTTACCTATCTTCGGAAGTAATTTACAAAATTAGGCTTAAAGGCCAGCCTATTTTTTTATCTATAAAGAACGGTTTGTAATATCTATCATTACTCTAATTGCCGTAGATTAGGGGGTGTTATTTTTATATAATTTATTATTAAATTCAGAATATCGGAGTAGTGAGATCTTGTCAGCTGTAATATTAATTAAATTCGTTATCAAATCGCCTCTGAAAGATTTTCGAGAACATGGTACGTTGCATGTTTTGTAGTGTTCAAATGTTTGTACTAACGAGAGGAAGATATACCCTAAAACGTGTTTGAATAGCATAGCGCAAATATACGAGTTAAGGGTCTGCGAAAAAAGTTTATTGCAGATTGAACATTTCCTCGTCCATTTCTAAGTAAATAACCTTTGTAATTAATTATGTCGACGCAGGGGGTTTGTGAATCAGGGGCGGAACTATCACGGTTCCACGAGCCTTGCGGAACCCGGGCCTGTGATCTATGGAGCCTGGGTGTTACGGCACTAATATTTGTATTTTCGTAAACATTCCTCTTAAATTGCTGAAAAATTGTATAAACTACGGAGAATTTAGACTTGCCGTTTTCATCTTATGAAGCTATTTAAAATATAATAGTAGTCTGAATGATTCTAATTTTTATCGTCTCAAAAGCAAGGGAAGTAGAGAAAAAAATAGATTGGCTCAAATTCGAAGTCGTTATTTTGCTATGTGTGCAAATTGTTGTGAGGGTGGGGTTGGGGGTGCCTCAATTTTACTTATTGCGTACTACTAAATGACATGTAAAAGCGGCACTGCTGCGAAAAGCAAATTCAATTAACGGCGCGGAATTTAAAAATGTCCTGCGCAAGGAACATCGTTTAGGATTCTATATTTCCGCTTGTCTTACTGAACTTTTTAGCGGATGGATGATTTACTTCCGAAGACGTAAGATTATACCGATTATATCCATCTAAAAGGGAACTTTATATTAAACACGTTGCCAACATCTGGATTCTATCACGCGTAGAGTAGAAGGGAACCAAGTGACCTGTGAAATATTGAAATGTCAAGAAAGTCGAGAACACCAATTTGGAAAATTCTTTTACGTAAATAGGGTGTGTCGGCGATTTTTGTTTTGTTTTAAATAAACATGACGCCATCTTAGTAGAAATAAATGAAGAGCTTTATTGAAATTCTAAACAATTTCGACATTAACATGACGAAAACTTTGTGTGATTTCTGATACATCATTGTTGACAAAGTTAATTTATGTCACATACATTAGGGGTGGTGCGTGGGCAACAAAATTTTGTTATATTCCACAAATTATTTTAGAGTAAAAAATCTTGAGCAATGAAGGTAATTTGGAACCAATTATTCGTGGTTATCCCTATCAACTTCAGCGATACCTGGAACAAATTGTTCCTGAAGAAGTTTGTAGGAAACGTTCCCAAGTCAAATTCTATTCTAAAACAGAAATGGGGTCCAATAATATGGTGTCCAATTTGAAAAACGTGAATCATTAGTTCTCATTTCTATTTTAATACCAGTATTTATGATTTCAAAGTGAACCAATAAAAAAAAATAGTGTAAAGTATTCGTGGATAAACAGGTCTTTAAAACACTTGCTCTATTTCAAGCACTCCGGCTACGCCGTCGTGCTTGAAAACTCGCGCGTGTTTTAAAGACCTGTTTATCCACTTACACTTTAATATACTATTTTGAAAGGACTCTTTAACTTCACGTATTCTGTTGTTGGATAGAGAAAGAATGTTTTGTTTGTGGTTGGCACACCATGTAAAAGTTTTGATTCGCTAAAACAATTATTAGGCATATTAGGCAAGCTAGCAATAATAGCGATTCCGGCAAAAAATGTGTTAAACTCGTCTGGTGTCAAATTTGTATTTATAACATTAATATTTTTGTGTTCTTCCCTACTTATCAATTTCCATGCGTCCTTTGATTTATTTTTTGTTACTGCTAAGTCGGCAGCCCTTCGGAACATTTTTGAATATTTCAAAAATTGCTAAATTGTTGCAGCTATTTCGGTTTCTTCCTATTTTGACCATGAAGGAGTACGTTTTCGACAAAAACTATTCTATGCATTTTTAAACTAGATTAAATTTGCTAAAATTTGAGATCAAAATGGGCTCGGTACCCCTAATAGTTTTCCAGATATAGATTTTCGAAGTTTGGCAAAATCTCCAAACTTAAACTTTTAATGCTTTTTTCATGTTTTATCGTAATACAATTGTCTTCATATCTTCAATAACCTTTCTAAGATGAGTCGTTGAAATAAACCTTTATTCAATTTAACATTTTGTAGGAGGTGGGGGTGGAGGGGGAACGTTGCGATGGGTGTTCACAACCAAATGACTAAAATTGACATGCAAAGTATAATGTAACGCGTATGTATAAATATTGAGGGACCAAGGCCAAAGTAATCCTTCAAATCGTCTTCTTCCACGTCCTCAGTTGTCTAAAATGAAGTGAAAAAATATAGGTAATATATTAAATAATATAAATAATTGTAATTTTCAACAACAATACGAGTGTAACTATACCTCTTGTTGTTCCTCGACTTCTTCAATATCTCCGGCAAGTTGGGTGACTGATCGTCGAGCAACCTATCCATCTCGTCGTCGTCGTCGAGGTCGTCCAAGTCAAGGGTGTTTCGTCCACGTCTATCTTCATTTTCAGGACGTTTTTGCAGGATATCGCAGACCAGGGATCACTTCAAACCAGCTTTCCTACAGCTGCAAGCATTTCTGCACCCCTTCTTGCAACTGCAGAAAATCATGTTCAGCAGGTTTGAAGGAGCTGCTTACCTCGACATCATCTTTGGAGAAAGGCATCTGGCTGTAGCAACCCATCCCCATTCGAGCGGATTCTTTTCGTAGCCCAGCCACTGCTGCACCTCCTGGTAGTATGTCCGAAAAGAATGTAGCTTTGCGGCATCTTGCGTGGAGGGAAGCCTGGTCCAGGTTGAAACTGATCTGGACTGCAACCTTTGTGAAGAGCTTGTAGCGTAGGTCGTTAAGGGTTTGACTGGACCTTGAATTGAATAATGATTTTTTCTCCGGGTTCAGCTACTTGGCCAGCTGGATTCGAAAAAACTGCGCATTTCTCTTTTAGGTCCACACGCTTCTGTAGTATTTGAAGCAACAACTTAAGTTTTCCGTGGGCGAAAAAGCACGAGGTGGAATCACAGCCACTGAAGGCATGAGAGAAAGTGATGAGCTGACTGCATATTGATGTTGAGGTGGTTGAGTAGAAGACATCTGCCGTTTTGCTTCTGCTACACTTCTGAAAATATATGGAACCTTTTGTGGGACATCGGAGACCAGTGAGGATCACCAGTAAGTCTATATCTTCTCCTGCAATAAGCACGACCTGAAAATCAGACGTCAACATCTTCTTCAGCCCGCAAAACCTCAATGTTTTTGGCTTCAAATTTTACCTTCAGCAGTTGGTTGTTTCCTCAATGATCATCTCAGGAGAAGAATACGGCTGAGCTCGGCGGTTACGTGCAGAGCTCTTCGTGCCCTTTTTGTCAGGCTCTGTTGGGTAACCATCGAACACTACAGCTATGTTCTGACCGTATCGCGTCTCGAGATATTTTACATATAGGGCAGCTATGACGTCAAACGAGGAGCGCTTGGGCCACACCACCTTGTGAAGGAGATGACTCCTACAACCACAAGTTTACTTTTGCCTTGTGACTCAAGTAAAGGCAGGAGCCTGCAGGTGCAGGTGTAGAATAGAGAAACGGTTGAGTGGGTGCGTGGGGGGGGGGGAGGGCAAGGAGAATTCACAACGAAAGGAACAGAGCTGAAGGTCAATTTTGGTCGTTTGGCTTTGAACAGTGACTTCCCTCCACCCATCCCAGCGTTCCCTTTTCACCTTCACCTTCTTGAAAGTGTTCCGGAGGGTTGTCGAGGTCTAAAACTTGCACTTTGCATCACAGGCACATCCCATACAAGAAAAAAAAACGAAACTAACCACCCCCACTTGATGCAACCTCTACCATCTATAACCATGACAAGGTTACTGGGTTATAGATTTTAAAGGAAATACATATTATGTCTATATTTGAAGAGTATCTGTCAAAAATTCACCCATGCAGTCTACCGTAATATTTTCCTTGTGGAATGCTGTTCAGTCTGTTTGTTGAGGCCTTTTTGGTTTATTTTTCTTGAAACTAAGTTGGAAATAGATTCTGTGGTAATTAGTGTAAATGAAATGCATTGCCCTAAAGCCTAAATGGTCCAAAAATCCTGCATTTTGTGCCTATAACATTGTGATGTCAAGAAAAGTAGGAGCATTCAATAAAACGAAAAAGAGGAGTAGCCTAAGGAAGAAATGGTTTGAATCTGAATCTAAATTCCATACCGTTCCAAAAAGGATAATGGTAACAAAAATTTTTTTCGTACAGCTAATTTGTACAAAAACTCAAAATTGTGTGAGAAACCTTCCTATGTTCACCCCACATAAATCAATTAAATTGACTTGATTGAGGAAGAGTATCAACGCCATCAGCACCGCAATTTCAATGTAATTATCGAAAATTACGTAATTTACGCTGAAAATGTTCAAAATTACATCAGCTAATGGCAAAATGGGAACCGCCTGAACGATCTTGTAAAGCTTCGACTTAATGGATTTAATGTAGGCAAAGGGATTAGAAGAAGTTGCGTGTGTTCGCTTTTGAATTTTTAATTAATCTAAAGAGCCTCGACGAATCACATTTTAAAAATTTAAAGCATTTATTAAAGTTTCCTGAAAATGATACGTTTTATGTAAATGAATTGTTTCGTTCTACAAACTGATGAACGATTTTCTCCTAAACGGGAATTATTTAGGCTTCTCGGCACACGTGAATATTCATGTGCGTGAAAATGTATTCAGTAACAACTCCCATTTCAATTTAGCTAAATTCCAAATTTAATTTAAAACTTTGAATTGTTTAGAAGAAATATGGAGATAATTAAATTTGTTGGAATTAAACGAGTTAAAAGACAATGATAAAAAGTCTGCGAAGGCGCTCGCTGCTATTTTTAGAAATATAATGTTCCAAATTTACAAAAAATTTAGATACGTAATTTTGGTTTACTTTTTCGTTATTCATTGTTAATGTGGGGTTAAGATAACATTAGGAATTGTGGCGAGATCAATTTTCGATGTAAATTTGATGGGAACAGTTAATAAGAATGATGGATGAAATTCGGAAAGAAGGTTATCACGTTTCGCAATAATTTTCAGATCGAAAAACGAAAATTGAAAAATTTATAATTCGTCTATTGTACTTTTCACACCGAGAATTCAGTATGGCTGGCATAGGCAATGCATTTTAAATGGGAGAAACCCGGGCAGCGTTGCCGTCACTGGTATATTAGGCTCGCTCCAAAGAGTATACGGATACCCCGCAGATGTCCAGGTTAACCCCATACATTAGAGTGCATTGTTTATTAACAACATTATTGTTCATAAACAATGTTAAAATAAAGTTCCATCCGAGAGGCGCAGTTTAGTTGAGGCCACACCTGATACCTGACCGGCCCAGCCGTGCTACACAAGGCAACGGCGCGCTCCGTAAGGCTCGATACTGAATTCTCGGTGTGAAAAGTACAATAGATGACTTCATATCACAATGAGAAATTCTTGGCTTATGTAAGAAAATTAAGATTTTGTCAATGAAGAAAGTCTAAATACAGGGTGTTTCAGAATAAGGTGCTGATCCTTAAGGGTGTGAATCCTTATGTGATTTTAGGAAGAAAACTTCAAATAAACCCATGTCCTAAACCTCTTAACTTTTGAGCTACAAGGTTTTAAAGTTTCAACAGCTCCTCTAAATTATTTTCGTGTTTGTTCAGGTTATCTAATGTTAGTTTTTTTTAATTTCATGGTAAAATTTATTAAATAAACAAATTTTATTTTGTCATTGCAATTATTTCCTTGACAACAAAGTTTCTACTTTCTAGCCTATCATTTCTGAAAAGAATTTCAGAAATCATATGCACATAGCGGCATGCGCATTAAATGCTTTTTATTTTTTTATCGGAAACCGTTCGTCGGACGAAAAAAAGTCAAAAAATCAAATTTACCCTAAAATGAATGGGAATTTTAAAAATAATTTTTATTTTAACAAAAAGCAGTGGCGTGCATAATATTTTTCCAAAAATATCTAGTTCACATCCTGTACGGACGCCACTGGTTAAAAAATTAAAAAATCTTTTTTATCAAAAAATGGCTGTTGATGCTTAGAGGGCGTGTGATAAAAATATCTAGGAAATTATTAAGGATACGATAAAAAACACTTTTTTTCTTAAAACTTTAACACCTTGTAGCTCAAAAGTTAAGAGGTTTAGGACATAGGTTTATTTGAACTTTTCTTCCTAAAATCACATAAGGATTCACACCCTTAAGGATCAGCATCTTATTCTGAAACACCCTGTATAACATGAGAATATTGAAGAAGAACCAGCTAAAATTTAATAAATTGTATTCGACTAATAAATAACGATATACAATTCTGGTTGCAATTTACGTTTCGCTTGAACTAAGCTTATTCATAATTGATTTATGTGCATCTGCAATTGAAAATTTGATGTAAGTTACAATGCAACATTAAAAAAAAAAAAAGAAGTTCAATAGGTCAGTGCCAGATGTGATCTGTATAACGCTATTAAGGAGTACTTACCAAGTCAAATAGAAGGGATGTGTGCGAAGGATAACCATAAAATGGATTCAACACATCCGCCGTTGTGTAATTCCTGTATAACGTTCTACTATAGGCTGCTTCGAAAATTAGCTAATAAAAAACGAAAATCGAATATTAGTTTTGTTATTCCCTCTAGTTGATGAGAAATATCTTGGTCTCTGTACTGTCGATGTGTAGAAGCTCTAGCGTTTCCGTCATGGGACGTGAACTCGTCCTTCTTTGGTCTAGCAGGAAACTGGTTCAGTTCTCCTTCTATACACTGTGTCCAAGATACGGAGGGCCACTATGGGGATTTCGGGAACAGTAAGAGATAGAGTTTCGGTTAAATGGGAGAAAAGTTGGGCAATTTTGAGTTTAGTAAAATGACATTTTTAAACTAACGAAATTCCGAACCTTTCCGAAGTTATGGGACAAAAAGCGAATTTTCTCCATTTCGTTTTTGACAAATTGTTACTTTGTCGTTGATGTTAAATATAAAGTAAAAGAAGTTTCTACAGGTACTTTTTAACGTTCTTTAACATGGCATACAGCAAATTGGAATCCGAAGTTTCGTCTTCAAGTAACCATCATCAACTTTGTTTTTTTAAATACGGTCCTGATTTGTTTATACATAATATTAGAAGAGTTTTTTATTCTGCATTCAATCATTTATCACACTTTATGGTTTAATTGCGAGGACATACGACTCTTTTTATCGAGTATAATAAGTATACCAATTTACTTCCGGCTTAGCCGGGAATGAACATAATATTAAAAACATTTATGACATACCCTGTACCTATATTATTTCAGGATATTATCTGAAATCGTTTTCTGATTACCTATTATACTACACACTATATACTTTTTTTTCTATTCGGAAATTAACAAAATATTAAAAATAATATGACATACCCTGCATATTATTTCAGGATAAAATCACAAATCGTTTTCTGATTACAACTATACTACAAACTATATATTTATTTCTTTATTTTTTGAGTTATTACGCAAAAACTATTTTATTTTGAATTATGCAAAAAACTATTTTATTTAATACGTCATTGTAGTAAATACGGAAAAGTTGTGTGGCAGTCATTTAATTCTGGTTCCGGCACCATACTAACGCCGCGCCGGCGCCGTGTCGGACAATATTTGTTAGAGTCAGCGGTTCTTTCATCGAAATGGACACTTCACTTTCGTACTTGATCCATATAACTTGTAACTCTCCGTTCGATCTGAAGGTTGTTCTTGCATGGGTTCGGTTTTATGTTATCCCTTTCCGCATGCTGTGCCACGTATGCGAATTCCCCGGGCATCTCCCTTTTCCATCACTCCTATTCTTTTTCCTTCGTCCATGTCACTTGTAATGCCACTAGATCCTGTTCCCTAATGAATTCTTAGTCTTTGTTCCTCATTCCCGTCACATTCCAGAACAGTACCTTTTTAGATCTTCTCTTCTCTGACATAACCTTCTGCTCCTCCTCCAAACTCTCCATTTCCACCACCACCATTTCATTTTTATTCTATCTGTTTATCACTATCACTAATGTTGCCACACTTGAGTTGAGCCATTAAAAGTGCTTCCAACCACTAAATTTTCAATTATATCGCTTCTCCTTTATTCTCGACCTTCTTTCTCGCGCTTGCACATCCTCATCTCTCCTTACCATATCCTCTACAACCCTCCATCCCTCTTCCGTCCTCTTCTCCACCAGCTCTCTCGTGTATTGTATCCCCCTCTTTCGTAGTAACGTCTTCTTTCACCCTGTACGTGTCGTATTCTCCTGTTTTTTGCCTCGTTCCAACAGCATCTCAGAATTCCCCCTTCCTCTCTACTTTCCATTCTTTTCTTCATAAGCCATTGCTCTTCCTCCTCTTTCTACTCTTATCCTATTCAGCTTTAGCACATACCCCAGGGTTTCTCTATCCAGCCTTAACACCCACTTCCAATATTTACGCTGTACCTTTTCCAACTGTTCCCTTTCCTCCCATCCCCACACCTCCGCCCCATATAGCATCACAGTAATATCTACCACCTTTTTGTATATCCCCCCTCATCCACCTTTCCCCTGCATTCCCTTTCTTTGTCAGCTCACTAATCTACCCAAGATCCTTATATCTATGTAACTTCATCTACACTTTCTATTGTCTCCGCTCTCCACCACCATTCTGCCTTCTTACCCCTTCCTCTCCTCTTCTGGAACTCCACGATTTTTGACTTCCTTGTATTCACTTCAAAGCCCCTTTTTTCCATGTATCTCTTTGTCGCCCGCATCCTCTCCCTCATATCTTCCTCCCTAGACGCCACTAGTACCAGGTCATCGGCATATCCTAGCACTCATACTTTCTTCCTTTCAATCACCACCCCGCCACTTTGGTTCCTTCGCAGAACCTCCTCAAGGTTCCTATTCAAAATTGAAAGGAGGCTTGGACTCAGACAGCAGCCCTGTCGCAATCCTTTCCCAGTCCAGAAGGGTTCACTAAAGTCCTCCGCCACCCTCGCCATACATCTAGTCTCTCTATCTCTTCCAACATTTCAACAATCTCCTCCCCCATGTAGCGCTCTCAGTTTGTCCCACACTTTCGCTCTGCTCACCCTGTCAAACTCCGCCCTTATATCTATGAATAGTGCGAACACCTTTCTTGTAAAATTCCTTGTTCACTAGTTGCTTCCGGAAGTATATTCTGGTAATGCCGCCAACAAACTTAACCTCAATCTTTCTGATATTGTGGGGCTATGATATTTTCAAAATTATTGTGACGATACACAAAAACGAATCGGTAGATTTTTACACCTGCAATTCTCACGAGAGAAACAAATGTGGAGAGTTCCACACTTCTTTGTACTCTCTTCCCTTCCCAAATTGTTTTTTTTCCATTTTCTCTTTGTACTTCTGAACACACTTTTTTTGTAATATCTCCTCTTCCTTTTCCCTCTCTTCCATTATCAGTTCCAGGGGCTGGTGGCCCGTCTCGACTCTCTCTTTTCACCTGACTCTGTGTTCGTCATTACGTAGTCTATGATTGATTTTTCTCTCTCTCTCCTATGTACGTGTACTTCTCTATTTCTCTTTCTTCTCTATTTCCATTCATTATTTTTCACCTCCCTTCATTGTACACTTCCAGCAGTTCTTTTTCCTCTTTGTTTAGCACTTTGGCCTTTGCCCTTGTCTCTTCCCCTATTATCGCGTTAAAGTCCCTCCTATTATTATCATTCCGTGCTCCCTCTCTTCCAAGTTTTTTCTTGTCCCTTTCACCCCTCTGCTAGATACTGTCTTTATTTTTGTTTTTCCCCATTTTATGTTCCTTTTCTCTGATGCAATTCCTCTTTTTCTTTTTATTTCACCCTTTACCTTTTTATTACGGTTATTATGCTCCCCTTTGCTTTTCCTCTTCTGTTATCCCTTTCAACGTGCTGCGCCACCCATGACAATTCCCCTGGGATCGCCCTTTTCCGCCATTTTCATTCTTTTTCCTCCATCCATGTCTCTTGTAATCCCACTACATCCTGCTCCCTAACGAGCTCTCAAAATTCCTCGTCTTTGTTCCTTGTTCTCGCCACATTGCAGAACAGTACCTTTAGCTCTTCCTGTGCTACTTCTCTACTTTTCTTTGGTTCCCTTTCTTGTTATTTCTCTTTTTCATTACTCATTTTTCCGTTTCTTTGCTGTTTCGTAGCCCTTCTTTCTCCCCGGCCTCTTCTTTTAGTTTTTTGCCCTCTGGTTACCCCTCTTTTCTCCCTCTTTCGTTTTCTCATTCCATGCATATCTTTATCCATCTAGCTCCATTTTTCTGTATCCTACACATAGTTTTCTTCACTCCGCTCTTCTTTCCGCCGCCCTGGTCATTATTTCTCTTTGTTCTCTCCTTTGTTCCCTTGTTAGGTCGTGTTCCATGTATATTCATGTATCCCTCAGTGTTCTCATCTCTGACGTAACCTTCTGCTTGTCCTCCCAATTATCCATTTTTGCCACCACCATCTCATTTTCTGTTCTTCTGTTTCCTTGCTCCTCCCCTGTCTTTTTTATGTCTGCAAATTAATTTCCGTTTTTCTCATTTCCATGACGACGAAAGGTGTACTGATTTCACATTACGAATTTAACCATTTCACATTATTAGTTCTTATTTCCATTTTAATACCAGATTTCAAAGTGAACCAATAAAAAAAATAGCGTAAAGTATTCGTGGATAAACAGGTCTTTAAAACACTTGCTCTATTTCAAGCACTCCGGCTACGCCGTCGTGCTTGAAAACTCGCGCGTGTTTTAAAGACCTGTTTATCCACTTATACTTTAATATACTATTTTCTCCCTTACATTTTATTTAAGTATGATTAACTATGACTGGTATAAGATTCTTCTCAAGACACTAGACGTTAATGTAGAGTAGAGATAGCTGTAGTTAAAAGCAATAACCATTCAAACTCATAGCGCAATTAAGGCTATGTCTCGAAGTTCTAACAATAGTAAGTGCACCATAAAAAATAGGTACCTAAGCAATAGCGTAATATAGATAAATTCTTTTTGAACCAAAGGTTCGATTCACAGTCGAAAGAAATAAAGCGCTTAACCTAATTGCATCTCCTTGTCTGCACCATTTCACTTACTAACTAAATACATACAATATGCATAAAAGTTCAACTTCGAATTTAAAATATTGTCAGTTTATACAAAGAGTATTATTTTCTGGGTCGTTGCATAAAACGATAATGTATAATATAATTTGTGTTACGGAGCCAGCGATTACTGCTTATTCTAACTTAGGGGGACATTAACAAAGTTCCATTTTATTATAATAGTGTTTGCCAAACGTCGCTTTGAATGTGTTAAACTTACTGGACGTTTCTTGGCATAACAAAATTGAAACACAAATTTAATAGCAATAAGTATAAAAAAAAACTTGATTTGAGCAAAAAGTTTCATTCAGAACTTTTATCCATTATTCAACATCCCGAAAAATTTCGATACCTTTTTTTTTGTTGAATAGGAATTTTTCACTTAGACTTCCCGCCTCGGAACTTTTTTCCGCATTTTCGGTAAAATTATGTAAATGTTCGCATTTCTTTTTTGGTGCGAAAAATGGAATAATTATATAATAATGTTGCTGAATTTTAAGTAACAAGAAAAATTTGGGTTTATGTCGTAACTTTTATTCCCAAATGTATCCAGATAAAAAAATATAATATAATATTTAGATAAAATCACGGAGAATGGATGGATCACGTTTCTCTCATTATTTTTGTTACACATGAAAACGGAGAGATTTACTTGGGTTTTAAATTACCAATACAATAAGGCACATTTTCACCGGAGTGCCACAAGGAAGCGTTCTTGGGCCAGTATTGTATTTATTCTTTACCCCATGTAACACCGTTTTGTGGCGTTAGCTTGGCGGAATATTGGCTCCATATAGAGAGATTGGGGCAATATTGTGTAACTGCAGCCAATATTGGAGGAATATATTTTTGTAATATTATACAAATATTGGAAATACAATATTTAGTGAATATAAGAACAATATTTGCAATATTTATTAAATATTGTCATTTAATGTAAATTCAAATATTGTACAGGGTGTACAACTAAGAAAGAAGGCCGGCCATAACCCGGAAACTATTCGAGATAGAACAGTGAAATAAAAAATCTTATAATAAATATGGCCAAGAGAAAATGCTGGAAATTATTTTCAATTTCCTACCATTGCCGCCAGAGGGCGTTTCACTGATTTCAATTTGAAATTCCCATTTTTTGGGAAATTTTCCTCAGTAAGGTATTTAAAAAAATATATTCGTTGTAAACTTAGTGATCAATATGTAAAACTTTGTTTAATGAATTTTTACGACTCCTGTCAAAATAAAGGGAGGGGGAACTAAATTACGTATTACATACTAGAAAAAATCGAAACACTCCGAAACGGGTTGCTTGAATTTGTCAATATTGGTCTCGATGAAAAGGCAATACTTGATATTACCAAAAAAATTCAAAACCATAACATTTTCTTATCTCCGTCTACCAATAGAGGGCGCAACTAGTAGAAGGAACAAAACGGTCGACTTTTCTAAAAAAAATCAAATGGTACCAAATATTTTTTTCACTGATATTGGAAGGAAAATTAATAAGGGAGTAATTTAAAAAAACAATTATGTCAATAGCTCTTATAGTACCGAAGATATAGTCAAAAATGTGTAATATACGAGGCAATTTGAGGTATAAACAAATCGTAAGCTGAATATAAATAAAGTAGGCTATGAGAACTTTTATTTCTTTCAAAATTTCAGTGGTCCTGCAACAGTTGCATTTTGCATGCATTCAAAATATGCCGCAATGCTTCTCCATGGGAAATTAGCATTTTTGCTTATAATATACAACAACCGAAATAGACATAATGTCACTTTGTTATCTAGTTTACAGCTTTGACATAAAGTTTTCATTTTAAGCGTTTTCATTTGTTTATACCTCAAATTGCCTCTTATATTACCACATTTTTGACTATATCTTCGGTACTATAAGAGCTATTGACATAATTTTTTTGTAAATTACTCTCTTATTAATTTTCCTTCCAATAGCAGTGAAAAAAATATTTGGTACCATTTGAATTTTTTTAGAAAAGTCGACCGTTTTGTTCCTTCAACAAGTTGCGCCCTCTATTGGTAGACGGAGATAAGAAATTGTTGTGGTTTTGGATTTTTTTGGTAATATCAAGTATTCTCTTTATATCGAGACCAATCTTGACAAATTCAAGCACTCCGTTTCGAAGTTACACGATTTTTTCCAGTAAGACGTAATTTAGTTCCCCCTCCCTTTATTTTGACAGCAATCGTAAACATTCATTAAACAAAGTTTTCCATATTGATCACTAGTTTACAATGAATATATTTTTTTAAATAGGTACCTTACTGAGGAAAATTTCCCAAAAAATGGAAATTTCAAATTGAAATCAGTGAAACGCCCTCTGGCGGCAATGGTAGGAAATTGAAAATAATTTCCAGCATTTTCTGTTGGCCACATTTATTATAAGATTTTTTATTTCACTGTTCTATCTCAAATATAGTTTCCGAGTTATGGCCGGCCTCCTTTCTTAGTTGTACACCCTGTACACACAATAATGTGCCAATATTACGTGTACTAAATATCGAAAATCTATATTTCAGCAATATAGCATACATATTTGTAATATTTAGTAAATATTGCTATTTAATGTAAATTCAAATATTGTATGTACACTGACTACTAACCGGGCGATCGATGGTTCGAGTCCTACTTGAAGCGTAAGGTTTTTTCATCATCACCGATCTCTTCCGAGTCTACACGAAGTGAATGGACTTCCTAGGATAGGAGCCACGGGAGCACTGGGAAATAGTCCCTCGAAACAGTTAGGGTTCTGGGGTGACCCTTTCTTATTATTTTGCGACACATCACAAAACAATAATGGGGCAATATTGTATAAATATTTTCTCCAATATTGAAATAATAACGCTTAGTAATATTTAGCCAATATTACTCCCTTTCTTATTATTTTGGGACACATCACAAAACAATAATTGGGCAATATTGTATAAATATTTTCTTTTCCAATTTTGAAATAATATCCCTTAGTAATATTTAGCCAATATATAAAATTGTTCACATTTCAATGATGGGGCAATATTGTACATTTACATTCTGCCAATATATTTCCAATAAAAAGCCAATATTACACCAATATTAAATGTTGCACGGGACAGCAGCGAATGGTTCCCGTTTCAAGAATTTTTCGGGCAGCAGTCGTATTATCGCAATCTGTGTCCCGCCATATGTTTTACGCAGAGACTTAAGGGGAGTATTCCGTGTATGGATAGTCTCTCTGTAAAGCCGCCGATATCACCTCCTTCGTCGCATTCTCTTCCAGATCTTTGGTCCCCAGACTTTACTCTACACCATTACTGACTCACCAAGAGCACTTTGGCCTCTCTATTCCGGTACTTTAGCTGAACTATTCTTATTCAGAGCGATTAGCAGATTTAGCGCATTCGTTCTGCGAACTTTTTGGACACGTCCACCTGCATCTTTGAGCGCCGGACCCTTCTTTGTACGACTCAAGATCTCCGGATAGCTGACGTTACCCTTTTTTTTTGGATAACGAGAGCGTTTGGTAGAGTGACTCGTTACCTGTGGCTTTGCACTCCACATTATCAACTCCTCTATACCTCTGCAAGTAGTGGTAAGGATAGCAACCCACCGATGATGGATCTCTTTGTGGAGATTTTTTTCTGCTGTAGAAAAGGGGCCAATCTCGGTAGTATTTTTCCGTGTCTCTCCACAAAATTCATCAGTTCTTTCTGGTTTATCCTAATTTATTCTGCATACAACTGTGCGGGGCTGGGCATCAACCTCCACTATTGAAATTTTAGAACTTTTTCAAGCAAAAGTTTTACGCGGAATGGTCAATGCCCCATGGTTCGTGATGTCATTAGACGAGCCTTGAACATTCGTACAGTTAAAGAGAGGCTCGTAAATTCAGTGGACAGTACAGTGACAAACTTATACAGGGTGTCCAGAAATGAAGGTGCCAAACGAAAATCCCAGTTAGTAGACATTATTTTATGTCGATTTAACCCAAAGTACCTTAGTGCAAAAATGCTTCTTAAGCGAGCTGGAGCTCCTTATAGATGGTGCCATGAAGTACTTTTTTTTGTAATATCTCAAAAACGTTTCGATCGAAAATGTCCAAACTTTGCACAATGACTTACCTTCTGATCTTTCTAAAAATAATGTGTTCTTGTTTCAAATCGTTAAGATGCACCCTTCTCGAGAAAAATAAATTTAAATAAATTACTAATTTATTAATTTATTTAACTAAATTACTAATTTATTAATTTATTTAACTAAATTACTCTTATGTCAAGTTATATCAAAAATAACAAATTTTACAGTAAGTGCTCTGCACGACAGTCGCCTGTTTCAATGCATATTACAAAAAAAGTACTTCATGGCACCATCTATAAGGAGCTCCAGCTCGCTTAAGAATCATTTTTATCGACATAAAATAATGTCTACTAACTGGGATTTTCGTTTGGCACCTTCATTTCTTGACACCCTGTAGTGCATCCAAATTAATTAGTGCGTAGGTTAGTAAATTAATTGAGTGATACACAAAGCCTTCAGACATAATAAACAGATTTTAATCTGTGATGTGTAAATGTCAATGACTTAGGAACCATTAGTCCTACACTCATTATCGTACCTTATATCATTTTGCTCAACATTTAACAGAGAATTCAAATATATAAAAATATATAGGATGTGTAGTGTAGTGCTCCAAAATGGACCACCCTCTATATACAAAAATATTTTTATAAGATGCTCCTCGTTGCTGATTACAATTTATTAGAAGGTTTTTCTAAATCAATAGTATAGGCGTAATATTTCACCCCCAAATCGTTGGGACACCCGGTATATAAGGTGTTTGTTATTAGAAGTATGATTTTTAAAATGACTACCTACATGTTAAGTTGTTCATCAATTATCAAAGTTACTTATTGTCCTAGGACAGCTTGCAAATTCACCGCCAGCGAGGGGTTGAATTGATAAATAAATAAATAAAAATGGGCGTCAGCCAGTTATCCTCTTGCTGACTGACGATTTAGTGAAGAACGACTGGTTTTGTAACCTTGCGTTACAAGCTGAAATTTTTTGTAGGCTATTAATACGTGAACCTATAAGAGTGATACCCCAAACTTTTATTTAGACAGGGTGTTACTTAATGGTATGTACTTATTTTAAGAGAGCAACCCTGAACCAATTTTAGGTAGAAAAGTTCATATAAACGTATGTCCTAAAATGCTTGGTTTTCGATATACAGCGTGCCAAAGTTTTTCGTTTTTTCTTAAAAATCTAGAAGACGGTTTAAGCTATTAAACTCAATTTTGGCACAGGTTATTCCGGTATAGAAACACACTTTTTGATTTAAAATTATTTTTATTTTTTTAACCAGTGACGTAGCTATGGCTAAACCCCGGGATAATTTTAACGAAAGAAATATTACGCCACTGACAAAAAAGGTCTCTTTCATTTTTGTCGTATAGCTTACGTTTGGAAGAAATCGTTAATGGAATTTTTTGCATAACTGCAACTTGTTACTAAGGGTAAATTGTTTAAATAAAATTAAGTTAGCCTTGTTCGTTGTAAAGCAATTTTTTTTGTTCTGATGAACATTATACGTACATTATTTTGACATTTCATCAATAAGTTTGGGTTTACCTTTTAAGAAAAAACGAAATAAAAATAAAAACTTTAGCACCCTGTATATCGAAAACCAAGCATTTTAGAACATACGTTTATATGACTTTACATACAAGTAAATACCATTAAGTAACACCCTGTATACTAATTTCTATGAGAATCGACCCAATGGGTTGTTGGGATGGAAAAATATATAAATTTGATGTACCGTTGGGCATTTCTTTAATGTCAAAATTCACTCACTTTTTGTCTTCGAATGTAGTTTACAAAATTCAATCAATCAATCAGTTCGATATATTTGCTTAAAAAATATTTTTTACAAATAGTTCTTACACTAAACTGTACATTTGCATAAACCTAATTTTCCCATTATCCTTCCTCTCTCCAATAACCCCCCCCTCTCACCTGCTACCCTTAAAAATCTTCTTCTTCCTACGACTTCTTCCATCCGCTCTAACCCTTCTCTTCCTTCTCCTAATACCTTCTTCCAACTCCTACGGTCCTCTCTCAACTCATCACACTTCCCTAACATGTTTGCCAAATTTTTCCACCCTACACCGCACAATCTACACCTTCTGTTTTCGTCTTCCTCCCTCTCCTCGTTTCCACATGTGAATCTCGCTATCAACCTCTTCTTTTTTATCCCTAACCCACCCCTCCGGCACTTTCTCCTCCATAATTTCTTTGCACCTCTCTCTTTTTTCCTGTATCTGAACATCCCTATCTCTTTTTATGATATCTTCTCTTATGTTGTCTCCCCACCCATTTTCCTTGCTCCTCTGAACCTCTGCCCTCGCATATCCTCCTCTTTCATAATATTTCCTTCTGCACTCCTGTCCGTACTTTATCCTTCCTTTCTTTACTTCTCTCCAACAGTGCTGTATCAGATCTCCTCCTCTTCTTCTCTCCAGGCCTTCCTCGTACTTCATCGCCATTTTACCCGTCTGCACCCTCAGCTTTTCTCCATTTATCTCTTCCATCACCATGTACCCCGGCGTCTCTCTCCAGACCTAACATCCATCTCCAGTGTCTCGCCCAGCACTTCCCATTCACTCCACCCCCATACTTCGACTCCAGTCCATACAGCATTATGCTTTTCCCCAGATTGTCGAAGAGCCTCTCCCTTTCGATATCATTTCCGAAAAATCTCTCCCCCATTCTCCATTACTGCCCTAGAACTTTGTTCCCTTTCTTTACCAGTTCTTTCACGTGCGGCGCTTCTTTGTTGTCATACTTGGGATGGTAACCCAGGTACTTTATGTCTCCCACACTCTCAATCACCCCCCCCCCCCCCCACCTCCACATCTCTCTTTCCTCTTCTCCTACCTTTCTGAAGCACCATCATCTTTGTTTTTTCCACACTCTTAGCTCTCTTCCTTCCAAGAAATCCTTCACCACCCTCACCATCCCTTTCATCTCTCTCTCCGTTTTGCTAGCACAATAATATCGTCGGCGTATGCCAGGTCCCACACCTTCCCTCCCTCAATCACCACTATTGCGCTTTCTTCAATTTTTTTTCCAAACCTTCCATGCAAGTCGAAAAAAGCCCCCGGCTAAGGGGGCATCCTTGTTTAACCCTTTTACCGTTTCCAAACTTTCCCCGCACTTTTCCCCCACTATTCCCTTATAGCTCATTTCTTTGTGTAACTCTTCCGTTCTTTCACTTATCCCCCCGTTCCTCACTATCCCCCATAACTTTTTCTGCACACCTTATCACAGGCCTTTTTAATGTTCAGGAAGAGCCCATATACATTTCCCCTCTTTCTCTCTAATTATTTATTCACCATTTGCGTAATTATATACACGTTATCAATCGCCCTCCTTCCCCTTCTGAGGCCTGCTTGCCACTCGCCAATTGTCTTCCTTTCCTCCATTTCCTTCTCCAAGCGTTCCTGCAGGATAGTTCACCAAATAGCAATTTTTGTTTCCAAAGCGTCTTTGTTTTGGCCAAATTTTTAGGAATTAAATCAGAATGTAACTTTTGTATCTATCCGTCTGTCTGTTTGAATCCATTTTTGTGGTTTTGTTACATATCTCGGCAGTATTTGGCACGTGTTAATATAAATAGGACACCAAACTCATTTTCGGAGTTAAAAGCTTATAATGTCAATCAATCGATCGCCATCCATTTGAAATCTACGCCATCTTTCCAAAAGTCACCAAGATTAATGATTTGTACAGATGTAGACAGTAAACTTAATTTAAACTCAAAAGCGTTTGTAATTCATCAAAGTTATAGCTGTCAATTCATTTCGATGTTCACAGTCATCCAGGCGTAGTACGATTCAGTCGAGAACATCAAAGAGACTCTATATTCAATGGTTGTGAGTATATTGATCGAAAACCTTCATCTATTAATCACAACCACTCCTTGTACTACACTAAAGGCGAAATTTTGTTTCCTCACCGTGCTTGGCCTACTAATTTCCAGAAAGCGTCATAAATTCACTTTTATATACCGAACATCTCAGACTACTAAATTAGATTTACCTACGGCCAAAAACCTGAGGGGGAAAGAGATACCGATAAGTACAAATCCGCATCTGCAATTTATTATATCAAATTTTCGTGACGTAGACATGTAATATAGGTTTTCGCCATCGCCGTTATCATTATAAGTGTCATTTTCAGACGTCCCCATTTTTCTTAACGCCATTATTGAATTCCGATACGTAATCATTTTTATGTGTTTAGGTCGTCGCGTCGGTTGTATGTACAATATGTGTTTGTGTGCGTTTACAAAAAGATTATTAATTTTCATATAAAAATTATTGATATGTGCGATTCATGATCATCATGAACAAAAGCGAAAGTTTTCCGAATGAATTCATTCATTGACGGCGCGGCGTTCGTTTAGATTACATTTTCTATTCGCGTGGTTTTTCTAATTTTGGAAGTTTCGCGTAGTGTGGAGGGTTCATTAAAAAACGATAGCAACAAGTTGAGATGTATATTACAAAATTTGCAAGGAAATGGCAAGCGTTTCACTCTGTTACTGTCAGAGGCGCTCATTTATTTTCTTATGTTCGTCTCTATACGATATCACTTGTAATACTCCTTCTTTATCGTTCTTCTGCGCTTAATATATGCGCGATCAAGATACTTTATGATTCCTCATTACGTAACCCTTCTGTTACTACTTGTAATTCCACTTGTAGCGCGAATTGCGAGAGATTTATATCAATAATTTAACCTTGAACTCACATTGACGTGACATTTTGAATCTTGAAACAAAATGTTGAAGTTATCTGCTTTCTTTTAATGTTTCTCGATTGATCTACAAGCTCAACGAAGCAAACAAGATAGTCGCCAAATATGTGAACTAATAGAATTTTATTTGAAATATTTTCACACAAAAACATTTATTTTAGTGCTACATTCACAAATCAAATTTATTCTTGACAGTATTATTTGTGGGCTTGTGTTAATTTCTTTATCATCAACAATGTCCCTATGATTCTATCTATAGTCTGTATCAGTCTGACTTTACAGTACAGCAAATATAGTCAATGTTAAACCTTATGCCCAGTGTTGTCAGTTCTATATTGTAAGAAAGCTACTTTTTGGAGCAGTGTTGCAATGCTGTAGTCCATATACCGTACGCTATAAAGTCAGACTGACACAGACTATAGTTATTTGACAAGTAACATTTAGTTAACCAGAAAGTACTTGTATTGCGATTTAAGGACCAATTTTTATAATATTTAAATTTACCGCTGAAATACTTTTTAATCTGGGTGTACAGGGTGGTTCAAAATGGACACTTTCTTATGGCAACACCCTTTATTTTAAGAGATAGAAAAAAAATGGACCAAGGTGCCTGGAGCTCAATTTTAATGAGAAAATCATTGGCGCAAACAGAATTCAGCTATCTTTAATCGTTTGGACGCTAGGGGGCGTTTCTCGAATTTGGTCGATTTCTTTAATGCTCCATAACTTTCTTATTTTTAAAGATAGGTGATTTTGGCAAAATCTTTCTTAGAGCACTTTTTTGCGTAGAATCCATCGCGATAAACAGTTTTTATACAGGGTGTTTGGTTTCTTGTGCGCAACCCTAAACTACATTTTTTCATACGGACCACCCTATATATTTTTGGGTTTTTGAAAAGAGAGTGAAATTTCCTAAATTTTGATGTATCACTTGTTATACCTATTTCTGTTAAATATTATTTTTATACCTACATTAAAATATTTTGTTTGTAGACATCTAAGTCATCTGAAAATTTTTATTAACTCCAAATATTTTTAATTTGAAATAACATGTATAAGATGCAATATTGCAAATAATATTCAACATAAATATAACAAATGATACGTCAAAATTTAGGAAATTTTATTCTCTTTTCAAAAACCACGAAATATATAGGGTGGTCCGTATGAAAAAATGTAGTTTAGGGTCGTACACAAAAAACCAAACACCCTGTATAAAAACTATCTATCGCGATGGATTCTACGTAAAAAGTGCTCTAAGAAAGATTTTGCCAAAATCAATTACCTTTAATAATAAGAAAGTTATGGAGCATTAAAGAAATCGACCAAATTCGAGAAACGCCCCATAGCGGCCAAACGATTAGAGATAGCTGAACTCTGTTTGTGCCAGTAATTTTTTCATTAAAATTGAGCTCCAGACACCTTGGTCTATTTTTTTCTATCTCTTAAAATAAAGGGTGTTGCCATAAGAAAATGTCCAATTTGAACCACCCTGTCCTCTGAAAAAGACGATAGCGCTAGCTCCGCCCTCTCAGTTATCATGTATTTGCTTCGGCTAACTGTACAGTCACGGCGCGTAGGAAAACGGAGCCCGCTTACACAAATGTAATACGCCACTGTTTGGTATTTTTATTACAATCGGTACCCGCCGTAGTTCCTAGCGATGCGCCTGCTCCTCGCCAGGGACTGTATATGGTGGTGAACTCTAAATACGTACGTGTCATCTGTGAACAGTTCAAATAGTATATTAAAGTATTCGTGGATAAACAGGTCTTTAAAACACGCGCGAGTTTTCAAGCACGACGGCGCAGCCGGAGTGCTTGAAATAGAGCAAGTGTTTTAAAGACCTGTTTATCCACGAATACTTTACGCTATTTTTTGTATTGGTTCACTTTGAAATCTGGTATTAAATTGGAAATAAGAACTAATAATGTGAAATGGTTGAATTCCTAATGTGAAATCAGTATACCTTTCGTTGTCATGGAAATGAGAAAAACGGAAATTAATTTGTAATCTGTCATTTTATTTGACGTAACAAAGTACTCCTGTCAGATCAATAACCAATAGGAATTCACGTTTTTCAAATTGATGATGATGCCATGGTAACTTTAAAACACGCGCGTTTTTGAAAGCGCGATTTAAACACGCTGGGGCGTGGTTTAAAAGGCTACAATAGGACACCAATAAAAAAAATCGTTTTTCATCTATGTCATATGTTGGTTGCCTAAAATAGTGTTCTTCGCGAATAATAGGATCACTATAAATAAACTAGAAACGTTAGTGCACCCTTTGTTTCTTTCTTTTCTTCAATTATTTTTCAAAGAAGGGGTACTTAAGTGCATTATGGTTGGGCAGTTATTGGACGAGAGATTTTTTTCAATACCCCTCGTATAAGTAGATTCAGTTGCGTTAATCATTAAAGTTTGAATATGTTGCGTTTCCTCGGGCGTGTAACGTTATCTTAACACAGCCATACATTGTAATTGAATGTTATTGTTAATGACGTCAATAGTCATTTAGACGCCTGTCGATAGTGCAAAGTTGCAATTTTTAGTGAGAAAAATAGGAGCGTGAAATCTGACTTCATACTTAAGCATATTTTTTTACCCACTTCGATTTTCGGTAGCGACTGCCTTTTGAGTGGTGAAAGGTTTTGAAAAGATAAGAGGCAAAAAAATCAGGGAGCAGTCGTGTTGTGTTTATAAATAAAATTTGCTGCTTTGTCATTTCATCGATTACATACTTTGTCATTGCAAGTTTACCAATTGCAACAATATTGCATCTTTATAAAAAAATTCTTGAAAGGGGACATTAGCCATTGTCTTCCAGGCAGTTGTGGGAGCAAAGTTCTTCTTCATCAGAATAATGTTTTGCAAATCTAGCAATTGTTTAAAATATGTTTCAAACATTCGCATTTGTGTCCTCATGACAATCTCCCCATGTTTTTCGATTCAAACATAAGTCAACCTTCTTCGACAAAACCATCGAAGCTCTTTATATGTGTGACAATCAACCTTCGATCTCTTCCTAACCTTGCTTTTATACAAGTCGACTAGCTTTCAAAAAAGGCATTATTGTACAGTCAAATAAGTCATATTTTCTTTACGAAAGGAAAAAATTCCAATATGCTGTTCGTTGGTGGAGGGGTGTATTTTTGGATTATAATGAAAGTACAAAAAGCCTACCCCCATATCGTGTCCGCTACGAAAATTGCAGTGCAAAAAATAGGTTTTTCTTCAATAACTCAAAAAATATCACTTTTAGGGGAGACGAGAGGGAAGACGAGAAAGTTGAAAAGGTTTGTACAAAAATGTTGTACGAGCACTTGCTTTTTTTTTGAAACGAGAAAGTCTCGAGCGGGTCAAGGAATTTTGTCGATAACTCGAAAAAAAAGGATCGTTTTTGCGCGTAAAATTTCTCTACAACTTTCCCGTCTTCACTTTTTCCCCTAAAAGTGACCTTTTTTGAGTTATTGAAGAAAAACATATTTTTTACACTGTAATTTTCGTTGCGAACACGATACGGTAGTGGGCTTTTTGTACCTTCATTACAACCCAAAAATACACCCCTCCACCAACACGGACAGCCTATCTGGGTTTTTTTTCCTTTCTGAAATTAATTTTAACTGGGCTATTAGTTAATGGCACACATATTGTTAAAACTTACCGTCCGATTCATCCCAACTAACAGACTTTCATTATTCTGTTTGGTATGAACGCATTGATTTTATTCACATTTTTGCTTACCTAAAACTAGCTTCGCTATTAACGTCCATGCAGCTTATTGCGATAACATAAAGTAACATCAAGCACTTAGCGTTTTAAGTTGCTTTTATCATTTATGAAAATTCTTTGAGAACGCTCATTCATCAAAGTTAATTTGTTACAAGCTCTACGACTTTCCCGTCTTCACTTTTTTGCCTAAAAGTAATCTTTTTTGAGTTATTGAAAAGCAAGGGCGCCGCCAGAAAATTTTCACAGGGGGGCTAGCACTATTGGGGGTTCGTGACTCTGGCGTTTTTTCAAGATTTCGTACGAAATTTATTTTTATTTTTAATAACTTTTGCTTTTTTTCTGTATGAAGAGTTCGTGAATTCGCAATTTTAAATATCTATCCATTTTTATGACATCGCCACCTATGGAAAAATCCCCCAGGTTTCGTCATTTTGCTATTATTTATTTACTGAATTTTCGAAACAATTTAGTGATTTGCGCCCATTATGTTATAGCTTTTCTTAGTTGCCTGGTTGCTCTTATAAGGAAAAAATTGAAACGGCTTGATGCATGGTCCCGTATTCTAAAAAATAACCGAAACGTTTTTTGTTCAAAGTTGAAAAGGTTACTCAAAATTGCCACAAATTCTTCGATAAATGTAGACAACCTTCCTCAAAGTTTCTTTTTACAAAATGGTAGTAAAATTTCCATTTGTGTCAGTAATTTTCCAACTGCGCAATATCGCATAATTTTGAGTCTACCACAAACAGGTCTGTGTAGTGTGTACTTTTTTAGTAAAATTTGGCTACCGAAGAAAGAATGTTTTCCAATCGTTTCTTGTGACTTTCCCGAAAGGATGTTGTACTTTCGTCGCCAAAAGGGCACATTTGTCAATTTTTTTAAGTTTTTACCGGTTGTTTTGCTCAGAAATGATGATTATTGTTTTATTGTCATATTTTTGTCTCCCTAACCATGTTAATATTTGCAACCAAAGCATAAGAGAATACATTTTCAGTGTCCAAAAGTTAAATTTCGTCACGCAAACAAAGTTGTTATTTATAGCAATGGTCACAAGAAGTGAATCTATTTGTTAAAGCACGTTAAGTGTACCAAAGGGAACAACGACAATTTCATACAAATACATGTGAGCTCGACCCTCTTAATTTTACTGGACGCCATAGAATTTTGTGCGGATAAAACTAATTTAGCTTTGAAGTGAACACTCGCTTAAATTAAATTTGTTTAAACTCTCACTTTAGATGTAACTCATCTCCACCACGTATATCGGCGTGAACCTGAATTAAACATTTTAGGCAAATATTGGTATGTTTTGCCACGAAAAGGCATTGGGCATATTTTTCCTTTGATCATTTTAAAATAATCCCCAACAATTTCGGCAGTTTCGTTTAAATCGGTAAACATTACAAATGAGTTTGCTACGGCCGGCGGTGGACTAATAGCGTTAATGTTAATTTAAGCTTGGAACGGTAAAAATGGACTGAGAATGCATGAAATTACAGGGCACTCTACAGTTGTATAGAAACCATTATAGCGGCATTAAAAAGTCATTAGAGAAAATTGTTTTTTTTTGTTCGTACATTCATTGTAATCCATATATTGGATGCAGAAAGTGTATTAAATGGATTAGGATTTTAGGAATAAATCGAATTCTTTCAAATTAATGGCTACGAAATCAAACCTACTATCGGAGTAAAAATGCAAGGCCTCTGACTTTAGAAGCTTGTATCTCAGTAATTAGCAATCATAATGTAATGAAATAAAGTGCATTTAAAAGATCATTTATTCCTACATAAAGGTGTATAGTATTAGATTTTTGCAACACATCGTTAATTTTCTGTATTAATTTATGTGCGAAAAAGCGCTAATTATGACTCAAATCGCACAAGCGCTCTACTTTAAAAATTAATTACGGCTATATTATTGAAACTGAGTGGTAGATACTTTTTTGTAGGTGTGAAATGCTTTTGAGGTCAATTGGTTTATTAGTCTTAAAACTATAATGAAAAAAACGACATCTTGTGTAACTCAGTACCTGAACGTTCGATATTAATAATATTGACAGTAACATAACAAGGTTAAAGCAATTATATTGTGGTCTAACACGATTCGCAAAAATAATGCCATGTATACATGTATTATTTAAAAGAAATTTGGAAAAAAGGATGGATGCTTGCGTTCGCGCGGCGAGGTGCGGTACGGGGTGTAAGATGGTGCCCGTACACTATTGATATGAAGCGCATGTTTTTGTACAATGCTAAAGAATAATCACATTGTGGTGGTTTGCCGCTCACGATTTACGATGTGGTAGATTACCTCTCGCGGGAATATGTGCGTCTTTCTTTCGCGATAATTATAACAATTACTTTGAATTACAAGAAAACAAATTTTGTTTTCAATAAAGCAATAATGCAGTTAGATTTAAGTAATATCAAATTTAGCATTTAAAACAAACATTTTTTCTTTAACTTCCGTAAATTGCAAAATAGCACATTTTCGGTTAGGGCTTATAAAACCAGTTAATTATATGAATAATCAATATTTATTGGCTGTCGACTTTTCAGAAGTATGTGTGCTACAACATTTGTAAATTTGGTAACAATTTATGAAACAATAACAATTTTATGATAAGTTAAAACTGACCGTCAGCCAGGAAACTACTAAATACAGCGTTTTTATGGCTGTTAATTAAAATAAAAGTTAAACAACTGATTCTACCAATTTGATTTTAACACATGTTAAACATATACAGGGTGGCCCAACGAAAAGGTAACAGACGGGTTTCTGCCCAGAGGGAATTTTTTTTTGGGAAACGCAAAAACACGTCAATTTTTATATCAAGGGGGACAACTTTCGCCATGATTTTCAACCTGAAGTGATTTCATCCCTTAGCGCTGTGAGAACAACCCCAAATATTTAAATAGGGATGATGGGGCAAGTGATACGTCATTTGAAAAGTCTTTCTTTTCTGATTTCAGTGCACTAGTTTTTTTAATATTTTTTTTTATTTTTAACCAAAAAAATTGAAGTTCCAAAATGGAAAATGAGGAAAGAGATTGAGGCATTTAAAAATTCAAAAAAGCTCGGACAGCCCAATTGTTTTTTTCTTAGAGAAGCTAGGTACTTTTACTGATATTTGACAACATTGTTTCACCCCTTGGGTACAGGGTAAACAACCCTTAAATTTTTAAATAAAAACAAGGGTTAATTTTTTCTTGTGCTAATTAATAAAACCAGTTTATGCAAATTCAACCCTTATTTTAATAAATTTTTGAAGTGTATGTCTTCAGCTTCCATGTAATAATACAGATTTTGATTAACTCGTTCCTCCTGATCTCACCCCATTAGATTTTTTTATGGGGTCATGTAAAGAGTAAAGTTTTTTCCACTGGTCCGGAATCTTTGGAGGAGTTACGTGACTGTATAGTACATGAATGCCGCCTAATCACTCCTCAAATGTTGCAAAATGTACGGGAACGATTTAATGAAAATTTGTACTATTGCATGGAGCTGAAGGCAGGCACTTCGAACATTTATTAAAATAAGGGTTGAATTTACATAAACTGGTTTTATTAATTAGCACAAGAAAAAATTAACCCTTGTTTGTATTTAAAAATTTAAGGGTTGTTTACCCTGTACCCAAGGGGTGAAACAATGTTGTCAAATATCAGTAAAAGTACCTAGCTTCTCTAAGAAAAAAACAATTGACTTGTCCGAGCTTTTTTGAGTTTTTAAATGCCTCAATCTCTTTCCTCATTTTCCATTTTGGAACTTCAATTTTTTGGTTAAAAATAAAAAAAATATAAAAAAAACTAGTGCACTGAAATCAGAAAAGAAAGACCTTTCAAATGACGTATCACTTGCCCCATCATCCCTATTTAAATTTTAGGGGTTGTTCTCACAGCGCTAAGGGATGAAATCACTTCAGGTTGAAAATCATGGCGAAAGTTGTCCCCCTTGATATAAAAATTGACGTGTTTTTGCGTTTCCCAAAAAAAAATTCCCTCTGGCCAGAAACCCGTCTGTTACCTTTTCGTTGGACCACCCTGTATAAATGACTAATGTACTGCCCAAAAATGAAGAAATTTCACCCCCCAGTTTCTTCGTTATGACCACTTAAAGTCAGAGGCCTTGCATTTTTACTCCGATAGTAGGTAGATGCATTACAATGCACGAGCTGTTTGACAGAATGGAAAAGTTACTGAACGATTGAACCTTATAATCTTATCTGCATTAACTCTTCTAACGTATAAATATAATTTTGCAGGGTTCATTACATACATTTTTGCGTCTGCTTTCTATCTTTACTGCTCGGGCACAAAAAACAGCGTTTCTTTATGGTAACAGCATTGCTCTTTTTTGCTGATGATCCCTTTGCCGATGCAAAGTTATCAATGCATTGTTTTGTCACCTTTCCTAAACGTGCTGAGCTTCATCCCCTAATGCTGACCAAACCAAAATGTCTGCAATAAATGTTATAGTTCACTCCTCCACCATATGCACCATCGTCTCCCTTCTCTCTCCACACAGTTTGCATACCCTCTCCTCCTCCAATCAGTACCTATTGCCCCTTTCTTCATTTCCCACTCTAAACCGTGCCACTATCCTCTTCCTCCCTATGTTAACCTCACCGGTTAAATACATTGGCAAACCGTTTGTCACCAACTCCTTGTACTTTCCATTGTATGTCCCTGAATTAATTTTCGCCTTCCTCTCCTGCCTTTGCACATCTTCTACTCATCTTACTATATCCCCAACCATACTCCACCCCTCTTTTCTCCTCCTCTCCACCCCCTCTCTCGCATATCCACCGCTCTCGTAGAAGCACCTTCTTCCCTCCTGCCCATATGCTATCTTCTTCTTCTTCTTCTTCACTTCAATCCAACTACATCTCAAGAGGCCCCCTTCTTCCCGCCTCTCCATCCTTTCCTCGAGGGCCATCGCTTTCTTTCAATTCCACTTCATCTCTTCCTCCACGACACATCCCGGGGTTTCCTTTTCAAGCCCCAATACCCACTTCCAGTATTTCACTTGAATCCTTTCTATTTGTTCTCTTTCTATCCATCCCCACACTTCTGCCGCGTATACCAATACACTTTTTACCAGTCTGTCGAAGAGCCACCTCCTTTTTCACATATCTCCTCCCATCCGCCTTTCTCCCAGCTCCAGCTCCCTTATATGCGCATTGTCCTTGTTATCATAACTTATCCTGTATCCCAAATACGTCACCTCGTCTACACTTTCTATTTCTTCCTCCCCCCACTTCCATATCGCCCTCTTTCCCCTCCCTCTCTTCTTTTGGAATTTCACCATTTTTGTCTTTTTTGTGTTTACTTCTAATCCGATTCTCTCCATATATTTCTTCACCACCCTTATCATGCTCCTCATTTCATTCTCCTCTCTCGCCACCAACACCATATCGTCGGCGTAAGCCAAAACCCATACCTTTTTTCTTCCTACCACTATACCACCACTTTGGTTCCTCCTCAACTCTTCCTCCATGTCTCCTATATACATTGCAAAAAGACTGGGGATTAGCGGACAGCCTTGCCTCAACCCTTTCATTGTCCAGAACGGTTCACTAATTTCACCTCCCACCCTCACTCTACACTTTCTCCCTTTGTACACTTCCTCTATCATCCCTACTACATTCTCGTTCACATTCAACTTCCTCAGCTTCTCCCATAATTTTCCCCTGTTTACACTGTCGAACGCCGCCTTTATATCTATAAACAGCGCGTAAACCCTTCCCCCTTTTTTATCGAACTCTTTATTCACCAACTTATATACTGGGCAGACAATGGCCTCTCTTCACTTCTCTGGGACACCCACCCCCTTCCATATTATATTGAACATTTCCAATATTCTACCTCTCGCTTTTCTTCACGTATACTTCCATTGTTCTCTTTGTGTTCCATCTGTCCCCTCCGTTTTCCCTTTCTTTACTTTCCTCCGCGCTCTCTCCAATTCTTCCTTGCTTATCCCCTCTTGCCTTCCTTCCCTCCCTTCCACCTCCTCCCTCTGCCTTTCCATTTCCGTCAGAAAAACAATATCTGAATTTGAATTGGAATATGACAGAGTTCATTATTTCGATTATTCAATTTTTCAACTTATTTCTTAGATCTAAAATAAATCTTCGAGGTCTTCAAATAAGGTACCAGCAGCGTCATGTTTAGAACCATCATCTTCTTGTTCTAATTTAATCAAATTGTCTTCCCATTCTTGATGCTCATTTTCCACTTTTACTCTACACATTAATATCGGGCTTCCAAAGTTGATTCACACTTGCTGATTTAACTCAATATCATCAATCAATATTTATTTATTGTATTCGTAAAAATATACAAAGGATTCTTATTCCCGCACCATAACCACAAACTAAATATAATATCTTATACATAAAGTCCCCACCAAAAAACGCCCAAACATACCACTAAAAACTACCACTCCAAAACTTTCTTTACTCCAACACCCTTCGTTTCATGCTTTCCCTCCTCTCTAATACCTCGTTCATCCACACCACTCCTGCCTCAGTCTCTCCCAGAACCACCTTTCTCTCTCCCCACATTCGCCCATCATATGCCACATAGTTTCCCTCCCTTCTCTGCCACCAATATCTATTTTCATTCTCCTCATTTCCGCATCTAAATCTGGCCACTATTCTTTTTTCCTTCAATCCCATATGCCCCAACAGGTCCTCGACCTTGCCTTCTACCACAATCTCCTGATATCCCTCATTATACCTCCCCTCCGCTATTCTCGCTCTCCCTTTCTGGCCTTGCACATTCTTATCTCTTCTTACCAACTCTTCCACTATATCCCTTCCTTCCTACCTTCGTCTTTCTATTTCCTCCCTCGCATAACCCACTCTCATATAAAACATTCTCCTCTCCTCCTGTCTTATCCATTTTTTCCTCATCTCTCTCACACACTCATTCCCATTACAATTTCATCCCTCTTCCTGACCTCTTCCTCATACTTCACCGCTCTCTTTCCTACCTGAACTGTTATTTTCTCAGATTTTATCTCTTCCTCCACTATATACCCTAGCGTCTCTCTATTCAACCACAACGTCCATCTCCAGTATTTTTCCGGAAATCTCCAATTTATTCTACTCCTTCCACCCTCATATCTCTACTCCGTACCCCATCACACTCCTTGTCACAAATCCACCTTCTCTTTTCCATATCCTTCCCAAAAACTCTCCTCACTAATCTATTCCCCTTATTCGCCAGTTCTCTTATATGGGCCTCGTCCTTATTATCTAACCCTTCGAACATAAGATCTAACCTTAGTACATAACCCAGATATTTTCATTCATCTACACTTTCCACCTCCCTTCCCCCCACAACTTTTCCTTTACCCCTCCCTTTCTCTCTTCTCTTTTGAAACACCATTACTTTAGTCTTCCCCACATTTGCACTTAAGTCCTTTCTCCTTAAATATCCCTTCACCACGCCAATTAACCCCCTCATTTCCTTCCCACTATCCGCCATTATTACCACCTCGTCCGCATATGCTAACACCTACACTTTTTTCCTCCCTATTACCACCCCGCCCTTTTGATGTCTCCATAACTCCCCTTCTCAATCTCCAATGTATAACGAGAACGGGCTCGGACTCAACGGCCATCTTTGCCTCAACCCTTCTTTCATTCAAAACCTTTCTCTTGCCTCACTCCCGTTGTACACTTAATCTCCTCATACACTTGCTCTATCGCCATCACCAAATCTTCTCTTATCTCACATTTCCTTAACACCAATACCTCCTATATTTTTGCCATATTTAAATTATGAAACCCTTAAAAATTCAGAGTTATTAAGTTCTTCACCCTTATTTTTTACTCCCATTAATTTTAATTTCGCTGATGTCACCTTGGTTCACATAACAAGGATTTGGGATAATTATCCATCCTCTTAGCTCCCGATCGTGGTGAGCTGTTAAGTCTAGGTTTGCCAAGTCTGACTGCTGAATGAGAAAACAAAAGTTGTGACGTTTCGCAAGACATTGCAGCTTGCATCTTCAGAGTGATAGGTTACGAGGCCTCACTGTTGGATACGAAACCAAACCTATCACTCTGATGACAAACGCCGCCATGTCTTGCGAAACGTCAGAACTTTTGTTTTCATATTCGGCAGTCAGCAAAAATCCTTGCTTTGTCCCACGAGGTAAAAGGCAAGGCAAGCCTCTCAACACAGGCTGAGGAACAAATACTTATAACGACGCGGTATAAGCCGAAAACTACTTAGTTATCTTGACAGTTCGAATAACCGCGAAAGCCTCAATTTATTTATGTATCAATATTTGTAGGAATTATTTGTACGCATGGATTATTCAACATGTATTAACATTTATGTGCAGTACGGCGACTCTTATCGGTTATCCGCGAGCACATAAGGCCAGGTAAATGCCACTGCTTTAGTTATGTAGAGCTAATCTCCAAGCGATGTTAAGCTAACGAAAATAAATTTCTTCTCTTATCGATTATGTCTTGAGTATTACATTGCTACTTTTTTCATATGTATTTTTTAATAAATTAACACCTCTAACGCCACCTATTGACCAGTTGCTGTAATTGTAAAATTTTAAGTAGGTACTTTACAAAAACATTTTTTAAAAAATGGTGTCGTTTTCCACGAGATTAGGTGGATCGCGATCTCACTCACTACGACCCTTTTTTTCCAAGGTTTAACCACAATATTTATCGCAGCCTTTAGGTACCTTATAACTGGAATACAAGCCTATAAAGCTATTTGAAATTACATTTGTTCGGTACTCGTTCCTTGATTACTCTGTATATTGCCAAAATTAAGATCTCAAATGACACTGACGTAACGGAAGAAATGAGAAGCTATAAGTCACCCTTGCACAAGGGCTTCTGAAACGCGCTTCCGAGATTAGATATTTTTAAAGAGACCTTGAGGAAATCTTAGGACTTATTGAAGGTATTGTTTTACGGCTTCGAGAATAAGTAAATGGAAAAAGTTCAGAATTTCGAATTTTTACCCTGAAATTGCGGAACATCGCAACCTACCCCTTGAAGCGATGCTGCGGTGTAATCAAATGAGATGATTAGTATTACGGTCGGCGGTGAGCGCGTTTTTTTTTTCTCTTCTAATTAATATATTATTAAAGCCACCTGTATTTATGAACGGTGGTGGAGGTTGCGCGTCGTATTGTGGCGCGAAGAGATCGTGTTGATCAATAGCTTGGGCTCCGGGATTCGTGAGTGCCTACTCCACTGCAGTCTTCCCGGTCACGCGTTACAGCTGAGGCCGTTTAGCGACGATCTTCCACCTCCACAGTATTCAATATCAACACACCAATTTATCAATAACAATAATAATAATAATAACCAGTTGATTAATACAATCATTGTTTATTTCATAGATTCAAACATAGTTGACGAAAACGATTCAACGTGGTGTATGTCAGACGAAAGTACGCTTAATAAGGCAATTATTTTTGTTAATAAACACAAAATCAAATGTAATAGAGTGAGTTTCGTAAAATACAAACGCCTACCTCATGAGTTTTAGTAGAATTTTCGTTTTTGGTTAATAGAATTTTATCGAACGTTACAAATAATGGATAATAACTAGAAAAATTATTTTTGACACTAATAATAACATCGATAATATATATAAATAAATATATATGGAAGAGAAATAAATAACTATATATGTATATTTAAACTATTTTTAAAATTCAATTTGCTGTATGTGATTCTTTGGATAATAATAATAAATAATATTAACAATAATAAATTCCTGTGGTACTTAACTGCTATTTATGAAGATGATATCAAGACATTCTTCTTTTTCTGGTAGACACTCTAATGGAAAGGTAAGAATTCTTTTCATGTATTACACAATGAAAGTTTCCCGCGCTTTTAGTAGTGAGAGGTTCGGTTCATTGTGACACGTTAAACGTTTCCTACTTAGAATATTGTAGAAAGAACAAATAGAAAAGTAAACGATCTTAATGCCTTTACGACTCCGTGTCAATTTAAAAACCTTAACAGTCGCTTTCTGTACCAACGCGGTTGCTTCGAATTGTGAGCTGCTCTTCCATTTACTTACATGCAATTTATACAAATGACGTATTCATAATTTAGTTGAATATATATTTTTTTAACATCACCATTTGCCGAGGGTAGTAGATATGAGGTTGCAGTAATAAAAACACGGGGTGGAACATCACAGAATGTTTTATAATTTTATGCTGTACAAGTTTATATCTTGCAGTATTCAAACGAATTACTTTGCTATAAATAGTACAGGCCTTAGACCAGAACCTTGAGCTACCCCCGTAAAATTTTGAAAAGAATTTATCTTGTGAATACCTGTTAATTAAATAAGGATAAATTTGATCCATAGTATGCAAATTTAGCACGCATTGGATTGTGGTTAAAGATTTAAATGGCGTACTTTAATAAAGTTGTGAATATGGCGACGTATACACTGAATATTGTAATGGCAAGACGTTCTGAGACGTTTTGGGTACAAGGTTTTCTTTGGGCTCCTCAGCCGTTGTCGGTTATATTAGGATCTATTGCCGTAGATGCTAAAAAATGGTTAACAGAGAAAAGAGTGGAACTAACGAGGAATCCTAGGTGGGTGTCCTAAGCCGATCGGGGCCAAACTTTGCATGCCAACTCCTTAGGCCATTTGAGGACGCTATGCAAAAAATTCAAGGCCAATACCACCCAGGGTGGGAATTAGCGCATTTTGAATTTTCCATAACATTACAATACATTTTAACTTAACTTTAATTGGCCAAAAATGATGAAAATGATTGTATTATGGTAATAAAACTATTCAGATTGTGCGAAAAAAGCTCAAAAAATTATTTATTAAAAATTGCATTAAGTTATTGCAATATGTGGAAAATTCAAAGTGCTCTAAATCCCACCCTGGGCGATATTGGCATAGCGTCGTCAAATGGCCCAAGGAGTTGGCATGCAAAATTTGGTCTCGATCGGCTTAGAACACCCACCTAGGATCCCTTGTAAGTGACAGATCGAACTGCTGCGAAATAAGATTTATTTTGAAGGGTGCCATTTACACAACTTTAATTCTCATCAATATACGAGTCTATTTTTAGAACACTCTGTATAATTAGAAATTTTATTTATGTAATTTTTATTTTTGTTTACATAGCGATACTATATACATGATTAAATCCTATGCGACAGAGATTTCTTATCTTGTGATTAGTGTATTTTATTATTCTAATATTATTATTATTATTATTAATATTATACTTCGGTTTTTAATGATACTCAGGTCATGTCTGGTTAACTAACCGCGTGTATCGAAATCAAGTAACGATTAGTCCTAAAGTGGAATTCAACCAAAGTATGCAGTGTTGGTCTTATGGTGAGACGTGTCGGCGTTGCCAAACGTACCAACTCTATTTAAACAGAAACTCTATAGGCACTTAAAAACACTTACTTCGCACACTTACTAAAAAAGTCACTATTTTCGACAATATATTATTATTACAACCAAGAAAAGACAAATATGCAATAATTACAGAGTTACTGAACTGAGGGTGATCTGGCAACGCCGGACTGCGTTTTCCCATTTACAATGCATTGCCATAACATTCCTACACTGCATACTCGGGTTGAATTCCACTATAGTGATATATACAAATTAATTTAAAGTAGATGTAAAAAAGGGTAATGTAATAATGTTGTAAGTGTTTGTTGTTTAACTCGGCGCATAGGTTGTACTCGAGTGGGTAATGTGTTGTTTGTGTTTTGATGCTGTGAGTGTATTGTGTGTTTGCGTTTGGTTGTATGTGGACGAGGTGTCACATGAGTGGGTTGTTGAAGTGTTGTGTGTTTGTAATGCACTTCCTGTAATGTTACGTTGTATATGCAACATAGTTTCAGTTTATGAGGTTGAAGATTGAGTATTGTGCTTCATTTTATGCTTGAATGGTATTAGTTGATGAAAGTGTGTGTTGTGGTTCTGAGTGATGTGCGGATCTTCAGTAATGTTTAGAAATATTCTAACTATGTGGCAAGTGTTGATGATGACTGCCCTTTGTTAATTGTATGTGTATGTTGTTATCTAAGCCTAAAATGTGTAAACTGTGGTGTATTGTTTTTGGTATAACTCTACTTGCACTAAGAGCATTTCCCATTCTCCATTGCGCTTTCAGTTCCTGAGCTATATCAGTGTGTTGCGGTGTTTCTCTGCGTGTGTACTGTGTATTGTCTAAATTGTTTGTGTTGGGAATGGCAAAATACGAGGGTTGTGTAAAAAATAAGGTTCCCAACGCTGTAAACTCGCCGCGCGAGATGCTAGGCGAAATCCGGCAACACCACCGTTTGCGCTGTCTCCCCCACTCTAAATCCTGCCATGATTTTGACTGAAAGGTTACGTTATCACAAGGTTGGTCCCACACATGCTTTCAGAAACCCACAAAGCCGATCGCGTCAAGTTTGCTGAGGAGGAGGAGAAGATTTCTTAGACTCCATTTTTACTGGGGATGAAACGTGGTGTCATTACGTCACCCCAGAAACAAAGCAACAATCGCGACAATGGCGACATACCGGATCACCTAAACCGAAAAAGTTCAAGCAACCGCTGTCCGCAGAGAAGCTGATGGTTACGGTCTTTTGGGACCGTAAGACCGTCCAGATTGGTGAGTTTATGGCTCGATGGATCACAATAAATTCGGAAAATTATTTCGAGACCTTGAAAAAACTCAGGAGAGCCATCCAAAATCGCCGGAGAGGAGGACTGACAAAAGGCGCCACGAAAATGCGCGCCCGCATGTCTTTCGCCAAACCAAGGATTTAATCCACAATTTTTGCTGGGATCTCGTACAGCCCTGATCTTGCACCGAATGACTTCCACTCGTTTTCAAAATTAAAGCAGCACTTGGATGGACAACGTTTCCAGACTGATAAAGAAGTGCTTGATGTGTTCGCCAAATTCCTCCACGGACTGGCGGCGGACTTCTTTGAAGCGGGATTCAAAAAGTGGATTAGTCGTCAACAAAAATCTGGAGTATGGTAGCGTAATAAAACGTGTATTTTATATTTAATTTTCTTATAAGGCGATCGATTTCGATCGGTTAAGATCATCTTCGGGCCGAGCTGAAATTGTATTACACATTGTAAAATACACGTTTTATTACGCTACCATAATTATATAATAAAGGCTAATTCATGGAGAAATTTATACATTTAATTAAAAATCTGGAGATTATGTTGAAAAATAGCTAAGAAATTAAGCTTTCCAATGATGTATTTTTTAGTTCAATTTAAAAATGCCTTACACATGAAAAAAATGTGAGAACCTTATTTTTTTACACAGCCCTCGTAATATCTATTATATAAGTATATGATTTTTTGTTTTATCTATAAGTGTTATATCTGGCCTATTGTGATATATGTACTATAGTTTTATCTGTGAGTAGTGTCGTATCCCAATATAGCTTGTGTGTGTTGCTTTTAAGTACAACTGCGGTATATATTTGTAATAGGGTCTGTTATGAGTACAAAGGTTATGTTTTGTGGCGAGTTTTTGGCGTTGTATGGTTTCTGGTTTTTGTGAACATTGTCTACAAAGATCATGTGTAAATGTTCTTTTCTGTAATTTCGTGTATAAATGACCTGATCTTCTATGACAAACATGAAACCTTCCGACTCTGGGAAAATATCACACTTGGTCAACCAAACATGCGTTGCTATAGTATCAACACAGTTTCCGTTAATCTTCTGTGGATATCGTCCTTGTAAAGTCTTTTGTGTCCAAGTGTGCATGTTATGTGTGGTGTACGTGTTTCTACTCATTGGTGGTGTGATGTTTCTGTTACTCATATTTAAGGGCGTGTAAGATGTGTCTGCATGTGTGATTATTTTGTGTAGTGCTGAAATCTGTGATTTGTTATTATTATTATTATGTACTTCGATTGTTATCGATACTCAGGCCAAGCCTGGTTAACTAATCGCACGGATCGAAATCAAGTTACGATTAGTCTGTTACGGCAACAAATGATTGGTACCGCAATCAGGAAAAATGCAATGACTCGATAAGCTCAGTTATAAGGGGCAATCTAATGGGCGTGGGAATAATGAGTATAGAATTTAAATTTATAGTAAGTTATAGTTAACAAATATAGCCAAGTACCTTTTAGGGCGCCACGATAGTTCTTTAGTAAAGACAAGCTGGTAATCAGAACTACGAAGAGCTTAGCAGCTTATAATAATAATAACAGAGATATGATTTCTGAAAGAGAAAGTGGGTATTTGATCAAGAAATACACTAAAATAATGATAGTGGTGGTTATAATGAATCAAAACAAAATAACATTGACACAATCGGAACAAATTTTACAAAACAAATCTTCACAGGAGTGAAGCAATAAAGGGGGTTTAACTTTTACCTTGCAGGGAATGAAATTTACATATTACAACAATGTACAGTTAATAACACAAAAATAATACACATAAATATATCAGCAACCGTCTCGGTAGCTGTACGAAAGTCAGTACATAGTAGTTGTCATTAAACAACGCTTACCAAAAACACATCCGATTATCGCCGTTGCGCAACGTCAATATCGCTGAGTTATCTAAACAGAAAGGTTGATTAACAAGAAAAATTAATAGGGCTGCGACAGCAGACCGACTGAAAATAATAATTACCGACTTTGGTCAGTACTCGTTCCGAGAGTTGATATTGAAAATAATAGCAATTAGCTTTTAAACTTTAACTTTAGCGAATTAAATCTTCAAGGTAAAAGATAATACACAAATAATAAAAGTAATTTTTAAAGTAACGAACAAAGTTAATGCAAAATTAATTGAATAGTAAACAAAATGAATAAATTAAATGTTTTAAATTGAAGCAAAAATATGAAATGTGATTAAGTAATTTAGTATAATCAAATTTTATAATAAACAGTAACAGGAGTTCAAATAAAGTTCAGCAAGAAATGTAGGGTTAGTAATTTAAATAACTTATCAAATCTTGTTTTCAAAGGTTGACACCAGATGGCAGCATATAGTTTCCCAAAAGCAGTAATTTCGTCACAGGAATGCGGAAATAATTAAAGATGATTTGTGGAACAGCAAATATGTAGTTTACAGGAAAATAACCATCGATGTTCAATAGTAACGGATCAGCAATAATTTCGAGTAAAGTTGACATCAATTTTCTAACAAAATGGTGGTAACCAAAAGTAAAGATGTAGTAATCCAAAAGTAAACGGGGTAGGAAACGGGTAGTAAACGCTAGGACAAATAATATAAATTACTGTCGAGGAATTTAAGAATGACACGGTAATTGTTACAAAAGAATTTTCTACATACCTCAAGGAAATTAATCCTAGAGCGTGGACACTTTTAACGTAGCGGTACTAATGCAAAAAGACGTAATATCACGTTTTAATGGTACTTAGAATAAGCAGATGATTCTAAATAATCACTATTTGTGGAAAACTTTCACTTATAGACGATTAATATCGATATGAGAAACTTGTGAAATTTCCGTAGCACTTAGTAACGTTTGTTAGGAAGTAGAATAGAAAAAGATACGCGGTTGAAAATCGAGTTGCTATTTATATGAGCACGGAGATATTCCCTAGTGAAGTACTTGTTCCGTTTTTAAGATGAAATATTTTATTTAGGTAGCCGTGGATCAGCCAATCAGAAACTAAATGACTACATTGACAGCCAATAGAATAATTTACAGTACAGCGATATCAGTTGTTTTCGTTGCCGAGTAGAAAAGCTGTAAGGGAACCAACGAAGCCGATGTGGTTAGAGATAACGCTTCGCGTAGAATAGAGCAAATGCGGAGGAAAAGTAGTACCAAAAGTATTGAAAGTGGACTCTATTAGCAAAACATTGAATTAAGAAATTGTAATCTGTAATTCTGATAGAGAAATTGATATGATTGATTCTTGCGAACTAAGTCACTAAACGAGGGACGTAACAAGTCCTACTAATACATATATCTATACAATATAAATTTGAAGTTGCTGTTAAAAAGTGAACATACTAAATACTATACACATATTATGTTCATTAAATTAAATGACGTTGATAAAACCAACGCTGATCACATTTTAGATAATGTATTTGTTTGAAAAGCCTCGGTGTATTTGATCCCAATTTGTAAAAGCCACGTCCCGTCGACCCTCTTTCCGCGAATGCATTAACATGAACGCAGCGTCGCGCATCAATAACAAAAAGAGACCCTATATTCCTAGGCTTCTCCGTTGGCGTCACTTATTCGTGACTTAGTGACTTTTTATAGAAAAGAAAAAATGAACATAATATGTATGTTTTGAAAAAGTGTTATGGTTATTGTGTAATCGTTTTTTGTTGTTTAGCTCGACGCATAGGTTGCACTCGAGTGGGCAATGCGTTGTTTGTGTTTTGTGTTAATTGCGAATTCTGATACTGTGAGTATATTGTGTGTTTACGTTTGAGTGCATGAGAACGAGTTAGAAGTGTTACATGAGTGATTGTTGAAGTGTTGTGTGTTGGTAATGGACTTTCTATGTTATGTTGTGTATGCAACAGAGTTTCAATTTGTGAAGGGAGGATTGAGTGTTGTGTTTCATGTTGTGTTTGAATGGTATTAGTTGAAAGTGTGTGATGTGGTTCTGAGTGATGTGCGATATCTTCCGTTATGTTTAGAAATTTTCTAACTATGTGGCAAGTGTTGATAATGACTGCCTTTTGTAATTGTATGTATATGTTCTTATCTAACCCTAAAATGTGCAAACTGTGATGTATTGTTTTTGGTATAACTCCGGTTGCACTAAGAACAATGGGTACTGTAAGAGCAGTTCCCATTCTCCATTGCGCTTTAAGTTCCTGAGCTATATCAGTGTATTTGCGATGTTTCTCTGCGTGTGTATTGGCTAAATTGTTTGTGTTGGGAACGGCAATATCTATTATGTATATGATTTTTTGTGTTTTATCTATAAGTGTTATATCTGGCCTATTGTTATATACTGTTTTATCTGTGAGTAGTGTCCTATCCCAATATAGTTTGTGTGTGGTGTTTTCAAGTACAACTTGCGGTGTATATTTGTAATAGGGTGTGTTATCAGTAGAAAGGTTATGTTTTGTGGCAAGTTTTTGGTGTATTATCTTAGCTACCTGATCGTGTCTGTGTTTGTATTCTGTTTGTGCTAGACGTGTACATGCTGATATAATGTGTTGTATGGTTTCTGGTCTTTGCGAACATTGTCTACAAAGATCATGTGTAATTGTCCTATCTTTAATTATGTGTTTTCTGTAATTTCGTGTGTAAATGACCTGATCTTGTATGGCAAACATGAAACCCTCTGACTCTGGGAAAATATCACATTTGGTTAACCAAGCATGCGTTGCTATAATATTCGTTAATCTCCTGTGGATATCGTATTATTATTATTATTATATTATTATTATTATTATTATTATATTATTCTATCGATGGTTAACTAACCGCACGGACAGGCCCGTGCGCAGGATTGGTCCATGGGAGGGGTTGGGTTGGGAACAGGGAAGACCTCAAAGGTTGATTGAATGATTTCAATCAATGCGTCAAACGGGCTCAAACATTCATAAAACATAAGCTAGGTTGCGATACTCCCAATAATAAAATTAGGTTAGGGGGGGTTCAAGCACTTTTTTCGATGCAATTGTGACCCTGATTTCTATCAATATTAATTCGCCTTGAAGGCCTCCAAAGTTCTCTTACGTCTGCCCAATTTGTTGGCACCTTTCTTTCACCTGCCCGCACCAACCCTGGTTTACGTTCGCCCATTGCACTGAAAACATATTGACTCTACGAATTTGTTTGATGAATTCCGAAATTTTCGAAAAATGAGAGCAATTTACGAAGAAATTTAGCCTGAAGTAAAGAGTTGTCATGCAACGATAATTTTTCCTGCTAGTACGCCAAATGTTCACTCCCCATTGGAAAAGACTCAGATTTCGTTTTTTGGACAACTCGCTGTGACCACTGTATTGGTGGGATTGTTGACTTTTATACCTGAAAATGACCCCACGGCAGTTATGCCTATCGATATCGCATTGGGGTATGCTGTTTCTATTTTAATTTTGAAAGAATCGCAAAATATCGCAAGAAAACAGTATCTGTCACTTTGACACATCCTAGACAGCTTGAAACATTATACTTTTTGCTAAAACTAGGCATATGAGCCGTAGAATGTTCTTAGGGTCATTTTGAGACATAAAACTCCATGATCGGAGCAATACTATGGCCACAGCAAGTTGTCCAGAAATGCATGCCAAAGTCCAATTTTAACATGACTTTTATATGGGAGTGTGGCTATAAAATTCTGGTTACTTAGGACAATTGATCCCCTCCTTAACATATTCTTTAAAGCATTGAAATTTGGGTAGGTATTCAATATTTATCTATTTTTGAATACATAATTAGGTATGTATTTATAAAGTACGTTAATAACTACACATATATTATTATATTTCCTTATATTTCAAGGTGTTATGGGAGGGGTTTGAACCCCCAACCCCCCCCCCCCTTGCGCACGGGCCTGCGCACGGATCAAAATCAAGTAACGATAGTCATAGTAATATACCAAAGACTATCCTTCCAGTTTGGTAATACCTATTTATGCAAAATAAGTTTGAAATTGCTGTAAAGAACATAATATGTGTTTAAAAAACATAATTTATGTGTTTTAAAAACGTAATATGTGTTTCAAAAACATAATAATATTATATTATTGTTACTATTATTATTAATAGCTAATAGTAGATAAGCTAAATGGTAATTAATCATAACTTTCATCTAAAGATTAAAGCTACATACCTACTTAAAGTTATTGGTTACTTATAATAAACGCAAGTTACAATTTGGAGGACAAAGCATTAGTGGATTCCTTGGGCAACACCTGCAAACGTTGTCTATAACAGAAATGAGGAGGGTGCCATTTAAGCAATTGAAGTTGCACTTAGGGAGTATCGCGGTGAAATAATAATTGAAGAGGTCACCAATGCAAAAATCAGGGATATTTACACACAAAGAGTCACGTTGGGCCAGTTTACGAATTAGTCTTGCACTCGGTCTTGGCAAATTCGATATAGTACAATTGTTAGCTCCACCTACACATTTTTCGGGACAAACTCTGTCTGAAAATAGAAATGTACGAACTTAGCAGAACTACACTTTGTAGATACTCACATGCACTGTATGCACCACGGTTGTTAATAACTGTCAGTAACAAAAAAAGAACAATAGCGTATGGTAATGGATTCATCGTTCTGCTTTGGAATGATACTCATACGTACCTACTTGTATTGCGATTTTATACTCGACAAATATTAACTCAATTTTTATCTCTCACTCTTGATGCAGTTATTTTTCTAAAAAATTCCAAGAATTGCTTAATTAACTATTTACACTCTGAAATTAAGCGATTACCAATTCTTGGAATTTTCGAGAAAAATAACGTAAATTACATTCAATAAATTTCGCCAAGATTTGCTTGTAAAACGTTTTAATCCAGTATAATTAACACCTAATCTGCAATACGTCGTATATAAAATGTTATTATGATCCACGTCTCATTAATTAATGTGAAAATAACGCTTGTTCTACGCCTTTGAATATAAGAATAATAAAGGATCTGCACATATCCTCTTGTGGTACTCCTAATCTGTCAGTTCAAGTTTCTAATGTTTGTGAGCGATATCACTTCATTTGTTTTCGATATCCAATCGAATTATCTCTTTGAGTCCCATGTATAGGGCTTATTTCAACCAGATCCAACAAATTTGGATATTGAACTTCCCCCTAGGAAAAGGTTCCCAATCGGTAGCCTAATTGGGAACTTGCTCGGATCCAGTTTTCCTCGAAAATTAGAGCGTTTAGACGATTGCACTCTCTCTGCCTTCAGAATACCGTCTTACGTGCGTAGAAAGTGACAGAAGATTCGTTGTTATTCCCTGATTAGATCTAGGATTTGTGGTGGTACTTGATGGTGGTGGATGTGGTACGTTTCTAATGGGATGTTTGTATTGGCAGCTTCGGCGATGGTATCTGTATGACACGGTAAGTGATTTGATTGCTCACGTCCCTTATATTTTATCCGTCGTACAAAAATATTGAGAAGTTAAAAATAGAATCGACAACAATAAAATAACAACCAAGAATCCTGGTTTTGTCAAATTGAATAATAACTTCGACACAAAAGTCCTTCACCAAGTTCATTACTATCGTTCCATCCTCCTCACTCTCAATATTAATTATAGATCTTTGTTAACAATGAGCTCCCTATTATATGGGTTGCCAAAAATTCACAAACCTGACATTCCCATCAGACCTGTTGTTAGCTTTCTCCATTCCTCCATGTTTCAAATTTATCTGAAAATTGGGTGAGATTTGATAAAGTTATGGGTCATATAATGTGATATTCAACCAATCACGTACAGGTCTAGCGTAGTGCGCGGGTGCACCATCTTGTTGAAAGTGTAGTAGGTCTTCTTGCAGTAAAGAATTTCCGTGATGATCCACTTGATTTTCTAAAGATTCAGTGATTAGTCCATCAACTGTGTCCCGAAGCATATCTAAGTACACCTCCCCGGTTAGAGAATCATTTATAAATAAGGGACCTATTATGGCGTTTCCTAAAATTCCTGCCCAAACATTTATTTTCTGGGGGTATTGCGTATTACCGTCTCGGAATAGATGGGGGTTTTCATTATTAACCATTAAAGAAAATAAATAAATAAGTTTTTGTCACATGATTGCTTTTTGACCCATAACTTTATCAAATCTCACCCAATTTTCAAATGGAATACACTGTTGTATTGGTATTGAAAGGGGCTTTCAAATGATGTATAACAAGTGGGGTAGTTGCATTTGCGATTTTAAAATTGGGGTTGCTAGGGGTTAGAGGGATGAACATATCAAGACCACTTGACTGTCAAAAACGTTCCCCCCTAAAATAAAAATCGACGTGTCCCCGCCAATGTTGAAAGTTATTGCGGTTTTTAAGTTACAGGGGTGGTAAGTTTTAAAATGAACACACTGTATATTCACATTACCACATTCAAAATCATCTTTTGGGGCAGATATGTGGATGACATCATCTGTATTCACATCACTAATGAACATAATATCAATTCATTTTTAATTTTTTTAAATCACATGCACCCCAATATTAAATTCACGTTAGAAAGAGAAATCAATAGCCAACCTACCTTTCTTAGATATTTTCTAACAAAAAGTGCCCGAAAAATTCATTTCAGTATATAGGGTGTCCAGAAATGAAGGTGCCAAACGAAAATCCCAGTTAGTAGACATTATTTTATGTCGATTTAACCCAAATTACCTTAGTCCAAAAATGCTTCTTAAGCGAGCTGGAGCTCCTTATAGATGGTGCCATGAACTACTTTTTTTTGTAATATCTCAAAAACGTTTCGATCGAAAATGTCCAAACTTTGCACAATGACTAACCTTCTGATCACACATAGGTCGCTGTAAATAATACTTCCTTGCTGCGGCCATAAGCGCCCCATGTAGGAGGGGCCGCAGACATTTTGGATTGCATTTTTTTTACATTTATTTTTTTGATATTTTTGTGTCAAATTCGAATTCTCTAGGGTCTTTTCTAAAAATAATGTGCTCTTGTTTCAAATCGTTAGGATGCACCCTTCTTGAGAAAAATAAATTTAAATAAATTTGTTACGACAAGAATTTGGGTCGCAACGAAATTAAATGGAGCAATGGCCGCAGTAGTTCAGTGCTAGTAGACAGGTGGTCGCAGGTTAGAGATAATGAGCGAAAAGGATTAGAATAGGGGTAGTAAAATAGGGTAAAATAAGTATAGAAAAGGGCGCCACGTAATTCTTCTAGGAAAATAAGGCTGCATTAACAGTTATAACAGTAACGATGTCGATTCTGAAAGAGAACGGGATGGTTTCAGCAATAAAAAGAGAAGTAAATAAATATAAGGTTATTATAATGAATAATTCAAATAAAATATTACAAAATAAAATCAGTTTTTATAAATACAAGAAAATGATAATTGTATAAGTTTTGACAAATTAACTTTGTAGCACAAAATACGTGGGTCTAAACTACCTTTAAGTTAAGCAAAAATTGTGAGTAAAATGACGTCAAATTAACAAGCAAATTGAGATATAGGGATGCGACTTTAAAAATGCAATAGACAGTAATCGATGGTTAAATGGAAAATCCTACCTTTCTTTGGTAAAGTTGAGTCGGATGTTGGAACTCCTGTGCACAGTTTTTCCAAGTCCTTAAATAAAATGAAAACAAGGGTCGAAAGGAATAATTACCAGAGTACTATCCTGTGATTCAAAAATCGGATACCAAATATAGATTAGGTTCAAATTTAAATAGTTACGTTAATTCAAAAAAAGTTAAAGGTAATTCGATAGCAAATTAATATTTAGCAAATAGAAAATTAAATTAGCAAATAAACTATATTACTTTAGAAAATTCAAACGAAATAATACGGTAAAGTTACGTTACAGCAATAGCAAATTGTAGCAAATTTTAAATAGTAAAATAGTTAATGTTTAAACAGAATGTTTTAAATAAAATAGTAGAAAAATAACTGAGTACGTAAAATTAAAGTATAAAAAGTTCAAAATAAGTAACAAAGGGGAAAAACTAAAATTGGTTTTTCACTTAGCGACGGTATATACAGTAAAGATGAAATTAGATGAGTTTTCGTAGCGGCGATCGAGGGATTGAAGAAACAGTTGGTTTCCCACGTAGGCCGTCGGTAACGGAATAGATTTCGGAGAAAGATGTAGGAAAATGGTAGTAGATTTGAGTTAGTTTTGTTTACCGGTGTAGAACCGCTATAAAAGGGATTAGCGAAATTAGGTAACTACATTGAGCAAGAAAAAATCAGTACCAACCTGGTAAATAGGTTTTTATCCAGCGTTTTAAAGAAGAACTCACGTACACTTTTCTTTGCTGCACAAATATACGTAAAAATACGATTTCAGTGATGTCTTAAAGCATCAGTAAGAACTTTCACTAAATTTTTGATAGATGAGCACAAAAGCCGAAAATAACTCGAGTTTTAGTAAATGCAAATCTTATCGTACAGAAAATGAAGCGTTGTGACTAGATTATTGAAGCGATGTAAGTCGAAAGGAAGCAAATAGCTAACTGAAGAAATGAATAGAGAAAAGGGGCTCTAGACCCTAAAGGCAATGAATCAGCGGGTTCTACGTCAGCAAATTAGTACAAAGGGACAAAGAAAATGAAAACATCTGGCGTGCAGCCTAGAAGAATTTAGTCATACTTTGTAGCGAACAAAGAGAATTCCAAAGGTTCAGGTTACATAGGGCTAAGATGATGAGTCAAGAAAGCAGATGCTTACAATACAATGTAATGTAGCAAATTTTAGAATATTAGTCATTAAAGTAAAAGAAATTAGAATATTTCAAATCTAAATTAGGAAATCAACGCAAGGGCGTTACAAATTATTAATTTATTTAACTAAATTAGGTACTCTTATATCAAGTTATATCAAAAACAACAAATTTTACAGTAAGTGCTCTACATGACGGCCGCCTGTTTCAATACATATTACAAAAAAAAGTACTTCATGGCACCATCTATAAGGAGCTCCAGCTCGCTTAAGAAGCATTTTTGGACTAAGGTCATTTTGGTTAAATCAACATAAAATAATGTCTACTAACTGGGTTTTTCGTTTGGCACCTTCATTTCTGGACACCCTGTATACAGTAAACCTACTACGACCGACACCCTTATCTCTTTTGATTCCATCCATCGTTTTAATCACAAAATGGCTGATATTATCTCTCTTTTGAGGAGAATTCTGTCTGTCCTCATGTCTCCCCACAATTTTCAACAGGAATTCATCTTGATCAAACAAATTGGTTATAACAATGGTTCATCTGATCAATACTTTGTTCCAAAAAATCAAAAAATCCCTTAATCACACCAATTTAAGACCAGTTTCTGGAAAATCGGATAATCTTTGCAACCGTTCCTTAACCTTTATCCCTAATCTGTCTTATAATATTAAAAACATCTAAAGATCCCATCAACATTTTAGACAAATTAGGTATTTATAAAATACTTTGCCACTCTTGTAATTCCTTCTATATCGGGCAAACAGGCAGGTCATTTCAAAGAACACCTTCATTCCATTAAAACCAACAACCTCGACCAAAAATCCTTCTTTGGCGATTATATTTGAACCACTGGCCATTCATTCAACCCTAGTTTAGATTTTCACATCCTACACTTTTGTAAGAAAGGGTATCTTCTCAACGTGCTTGAATCGTGTGAAGAAATCACAATACAAAAAAGTAACCCAGATTTGCTAAATGAAATTGTCGACCTTCGGAATGATCTTATCAGTTACCTGTTCATTTAATTTCAATATCTACCCTGTATTTGATTTTGTTGTTTGTTTTCGTTAATCTTTCATGCTTGAGAATGAAACCAGCCAGGTTTCGAAACATGTTGCAGTTACCCTAATTCAATTCATTTTTAATTGATAATTGTTCACCTCCGTTTAAGGCTAGTTAAATCTTCATTCATTAACACGGTTTAAGGGGATGTTGAGAGTGTTTGATTAATTAACTAAGAATTGGTAGTATTTTAAGGGTAAGAACGGAAAAACTTCACCCCACACCTTGCAATCAAAATTTAGAACTATTTAGAGAAACGGCGCATATAATTTGTACATCACTGTGGTAAATGAACAATATTGATTATTTAGTTGAAATGGAAAATTATACATTTAAAAGGGGTGAAATATCGCGCTGAAAGGTTCATTTGTTAAAATCTGTCCTTTACTGTTTTGTGTGGTCCATATTTCTTTACTCTTGGCTTTCATGTCACTTTATATGATCCTAAATCACAAGGTATATCGACATCCCTTACCCTTAAATCCTGCAGGATTCGCTATGTGCCCTACATAAACTCGGACAAGCGCTGACATTTTCACTACACGAACCAATGAATGACTACCGTATGTATTTACGAAAGGTTCCCATCTTATATTTCATTATTATACATTACAGCTAAATGCTAACATTAATTATCTTATTTGACATTGTTAAATGTGAGTTACTTGGAGTATCGATATTACACATCGTAATATCTAAAATAGTAATAAATTTGTTACCGGCAAGCCGGTAGAATTTCAATTAGTGACAAAGGGAGGATTTGGTAGAAATTTGATTGGCTGCACACCGTTGTCGTCAATAACGAACAGCATCCGTTTATTAAAAATTTTCAATCGCTCCTATGGAGTTTGACAATTTCCGATCCCATAGTTCTCCCATTAAAGCTTTAGGAACGAAATTGAGATAAAATCAATTGAAATTGGACAGTTCAAATACGTTTAGATAAAAATCGTAAGGGCGTAAAGTTTTTTAAAATTTACCCCTACGGGCGAACTAACCGTGATTTATACATGGAAAGTATTATTTTATTACGCTGAAGTTTCGTATCACAAACTCCATCAATTGTTTGATATTTGTTCTTGCTCCAAAATTGATTTATTCTCGCTTACCGAAAACGTATCTTATGGCGCACGTTTTATTTAGTGAGATTTGCTTCTACTGGCACAGGCGATGAAGCCTAATTTATGGCCAAATTCCATACCTTACAGGGAGTTTTCAGATACGACTGACACATTTCAAATTTGAATATTGCGCCGTCACGATAGCTTGTCGTGGTTGGCTTAAAAAGAAACGGTAGAGGGGAGAGTCGCAATCAATCGTTGGAACGTGCAACAAAGTATTACCTGTGTTCGTATTTATTATGAATCTGCTCGAGGTGGAGCATAGAGCCTCACGAACAGTGTGAACACCACATATGGAAACTTTTGTACACAGAGCCACCTCTCTCGTCTTTTAGTGGCGATTAGAAGAAGTTGCTCAAAGGAATCAATTTTTATCTTTCTGGCTTCGGAAACGAGCAGAGCGTCCGAAACGGACCATAAATACCGTTGCACGTAACTAAAGTGATGGTTTAGTATGGAATTTGAGTCTTCGGAGTTTCTTTGAAAATGGAAATGGAAGAGACAGTGGATGTTAATTTAGAACGTTATGGTAGCTTAACATCGACTTCAGTGCTCTTCACTTCCAGAAGGATGGAACTACGATCCCCACTGTACTAAACAGCAAGAGACTTTTTTCCGTGAGGGTTTGTGAAGTACCATGTGTTCCGAAAGGATAAGTACCATAACTATTCAAGAACTCAAAAAAACCAATCAATCAATCAATATTATTTGTTATAAACAAAGGATTCGCTTCTAAGCAAAACAAACCAAACTAAACTAAACAGATTATTTCCCCCATACAATACCCCAGCCACCCAACATAAACCCACTATCCCTATTGTCTAACTATATCCATATACACACACAAATTAATACCCTCCCTTTCTTCTTCTGCACTCTAAAACCTCTTCCATCTATTTTTTTCCCATTCCATCCTCCCCTAGCAGCCCTCTCCATCTCCCCTCATGCTCCTTTAGTTCCCCACAGTTCTCCGCCAAATGCTCTATATGTTCTCTGTCTTCTCCACACAGTCTACACAGCCCCTTCTCCTCCTCCAGCCATTATTTGTTATCGTTCCCATTCTAAATCGAGCCACTATCCTCTTGCTCTGTATGTTACCCAGTCCATTTAGGTATCTTGGCAAATCTTCCGTCGCTAAGACCTTGTATTTTTCATTGAACCTTCCCTCTCTTATCTTCATCCTCCTTTCCTGAGTTCGTACATCCTCATCTCTCCTTACTATTTCCGAGGTTATATCCCGTCCCGCCTCTCTCTTCCACTTTACCTCCTCTCTTGCATATCCCCCTCTTTCATAATATCTCCTTCTTTCCTCCGGCCCCTGCCTTATTTTACCGTTCTTCACCTCGTTCCACATACATCTTAAGATCCCTCCTTCTTCCCTTCTTTCCATCCTTTCTTCGAAAACCATCGCTCTCCTTCCCGCTTCTATACGTAACTTCCTCATCTTTATCTCCTCCTTCACCACGTAACCCGGTGTTTTCCTGTCTAACCCCAGCATCTCCAATATTTAATTTGTATATTTTCTAGTTGCGCTCTTTCCTCCCACCTCCACACCTCCGCCCCGTACAGGATCACACTTTTCACAAGTCTATCAAATAACCACGCCCTTTTCTGGATATCACCCCCCATCCATCTTTCTCCCAGGCCCCACACTTGCCCGACTGTCGTATTTCCTTTCCTTCCCAACTCTCTGATGTGTCCATTATCTTTGTTATCGTACCTTATCTTGTCCTCTAGGTACGTTACCTCATCCACGCTTTCAATAGCCTCGTTTCCCGAGTTTCATTCTCCCCTCTTACTTCTACCCCTCTTCTTCTGAAACTCCACCATCTTGGTCTTGTTTACGTTCACCTCGAGCCCTCTTTTCTCCATGTATTTCTTTGTTACCCTGATCATCTCCCTCATCTCACCATCTCTCGTCGCCATCAGCACCAGATCATCTGCATATCCTAACACCCACACTTTCTTGTTTCCAATCACTATACCACCGCTCTGATTACTCTGTAACACGTCCCCCAGGTCCCCAAGCAATATGGAAAAGAGGCTAGGACTCAGCGGGCAGCACTGCCGTAGTCCCATTCTGGTCCAGAAGGGATCTCCAATGTCTCCTCCTACCTTCACCCTACATCTTGTTTCTCCGAATATTTCTTTCATCACCTCTACTAGCTTCTCATCCATCCTTAACGACCTTAGCCTTTCCCAAACTTTCCCCCTATTTACCCTGTCAAATGCGGCCCTCAGGCCTATAAATAGCGCAAACACCCTAACACCCTTCCTATCGAACTCCTTGCTAACCAACTGTTTCAGTATGTAGATATTGTCTAAAGTGCTCCTTCCCTTTCTGAAGCCCGCCTGCCAGTCCGGTATCATTACTTTCTCTTCTATTTCCTTCTCCATTCTATCCCGTATCACCATCGCAAACACTTTGTACCCCACATTTTGCACACTTATGGGTCTATAGTTCCGTACGTCTTTTTTGTCCCCTCCTTTGTACACAGGACACACTGGAGCTACCCTCCACGCCTCTGGTAAGCTTTCCCCTTCCCATATATTGTTGAGTATCTTCAAAATCTTTCCTCTCACTATTTTTCCCGTAAACCTCCATTGCTCCCCTTGTATCCCATCTGGTCCCTCCGCCTTTCCCCTCTTTATTTTATTTAACACACATTCTAGATCCTCCATGTTTATCTTCCCCTGCTTGGTCGTCTTATTTTTCCCACCATCCTTCTGCTTCTCCGTCTCCTGGATTCTGGATTCTGGATTACGATGGGAGGGTGGTCAAAAGTCCACTCGCACATAGGCCACCTATTCGGGCCCTTTGTGCTGCCTCCGTCTCCTCATCTCTGTCTTCTGTCCCCCACATCAGCTCCGTGCATCGCTCCCTCCATTTATCCATCTCTATCCTGCACCTCTCAGATTTTCCTTTCTTTCTTTCCCACTTGAGTAATCTCCATACGTCCCCTTCGTTCTCTAGTCGTCTTATCTTATCTTCCATGGCACCTTATATGTATTTTCCTTTTTCCCTTCTACATATCTCTTTATATATCATTTTCAATGACCTATATTCCTCTAAACTCATTTCACCCCTCTTCCACTTTCTCCTCACCTTTTTACATTCCCCATTCCACCAGCTCTTCTCACTTATTGCTCCACATTTACCCACCATGTACCTTTTCTTCCTCACGGCTCTATTCATTTGTTGTACTAACACCCGTAGACCTTCCTCCCCTTCCTCTACCCACTCTCCCTCTTCCTCTAGCGTGTTTTTATACTCCTCTATACCCTCATTAGACCACACTTTCACTTCCCTCCAAGTTCTCTTTGTTATAATATCATCACTCCATTCCCCTTTTAACTCCACCTCCAGGGGTTGGTGATCCGAGTCCACTTCCTCCCCTACTTTAAACTTTTCAACATCGTCCCACGTCTCCCCATTCACTAGCACATAGTCTATGACCGACTCCCTCCTTCCATTCATCAACGTATCATTATAAAAAAACTATAATTGACAATTTGAAATGTATCAGTCGACCACCCTGTGTAGTCGTTATATGAATCTTAATAAAAGATGTATAAACTATTCAAGAACTCAAAGAAACCACCTTGAGCCCTGCGTAAAACAGGATGTGTGAAAATTACGCATAGAGAATCGGTGGTACTTAAGGAATAGGGAGAATATCATGGCAGGTTTTTTATTCATGTGTGAGGGTCGAAAGTAGTTGCATCACGAATCCAAGTGGGACGCAGTGCACAGTGCGCAGTAAAGATCATTTAGAGCAATTCCAGTTAAGGTGAGAGCACAGTTTAACCTTTTCCGACTACAGTGCTTGACGAAGGTAGGATCGCGGTGTGACCGAAAACCATGTAACCTAGTCTCGTCTATTGTGGTGGTCAGTTAGGACCCATCCAGGTCGTCAGTCCTGTCTTTTTTTTATAACATTTTAGAGGAAGATGAGACTACTTTTGAAGGAACTAGTTTGGACACGTGCAAAGCGCATTTACATCACATCACCACGATTGCGTAGCTGTTTCTCATGACTATCTGAAGAATTAGGATTTGATTCGCAGAGAGGTAAAGAGGCAAAGGCCACAGTCGTGTGATATACTCTGTGGTAGCAACAATTTCAAAACCGTAAGTGAGCTCGTCAGAACAAACTTTTTCCTGGAAATATCAGAAAAAAAAAGAATCTAAACAAATTTTTAAAATTGCCAATGGGACCGGGACGCTTTAAGATAATTGAGCCGTATCTTCCATTATGAAAACCAATTGCAGATGACCTGAGCATTTGATAGTTTTGTGCTATAAATTCCAATTGCATGGTGCCTTTTTCAAGTTCTACAGATCAAGGTATTATGGCTGCTAGCTTGTCAGCGTTATTTTCGAAAATGTAATTTTGTGTATTCTCGGCTTTACTGACTGGAATCGCATTTCGCAAGCAAGATACTCTCCTAAAAACAAGAAACCAGTAGAGATTTTCTGTAAATATGTGGCAGAGCAATATTGGATAATTTGCTTGGATCGAACATTTCCCAATGGCCGCCTTGTATCTCCTCTGATCTTATTATCATTTTTTGGAGCATTGGCCGTCCACATGTTGCTCAAGTGGTCTCTGCGAATTGTGATCATCCTATGAATATTCAAGTTTGAATGTAATCGGCTGATTTTCTTGGAAGCTGTGGACAACATTCAAACATGAAGATTGGAAGATTCAATGGGTTCACCAATGCTTACCCAAAGAAGTTTTGGTGAAAGTATAAGCCTGAAGGTGCACATTGGGTCCATTAATTTTTCTTCTTTTAACTTAAAAGGGACTGGTAGATAGATATCAATGTCAAAATCATTGCTTACTGAGAACTGCTTGTCTTCGTCTTCGTCATTTTGAATTGCGCAGTGATTTGAAATTTAATGGAAACAATTATTGACATTTTTATGTAATTTCGAACAGATAACAATGTTACTTTTATTGTGCATTTCACTTCGTATTTCATATTGCTTTAAACAAAAGGTCGTTATCGCCCTTTCAGTAAACTTTCAGCTCGATCGAATTCTGAAATGAATCGGCACTTCTTGTCATAAGAGAAGCAAGGGAAGATGGAAGGATACAAAATATAAGTGCTGTAGGCTGTATTTATTATGTACGTGGAATTGAATCGAGCAACAAAATTGCCTCGCCCAAAAGTATTTTAAACCTAAAGAGTGCAAGGTCGCAAAGGATCTAATGGAACGTTCGAAACCCACTCCTATTTATATTTCCTTGGGTTTCTTGAATGTATCCTTGCATCATTACACAATTTTAGTGATACACAAGAACATTTAGGTCAAGTTAATTCTACCTTTACATTATTAACGTCCGACAATATAGTTGCAATGTCTTAATGAGAGTTACCTGCGGTATTGTAAGGGACTGACAATGGCAATAAACTTACTCAAGAGGAGCGGATGGAATTCCAATAAGATAAATTTTGAAACAAAAGCTTCTGACTGATAGAAATATGTCAATGGTCAATAACAACATTTATTCTCCACGATTCATTTATATTAATCATCTTGGTCGAAAAGGTTTCTTTTATTCCATTTCCAACGTTTGTTATAGAATTTAAATCGACTTTTTACAAACAGCCTTAATAATACTTGGATGGCACCAACTCGTACGGCTCGGCGTCACAATGTTTGTAAACAGGTTATTAATTATATGGGTTGAATGTTGGGAGGAATGTTCATATTGGTGTTGAATAATTTAGAATCAGTTCAAATTTCTAAAGCGTGACCCTTTTGGAATTTCCTTCATGCTTAATAACACATATCTAAATGTCAAACCGAAAACCCGGCGACTTCAATTAATGTTTTACTACATAATTTACTGTCCCTTTATCGTAAGGGTTATTGGATTTGAGGGATTTTGTTCGAAAATAATCGCACAAGAAAATAATATGTAAAGGATAGTCACTTCGCACAAAGAAAATTTGGTGCTTAAAAAACTGAATAATGTATTTATTGTTCCCTTAAAACCCGTATTAATTTGAATAGTTTTTTTTTTCGTATTTGATCAAGATCCGATCTGTTTGCTATGTTATTAGCCCTTCCTTTTCACTATTTGTTCAAATACGTTCATTAATTTCAATTGTCTGTTTACAAACGTTGAAATTTGATCAAATGTCAACATTAAAGCAAATTCGAGCTAACTCCGTTTATACATAGAAGATATTTTAAAGGAGCTTATGGTCTGTGTACTTATTTTCTGCTTCTCGTTGCTATTTTCCGTTCACAGATTGATAGTTTTAAATGAACCACTTTAAGAACTATAATTTATTAAAAACATGAGTTTTAATACACTTATGTTTACAAATGTGTCTTTATCTACTTCAATTGCACAGTTGATTTGAAATGGTAAAAGAGTAAGATATGAATGACTTTCGGGGTTGGAACGATAGCTGTCACGGTTCAACACCCCCGAAGTCCTTTTTATGTTACTGAATCTGGCGGCTGTGGGAGCCTTCGCTGTAACAGTAAAGTAGTATTCAATCATAAAGTGTTTAGTAATAAATGGTAAAAGATTCTAGCGATTCTTCGCAACCTATGTGTACAATTTATTATTGTTGCCTTAAAATCGCTCTACATAAGTCAAACAGTGGCATTTAAATGGCCTTATATACTAGCGGATAACCTGTAAGAGACGCTGTACATAATCGGTACGTAACTCAAGACATTGTAAAATAATCAAAAGGGAGTTAATAATCTGTAAAAGGGGAATAAAAGTTAGCACAAGTTGCACGATTCATAATTGCCTAAAAAAAAAGCAGAATACACATGTAAATGTAAAATCGGCCATTTTTACGCCACCTATAGACAAATCCGCCAAGTTTTGAACATTTTGCTATTATTTATTTATTGAATTTTTAAACAATTTAGTGACTTGCGCTCATTCTGTTGTAGCTTTTGTGAGTTGTCTGGTAATACTCTCTTATAGGTTGAAACGGCTTGGTGCATCCGACATCGTACAATGTTCGCTTATTCCCATTGAAAAATTGATCCATGATTCTGTATAAATTTACTGCTACTCCAATCACTATGGAAGGATCGTCTCGTTTGTGGCATGTGAAGTATTTATATGCACAGCATGATTCCGCAGACGTTTCAAATTATTCTAAGTGAATCGGAACATCTCGCAAAGTCTGCAGAATGTCCAATATGGTGGACGTAAGAAGTCAATTCGTTCCATTTTTGAGCACGTTATCAGCCAAAATTCTTGGATGGGTGGGGCAATTTCCAATTTTATTGCAACTTCACTGGGGCTCCGATGCATTTTCACTTATAACAGCCTCCTCGTTCTTCGTAGGTAGAACGCTGGAACCAGTACGTAATTTTCATCCAAAATACTTCCCTTTTTTGCTGCAATAACCATTTCTTGATTGTTTTAGGAAAAGCCCACTTTCTACGAAAATGTTCTGGAAAGTGTCTCTGTATCCGGGAGACTTTTTGTGCGCCACTAAAGAATTGTGTGGGAAAAATTCCGTTTTCGTAGTGTCTAAGGACTGGGTTACATTGTAATTCACCTCCACATGTTTCTTCTGTATCCAAATCCTTAATTCGAATCCATGAAAATCTATTGATCCATTCTCCTTGCCAAAGCTTCAGTGCTTTCGTGCGTGATGATTTATTGGTGCGCTTTTTCACCACGGTCAATTTGAACGGCGTGTTACTAGAGACTGCCCAAAAGCTTTATATTTCTCTTCCTATCCCCCCGTTGTCAAATCAAATCAAATAGGTTTATTGTATTTTTTTACAAATTAATCAAATAAATATATGATTCTATTCTATACTACATCGTAAAACTACTCCCGCCTGCCCATTCCCCTACTTTCCACCTTTTCCCTCCTTTCAAGTACTTTCTTCATCCATCCCAACCCTTCCCCCTTCGCTCCTAGTATCACCTTTCTTTCCCTTCTCTCTTCTCTCTTCTCCTCGCATTTCCTTAACATATGCGCCATGCTCTCCCTCCCCTCCCTACACATTCTGCAAACTCTCTCCTCCTCCTCCTCCTCCTCCTCCCGCCAATACCTATTCTCTCTCCTCGTTTCCACACCTCAACCTCGCTACAATTCTTTTTTCCTTCAGTCCCATCTCCCCTGTCAGGTACTTGGCCTTGCCCTCTGCCATGATCTACCCATATCCCTCATTCCCTCCTTTCCCGCCCTTGCACATCCTTATCTTTCATGACCACCTCCTCTACCATCTCTCTTCCTTCTTTCCTTCTTTCCTCCCTTTCTACCTCCTCCCTCGTATACCCCACCCTTTCGTATAGTCTCCTGTCCTCTTGCCCATACTTTAACCGCTTTCCCCTCATCTCCTTCATACGTTCATTCACCATTATTATTTCTGCCTCTGACCTCCTCGTATTTCACCGCCCTCTTTCCCGCCTGCACTCTCAATTTTTCCACTTCCCCCACAATGTACTATCCCCCCGTTGTCACTTTGTTATTTTTTGGTCTTATGACTCTCAGTATCGACATTTCGTCTTTGGAGGAAACCACGACTCCATTCACCTTAATACTGGCGTTAGGAAGGTCCCTCTTCTTCTGGTTACTGTTGCAGCCTTAAACTTTTGTCCAGTGACATATTTTTGTAATGCGATCTCTGTTTTCTCATCACACGCGATTGTCGTAACTTTGCTTAACATGACCTCCACTGTTGAGGCGACACCACGCCCAAAATTCCATTGAGTCATCCCAGGTACTGTGGTACTCTTCCGTTGAGTATGTTTAGCTGTTCAGGTGGAAGTCTGACATCCACTTTTCTTTCTGATACATAGCTGTTGACGATAGCTTTATCTACAGCTTCCATCATCGTGTTGGTGCTTATTGTATCGAAGACATTTTTAACGTTCAGCGATGTAATAATTATTGTAACCGCTGTATTTCTCCATTCGCTGTCTCAAAATACTACAGTAATTTGCTCAAATGTTCCATTAGGACAGTCGGTCTTACTGAGCCTGCTTCTTTTATCAGAATGCGACTACCTTCCACGTCATTCTATGTATTTTAGCTGGAAGGACCTGTTCAATAGCCTGTGAGGCAGATATTTTGCGGCCACCTCTTTTCCAATCAGTTGCGGTTTGTCGTTGCTGCCCTTTCTGTTTCTATGTTTTCAGGTTGGCTCTTGTGTTCGATGTAAGGGTGCGGGAAGGAAAATCTTTATAGTTACAGACAGCAAAGCAGCGATTACAGCAATAGACTCATATGTGGTAAATTCAGGGCTAGTCCTTGAATGGACACAAATGCTAAACGCACTAGCTAAGTGCAACTCAGTCACACTAGTGTGGGCACCTGGGCATGCGGGAATCGCAGGTAACCAGGTTGTTGAGGAGCTTGCGAGAATGGCAAGCGCAAAACCATTCATAGGACCCGAACCGGCTTGTGGGATTACTTATAACACTGGCAAAAGGAGATTCAAGCAATACTCACGAAAGAGCATTGCAGACATTGGTCGAAAATTCCAGGACAGAGTCATTCCAAGATCTTACTGGAAACCACAAACGGGGACCTAGGCTACGTCCATCTTAAAGTTAAGCAGGACGAAGATAAAACTTGCGACAGTAATGGTCACGGGCCACTGTCTCCTGAGGAAACACCTGCACAACATGGGACTGATTGAAAGCCCGACATCCAGGGGTTGTGGTAAGGCAGATGAAACGCCCAATCACGTCATTTGCCAATGTGAGGCATTTATAAAGGCAAAGGAACACCTACTTGGAAACGAAAAGATTACACAAGAGGAAGTAACGAAGATTCGCCCTACTAAAATCCTGGACTTTGTGAAGGATACAGGTATTCTTGAAGGGTAGACAACACGGGGGAGCACAATAGACCAAAAGGTCGCAGTGCGGGAACCTATTGAGACCACCCCTAGTAACAATAATAATAATAAATAGATATTGCCGTTCCCAACACAAACAATTTAGCCAATACACACGCAGAGAAACATCGCAAATACACTGATATAGCTCAGGAACCTCTTCCCTATAATCCCTTTTCCGCTATAATCTCTTCGCTCTCTGTTTCCCCTGCCATTATTTTGTAAGCCATTTTCCATATATCTTCGTTTAATTCGCTTCATAGTTTCTTCCTACATTCTCTATTTAAGATAGATCATTCTCTTAAACGACCTTTCCGTTCCTTTTCTAGCCTTACCAAGAACCCGTTTCTTGGCCTTAGTAGCTCTCTTTTCGTGTCCGCACAACGTCCCACGACCTCCCTCATTTTGTATTTTGGCATTGCATTTTCTGCTGGTTCCGTCGTGCCCTGATTGACAGATTGTATTGCACTAGTGGGTGGGTCACCCTATTTTTCCTTTTACATCTATACCTTTACCGGGTGGCCTCTGTCATCCCGACACTACGAAATGTCTCTGTTTGCACCATAATCTCGTCAGAGCCTGTATTTCCCGTTCGTAGTAACTTTTGTTCTACGAAGTTTTTTACGTAACTGTTACGCCCTTTTACATCATAGCGTTTCGGTTACCTTCATTATTTGCACTTTCAGCCTCTCTTAAGTTTGTATTCTTCGTTATCAGTTTTCATTGTTGAACTATTCACATTCGATTTATAATAATCTTTCATACTCGTTTCTTGGCCTTCCATCTTCGGTTTCCACTTTGAAATCTTCTGTTTTCACCGATCAACATTCAATCTTCCATTCTTCAATTTCCCATGATGCATTGTAAACATTTGTTTGTTTCTCTTATCGTTGCCTAAGCTTCATTACAAGGCTGTTTTTTTGGTAGCATTATCGATGATGAAATGAAACTCTTTAACGTCGTAAGAGACAATTTATTTCCAATAAGTGGCGAAACGGTTTTGTAATTTGGTGCGATGTAATGGTTTTACTCATAACATTTATTACGTTTAATATCTCTAGACGTTTAAAAGCACCAGCCATTGGACTTAAATGTCCCCCCATTAATGTCCATTACGGATACTGACGGAAGCATTTCTATTGTTTTCAAGAACGAGACATAAATTGAATTTGAGTTTGTGGAATTTTTGTTGTTTTATTTCACATATTTCCTTTCCAGAGCGTTAACCGATAAATTCTCTCTTAATTTTCCCGATTTTACTACAATATTTACTGTCTTAATAAATTCTCGTATTACGATGTTTTATATTTCGTACCAGGGCATGATTTATGGGGAAGTTTAGAGTATCGTCTGGATCGTTTGAAAAGCTCACAAGAAAAAAAATACCTCTAAAAGCTTTTGCACTTGAACCTCTTTAAGCGTTTGTTTCTGGAAGGACAAATAGCTCATTTTCGCAGTTTCAGCTTCTTTACTCAACTGCACAAACATTCTGTATATTATTAAACCTTTAAGCTGAATTTTTTATCCCAATTATGTGTAATATTTAGTGTTAATAGCGTTTTCAATAATAGCATTTTAAAAAAATGGCAGTACAATTTTGTAAAACGTATAAATAACGAAATTTTTAAATGATAAAAAAATAATTCATATCTCTGTCAATATTGATCGTTCAAAACGAAATTGTTCGTAATTAAATTGTCTACAACTATCATTTCAACCATTTTCCGATCCGACGCGCCGTTTTCGAGTTATCGACAAAAAACGCATTACGCGCTCGAGACTTTCTCATTTCTTATTGCTTAAAAAAGTCTAGCTCGAGTACAAGTACAACATTTTTGTAACGGCCTTTTTTGCGTAAAATTACATTCTCTACAATTTTCCCGTCTTCACTTTTTCACCTAAAAGTAATCTTTTTTGACTTACTGAAAAAAAAACCAATTTTTTGCACTGTAATTTTCGTAGCGAACGCGTACCTACATTATAACCCAAAAATACGCCCCTCCACCAACGGACAACCTATCTGAAAATATGCTGCATGGAGTTTAATCTCGTGTCTAACGGTTGATAATTTTGGGGAATATACAGGGTGTTACAAAAAGGTGTAGCGGGCTATGCATATCCGGATTCTACATATCAAAATAAGTTTAAATTGTTCAGTAACATTTTTATGATTTCGGCTTACTTCAGCCGTGATCAGCCATTTTGTATTTTCTTGAAAATAATAATTTTTTTTTTATTTATTTATTTATGTTATGGGCCGAGATGTAGGAACAGCGAATTTCCAAGCACCTCTACGCGCATCAACTGCTTTGGTTATTAGCACTACCCTTACTAGAATTTTGCCTGACCAAGGGAATTCCACCCTCAACCAGGGATCTTTATCGTTATTATTTCAAAAATCCTTCAAGATATTTTTATCAAATTTGGCATAGGTATGTCTTCCTTTCTCAGAAGTCTATAATTTTCAAAAATATTTTGTCTCAAAATTATCAATTTTCAAAATGGCGGAAATTCAACCATTTTACAGCAAAATTCCATGAAAATTACTAAATAAAATTAAGTTGTACAAGTTACAACATTTTTAGAACTTTATTGTTAATATATTATCAGTAATTTTGTATTGTCTTGAAAATAATTATTATTTCAAAAACCCTTCAACATATTTTTATGAAATTTGGCATGTCTTCCTTTCTCAGAAGTGTATAATTTCCAAAAAAAATTTTTTCTCAAAATTATCAATTTTCAAAATGGCGGAAATTCAACCATTTTACAGCAAAATTCCATAAAAATTACTAAATAAAATTAAATTGTATAAGTAACAACATTTTTAGAACTTTTATTGTTAATATATTAATTATCAGTCATTTTGTATTGTCTTGAAAATAATTATTATTTCAAAAACCCTTCAAGATATTTTTATCAAATTTGGCATATGTCTTCCTTTCTCAGAAGTCTATAATTTCCAAAAATATTTTGTCTCAAAATTATCAATTTTCAAAATGGGGGACATTCAACCATTTTACAGCAAAATTCCATGAAAACTACTAAATAAAATTAAGTATTAACAATAAAAGTTCTAAAAATGTTGTTACTTGTACAATTTAATTTTATTTAGTAGTTTTCATGGAATTTTGCTTTAAAATGTTTGAATGTCCGCCGTTTTGAAAAACGATAATTTTGAAAAAAAGATAATTTTGGAAATTGTGGACTTCTGAAAAATGAAGACATATGGCAAATTTCATAAAAATATGTTGAAGGGTTTTTGAAATAATAATTATTTTCAAGGAAATACAAAATGGCTGATTACGGCTGCACTAAGCCGAAATCATAAAAATTTTACTGAACATTTTAGATTTATTTTTATATGTTGAATCCGGATATGCATAGCCCGCTACACCTTTCTGTAACACCCTGTATCGTGGGCTTGTTCGGTACCTGTTGACCATTCGATTGAATACGATCCAACATAACTTAAGCCGCTTCAAATGAGGGGTCGCTCGACTCCCTTTCCCTATTTAAATTCTTGAGTTAGGGGTTGCTAGGGCTAGGGGGTTGACCTGACAAAGTCAAATTTGACATCAAAATGTGCCGTTCAAAAAGTCAAAGGTGGCGTGTTTCAGGATTTTTCCTAAACAATACCCCCACCTTAGTTAATCTAGAGGGTGCTTTTCATGGGGGCGAAAAAAAAATTGAATAAAACTAATTTTCATTCATACTGTCGAATAGAGAATTAAAAGACGTTTCAAATGAGGGATCGCTCGACTCCTTTTCCCTATTTAAATTCTTGAGTTAGGGGTTGCTGGGGCTAGGGGGTTGACCTGACAAAGTCAAATTTGACATCAAAAGTTGTCCCCCAAAAATAAAAAATCGACGTGTCCGAGCGTTTTTTAAGAAACTTGTTTAAGTGTCCCAAAACAGGCGTGTTACCTTTTCAATGGCCCACCCTGTATAATAAATTTGCATTAAGTAACCCTTATTTGAATATATAAAAACACCACTGTCTACATCATAAATATCTTGTAAAAATATTTTTGTATATACAGGATGGCCCATTTTCGAGCACTACACTAAACTTGTGTTTTTTAAATGGAACACACTATATATATTTTTAGGTATTTGAATTCTCTGTTAAATGCTGTGCAAAATGATATAAGGTATTATGGGTCTACGACTAACAGTTCCTAAGTTATTGACATTTTTATGTAAAAAAATTACGTAGGCTCCTGTTCCGCCATCTTTAAAGATATCGATGTGAAATTTTGGAATTTGTATTTCTAATATGTGTAGTATCAACTTCTGTACTCAAATTGCGGACCCTCTTCTCTACATATACAGGGTGGTCCATTATGCTCAATGTTGTTTTTCAATTTTTTTTTAATTGGCACGTCCTGTATTTTATTACAAATTTGAATAGCATTTTTTACAAGCTTTCAATAGATATAGGGAAAGCCAAACTAAGTTGCGTGCACGTCATCAGCGTTTGATGACGTTTACATTTACAGTATTGTCAAATTGATCAGGAAATATTTAATTTCCCAGTAACTATTTCTTATTAAACCACAAATAAATATTAATTACGATTACAAATTGTTGACGACAAAAATCAATTAAATATGCCTGTCAGAATACTACTGTCATCCGTAACCTCAAAATATCGATGAATAAAAGATGGCAACACAGCACCATTCCCTGACAGTGGCTAGGTTTACGTTTTTACTTACTGGCCTGTTGATTAAAATTTTATCACAACATTTTACATTAATAGGCGTCTAAACCCAACAAAAACAAGCTTGTGCACATACATTATTTTATCTAAAAGTCTTATATTAATTGCATTGCCTTTAGAGTTGTTTTTTTATAAATTTTATGATACACTTAGCGATGGAAACTTTGCCACAAAAGACATGGAAATACGTCATTGATGACGTGCACGCAACTTAGTTTGGCTTTCCCTATACTCACTTTGTACTACCTATTCCTAAGTGCTCTTGTGATTTAGTGACAAAGTTGAAAATTTTATAACTTTTTTTGAATTTGTCACATACAAAGTAAATTAAGATAATGTCATAATTCACAGAAAATGCAATAAGACTGTGAAGGTGTAGGTTTTGTGACACAATACAACATTGTGGGATACAGAAGATAGTACCTTATATAATTTTGCTCAGCATTTAACAGAGAATTCAAATATATAAAAATATATAGGGTGTCCAATTTAAAAGTGCTCGAAAATGGGCCATCCTGTATATTACACAAATATTTTTACAAGATGCTTCCTCGTTGTTGACTACAATAATCTGTTATAAAATTTTGTTTAAATCAACAGTATAGGCGTAATCTTCCACCCCCAACTCGTTGAGGTGTTGTTGGGACATCCGGTACATGGGACGTTTGAGTAAAAATTAAGGGTGTTTTGACACAAATATTCAAGAATGATATCACGGATATCGTTGCCTTAATTTTATTAAAAGTTACACATTTTTGTTATAATTATACTCTATGCTTAAAAATAATTTAAAATCAACGTCTCTTATACATAAGTAATTACAGGTGGGGGTGCTTAGATGGAAGATTTTTTAAATAATAACTATACACTCTCGAGTAAATTATGCACAGTTTAATTTATAATTAATAAACAATTGTATCAAAAGTATTTATTTTAATTAAAAGTCATACAGGATGTTCGAAAAAACATCGTAAAACCCTATATATTTTTACTTTTTTGAATTTCGTAGATAATTTTTGACTCATTCTCAATATCTTATCGTTTTTATATTTGTACAAAAAAATACTCTATTGGTAAAACAGACCGAGTTAATCAGGTTTATTTAACAAATGTTCAAACTCATCACCATTCCTTTGTGGAGAAGCATTTATTCTTTTAATACTAATACATATAATAGGAATTATTATTTAATTACATTTAAAAAAAAAATTCAGTTACGTACAGAAATCGCAGTTTTGTTTTAGCAGGGATCGGTGGCGTGAATATAATCTCGTAGTTACTCGTCGCTCAACTTATTACAATATAGCGCTATCTTCGTCAGCGCGCAAGATTATAGTATATTATTCAACGAGCATGTAATGAGAGTTATTACTCACGAAGATGTAGTTTGCCACACGAGGCGCTAGGCGAGTGTGGTAAAACACAAAATTAAACGGAAAATTAATTAATCGTAAACGTCTTGGTCTTATGTATTAAATGTATTGCAACCCCATTACCCGAAGGTGTAGGGTAGTTAACGAACATATCGATTATATGTATAAAGTTAAAATTTTACAAGAAATTTGTTAATGATTGTACATGGGAAATTATTAAAAAACATAAATGAAACAAACTATATATTTTTCAATCAAAAGCATGCATGCCTGACCCGGGGCTTGAACCCGGACTATCCATTTTAATTGCACATAAATCGCATTCTTCTTGTGATCAAGTCTATTTGTTCCACAATTTTTAGTAATACATACTTTTAACAGTTCACCCTAATTGGCACTTTACAAAAAGGAAAATCGAGATTGATGGTATATAAAACCGATATAAAGTATCCCGTTGGGGGGAAAAAAAAATGAAAACAAATTTGATACGCTGCCAAAATTCAATTTTCTGAACTCGCCAAGTCTTCGAAACTGATGATTAAATATGATACCGCGACATTTGCTTATAACAGGAAAATACAATTCAATAGATTTATGTAACGTACACAAACACGAACATAATTCGATTAATTAATAATACGAAGTGAACTGAACACTCGGGATTAGTTTAAATCAATAACAGTTTCGTTTAGTTATCCACCTACATCTGACTAGGTATCTACGAGTATATGAAATTAGATACAGTTAACCTTTAGATTATATCGATTACCTACTACGCGTGTGTTGAATAAAGTATTTTTTCCCTCTGTATTAAGGTTTTACATTTGTAATTAGTATAAACTTTCTTTGTTATGGTACGTTTTTATAGTGCGAAGTATGGCAGAGACGGATTTGAAACATTTACGATTTGCAGTGAACTGCCTTGCTTTTCCCTACGGATTATTCTCGTCAAATTTGATGAGATTTGATTAATTCGACGAGTAGTAGATGAAAAATTACCCTTGTACTGTTTTTTCATATGCATTTTTTAATTTCAAATTCATACCTATAACGCCACCTATTGAACAGTAGACTGTAACTCTACAATTAAGTGCTTAACAAAAAATCGCTTTCCGCCTGAATTGAAAGAACGTATAAATAACATGTGGGTTGTCTAATGTAAACGCACTTGGACATTTCAAGTCACATATCCAGCCAGTATTTAATTTAAAATATTAAAGAGTTAGATAAAAACGGCTTCCGGAATCCTCTTCTCAACCTATGACACAGGTCAATGTGTAGAATTTATTATCGTTAGCTTAATGTAGCTCAACATAAGTAAATGTCAAACAATGGTAAATAAAATAAATAAAACAAGACACTACCAAAAACAGAGTTATTTTGTAACATTTAGTTTAATATTACGGTTAGGATTGTACTTTAGATGTCTTGTTTTATGTAGTATAAATAATTAATTTCTTTACTTTAAATCATATCAGTATTTAATATTTATGATTGTTTGTTAAATTTAACCCTTATAGATTAATAATTATAGTTTACAATAAATATTACAAAATAACTCTGTTTTTATAAACTTTGGGTATAGGGAATGTTTAACAAAAATTAAAGCTACATAATCAAAGATTCTATTTATGCAATTAAATACAGGGTGTTCCATTTAAAAGTAGAAAGAAAATGAAAGGTCCGAGTTTCGATCCACCCTGTACACAAAGACAGAAAATAATTGAAATGTAATCGAATGAGGAGATATTACATGATATTACGAAATTCGATTAGCCAAGAAATTGTCTTTTTCTGTAACGTACAATTTAGCTACGATTTTAACATAAACGTATCCATAACTTTTAAAGGACTCTGCATAACGTATCAAAACCTTATATCAAAAGATTCGAAAGGCAATCCGAATTTGGCATAATATGCAGGGACTCTCATTTAAAAAATCATATGTTTAGTTTGTAACAGAGTTATGCAACACCTTGTATAGTTCAACATAATTTAGAAATATGGTTCTTAAAGACATCTATTATTTTTCTTAACAACATTTTTTGATATCTCTTGAAATAACCCATATACCGAACTTTGTCGTAAGATTGGTACACCCTGTATATCTGTAGTAAAGTATCTGTTTCTATCATTTATTTTTCTACTACCTGTTATTTTTCTTGGTGTCGTGACGAACACAACTCAAATATGAAGATGTTTCTGGATACGGTTTTTTATTCTGAATTAAAAAATTTTAAAATATACAGGGTGTCCCATTAAAAAATGGAGTTGGAACTTTTTCCTACTATTCTAGAAATGATAAAAATAAGGCTATATTGCAAAAATATATGCACCAATTTCGATCACACTTGCATGCCAAATATTAACAAAATCCGACTTTTAAGAACGGAGATATTTGACCGTTTCGGTTCTTTTTACCAACCCTGTATATTTATGTGGGAATTTTCTCGTCTCACGTCTCTCATATGAGTTAAAATTCGATAACGGTAAGAACAATTGACTTTGTATATGATTCGTGAGAATGTGGAAGCGTGCCATCAAAAAAGGCTTTCTGTCGGCCTCTTCATCCGCACACGCACACGCCATAACTCAGCTTCTTGAACGGGTATCGATTACGAACTTTCACACGATGGGCATTTGTGTGTTCTGGTTTACTCTAAACTTGTGGGTAATGGCAAAAAATTATTATTGTAGTTTAGCAAGTCTACAAGTTTTAATAAAATATAACTCCACAACCTTCCCTTAATATTATTTTAATTAAAGCGACATATTTCGAGAGTCTACTACTCTCATGATCGAGCAATAAATTAAAACTGACGTTAATGCATTGACAAATTAAAATATAATGTAAAATTTTTAGTAATACCAACTGTTAAGAATTAGAACTAAGAAAAAACTATACTCTGTTCCCCCAACAGATATAGTAAAGCGCCTCCCAATACATTATGACCAATAGGTGTTTTCTTTTTGGACAGCCATAGGGTTAGTCAAAGTCACAATTATCACGTGATTGAAGTGCCTTGTATCATAAGACATTTCTGCCTCAGGTTAATATAAAACTTAAATAAAGCTTTTAAAACGAATAGGGTTATTGAGAACTGAGTCAAATTATTTTTATAAAACGAATGCTTGTTATTGACAGGGCTGACTTAAGTCAACCACAACGTGCAAAAAGAAAACACCTAATGTAAGCAGCGACCAGTTTTACACCAGCAAAAACGTTACAGATGTCAAATTTATTTACGCCAACTACAACAATTTGAAATCAAGTGATTGCTTATGTTACGGGTTTCGAAAATTCGACCAATAAAAAAGTTGCATTTAAATGTGGCGGTAATTTTTGGGGAGGAGCTTTACTATATCTGTTGGGGGAACAGAGTGTAAGAAGGCAACTGAAAACCTTAGATTCATTCAAAAGGTGGCCTTTATTGCAAACATGAACGCTACTAAAATCAACATTGGGGTTAAAAGAATGACTTGTGTTGAGAATGTGTTCTGAAAAAGTTGATTTTATAAATTTTATAAAAAAAGTTCGTAGGTAATCATATTTTTAATCACAGAACCCTCCAACACTTCCTTCATCCACACCACCCCTTCTCCTCCATCGCCTAATATCTCCATTCTACCTCCTTCCTCCTATCTCAATTCCCCACTCCCCACATTCCCTCATCATATGTTTCCAAGCTCTCTCACCCTTCCCCACACAGACTACACATTCTACTTTTTTGGTTTTTCTTTGGGGTGCTAACTTGACGTCACACCAGTCACCTTTTTTGGGAATTTAAAAAAAGTCCTGTGTAATAATTAAGGAACAATTAAAAACTAATTTTGGAACACAATAAAAAATTTTGGAACGCAAACCTAAAGTCAGGAAACGCAATTTTTGGGTGGAGGTGCTAGATTGACGTCAAGCCAGCGACATTTTCTTTGGAATTTGTAGAAAAACGAAAGACTTCGAAATAATAATTAAGGAACAATTTAAAACTAATTCTGGAACACTATAAACAATTTTGGAACTCAAAAATATAGTCAGGAAACAAAGTTTTTCTTGGGGGTGCTAACTTGACGTCACACCAGCAACCTTTTTTTTGGGAATTTAAAAAAGTCCTGTGTAATAATTAAGGAACAATTGAAAACCAATTTTGGAACGCAAACATAAAGTCAAGAAACGCAATTTTTGGGTGGACGTGCTAGCTTGACGTCAAACCAGCGACTTTTTTTTGGAAATTTAAAGAAAAGTCCTGTGTAATAATTAAAGAACAATTAAAAACTAATTTTGGAACACAATAAAAAAATTTCGAACGCAACCATAAAGAGGTACTGGGTGTAGCGGTTGTTTCGGTGTGAAATAAATTAATTACACATGGGACCCCAGTTGCGCCCTACCTTTTTATTTATTTGTGTTTAGTTTGCCGATTTTACTACACTCGCGTAACGGCCACTTTTCAGTTTTATTTGTTTTGTGAGGTGCGTGTCAGGATAGGCAATTTTCAAGACAAACTCGGAGGTTTATTGTGTAAGAAGTGCGCGAAATGGCCGGAAGGAAAGTAGGAGAAATTGGTAACAGAATACAGAAGTCCGAATTACAAAGGATTCTTTCTTTAATTTCCAAAAAAAATGGTCGTTGGCGTAACGCCATGGAAAAATTGAATTCCTAATTTTATTTTTGCTTTCCAAAATTTTCCAAAAAGTTCATTTTTCTTCAAATTCCAAAGAAAAGGTCGTCAAGCTAGCTGACTTTATGTTTCCGATCCAAACTTTTTTATTGTGTTCCAAAATTTGTCTTTAATTGTTTCTCATTTAGTACACAGGACCTTTTTTTTAAATTCGCAATAAAAGGTCGCTGGTGTGACGTCAAGTTAGCACCCCCAAGAAAAACTTTGTTTAATGACTATATTTTTGCGTTCCAAAATTTTTTACTGTGTTCTAAAATTAGTCTTTAATTATTCCTTAAATATTCCATCGATATCTTTCGTTTTCCTTCAAATTCCAAAGAAAAGGTCGCTGGTGTGACGTCAAGTTAGCACCCCCAAGAAAAACTTTGTTTAATGACTATATTTTTGCGTTCCAAAATTTTTTACTGTGTTCTAAAATTAGTCTTTAATTATTCCTTAAATATTCCATCGATATCTTTCGTTTTCCTTCAAATTCCAAAGAAAAGGTCGCTGGCTTGACGTCAAGCTAGCACCCCCACCCAAAAATTGCGTTTCCCGACTTTATGTGTGTGTTCCAAAATTTTTTATTGCCCCAAAATTAGTCTATAATTGCGCCTTAATTATGGCATCGAAATCTTTGGTTTTTCTTCAAATTTCAAAGAAAAGCTCGCTGGTTTGACGTCGAGCTACCACCCCCAACCAAAAACTTCATTTCCTGACTAAATTTTTGCGTACCAAAATTTTTTATTGTGTTCCAAAATTAGTCTTTAATTGTTTCTTAATTGTTAGATAGGAATTTTCCGAATTGCTGATTGTGGGGGTGCCAATTTTTTGTGCATCTTTTATCGCCATCTGTCCTACAGTATCAAAAACATTTTCAAACGTTATAATATTCAAAATTACATGGTGGTATTTGTAAACTTTTTTTTTTGCAATTCCTGCCCTTCCTTTTATATAGGTCAAACGGGTAGAGCTTTCGCCACTCGTTTCAAAGAACATTTTACGTCGATTAAGAAGGGAAGGTTACGAGTTATATTTTATTATTTCCACTCCCTTTATGAAACTCGAACCACCACTCATGAAGTGTACAAGTTTCACAGAATTTATTTGAAATTCAATTTACACCGTCAATACAACACCACAGTAACTGGAAAACTGTACCTTTGACAGAGACTCCGTTAAAGTTCTTGAACCAGAGATATAACTTATCATATTACGTATTATCTCTATGTAGTTGAGATTATATAGTAGGTACAAAGCTATCTATTGAATCACGCAAGTCATGAATCTAGTTTTCAAGATAAAGTTATCGTTCTTGCTCTTCAGACCGATTTTTGCTTATATACTCACTAGTGTTCAGTCTGTCAAATTAAACTCACTGTCATGTTAAATAGTATAGATGGTATTCGAAGAAATGCAAGGTATATGCAGTATACTTCTGCTTTTTGTGGTAAGCGTCTAATGGCCCTCCATACGCTTTGGTTCTAAATTTTTTCTACTATAGTTGGTATTTTACAACTGGCCATCTACATGAATATAACTTGGGGATCGCCAACGCTGCCACGATTACTGAGCGGGGATTCACCAATTGGAGCACCGCTCACTTACGTGAGTATCGTATCCAATACGTTAATCTCCAATTAGATCGCTTTAGGATGAGGCATCTTGGGTAATGTCAGCTTCAAAGATAGGTTTGATACCGGGCAACATATTACTAGCCCTACTGCTGGACAGGATAGGGCCAAAACGTCTCCTTTTACTTGGTGCTGCATTTGTTATTGCCGGCTGGATATTGTTGGGAGTGGCAAAGTCCCATGTAATTTTAATTATTGGTCGCCTTGTAGCAGGAATTGGGGATGGAATGTGTAATACTGTAAGTAATCGTTATAGTATTAATCTCATTAATTGTTCTTTTGGTGAAGTGCACGAATATTTACATTTGCGAAATTGCGAGTAAGGATATTCGAGGAAGATTGGGAGCAATTCCTGTATTTATAGGTGTTTTTGGAAATTTATTCATTTATGGAGTCGGGCCGCATTTGACATATATATCACTTATAATATGTTGTGTAATACCACCGACCATTTTTCTTATCTCCTTTGCATTCATGCCCGATTCTCCATACTTCTTGGTAAGGAAAGACCGAAGGAAAGATGCTGAACGTTGTCTAGCACGATTGGCTAACAAAACGACAAGCCGTTCTGAAATAGAAATAATGGTACAGGAAGTGGAGGAGACAATAAGGCGTGACACACAGGATAAGACGTTAACTCAGTTACTGGTGGCTCCCAATTTTCGAAGATCGTTTCTTTTGGGACTTGGTAATATGACAATTAACTTAATTAAGGATAAAGGATGACTAAATTTCAGTGGCCCAGACAATTGCTGTATTTTGCGGTATAGGTTTTTTAAGCTCATACCTGCAAGTGATTTTAGAGTCAAGCGGTGTAGGTCTCTCGCCGGAACTGTCAAGTTTAATCTATGGACTTGTGCAAATTCCTTCTGGTAAGATAGTGAACAGGCAAACGAGGCGGTTATTTAAAGGTATAAGTTTCAGTGTTATTGTCGGGTTTATTACTGGACAAATTTGGAAGAAGGCCTCTGTTTTGTATCTCTGCGCTGGGAGCCTGTCTCGCTCTAATTGGCGAAGGCCTTTACCTATACTTTCAAGAAACACACGATTTAAAGAATGTGGCTTTTTTGTCTATATTATGCTTGGCCTTGCATAAAATATTTGTATCCTTCGGAATGCTCTACCTTCCCTCATTCATACTCGGTGAAATATTTGCGACAGGTACAAAGACAATCGGCAACACTGTACTTGAGTGTTACGCCGCAGTGATTAGTTTTTTAAACATAAAAGCTTTTGGAAGCGTATTTGACTCGTGGGGTTTCTACACAATATGTTGGATCTATGGAGGTGTTTGTTTCTTTGGAGTATTATTTTCTATATACATCTTACCTGAAACTAAAGGGAAAAGCTTCGACGAAATTCAAAATGATCTTTCATCAGTTACCAATGCTGATAGCTGAATCTATACATTTAGTAGTAATTAGGATAATTTGTATATGAACCGGACACCTTTGGGTATAAGGGTAAAGGAAAAGAATAATAATAATAATATAATTGTATATGAAATAAAAATTATGGACCAATGGATTTGTCTTCCATGATTGATTAAGGAGTTTAACTCAAAAATTATTTTATTGGAATTCCATTTCGACCTTGAATTTTATCATGGCGTTTGGGAACACTTGTTTTTTAATCAAAGGTTACAGTTAGCCCCCTTGATAACCGACACTTATGATTTTTGCCTTTGCGCACCATTCAATATTCTGCATACTTCCCTGTTCAAATTTTCGCGGCTCCAAGAATTGTCACGCTAAGCCCAAGAATTATTATTTTTACCCCAAGAATTATTTTTTCGACCCCAGCTTTTTAATTATTTTGGTCCCAAGATTTCTGATCCCAAGAATTACTATATTAGCCCCCAAAATTATTATTTTAACCCACAGAATTATTCTTTTCGCTCCAAGATTTTATTCATTTTACCCTAAGATTTTACTAATTTTACCGCAAGGTTTTGACATGTTTACCTAAGATTTCCATTTTCACACCAGCGAGTTTGTATGTATGAGCTTGTAGCCATTGTAAATTTTTTTTTAGTTTCAAATGCTATTTAGTATCATATTTCCCGTTTTTGTATTAATTGAAAAAAATATACTAAACCTAGGTACCTCTAACCTAAGCGCCTGGGTGACAATATACGTTTAGGGTGGCATTTTTTTTAGTTTTAAATACGTCTATAAAATAAGTAAATAAATAAAATCGTGGGGTAAAATAAAAAAAATCTTGGGGTAAAATGAATAAAACCTTGGGGTAAAATGAATAAAATCATGGGGTAAAATGAATAAAATCTTGGGGCCAAAAGAATAATTATGTGGGCTAAATTAATAATTTTGGGGGCTAATATAACAATTCTTGGGAACAAAAATCTTGGGGTAAAAATAATAATTCTTGGGAATGCACTAAATAATATCTCTTTTGTTTTGTAATACTTAGTAGTTTACTTTTTCTTGTCATACTGTACAATCTTCCCCATGTGATTAATTACAATCCTATGCACTAAATCACTTCCCACTGACTGCGAATCTAACGGGTGTCCCAACAAGAGCGCCGAATTTAATTTTAAAGAAAAACACATTTATTTTTTGAATTAAACAAACGTTTTTATTTCAACATAAAGAAAAATAGTTTCGATTAAACGTGAAATACAACATCAGGCAAATGGCCACGTCGAAACCTTTGGCACAGGGTTATTCTTTTGTGGAAATTTTGAATAACATTTTCGCATAAATGTTGCTGAGCTGTTTCACATACCCCCAAAGGAAAAATTTGATTGACGTTAGATCGCACGATCTTCGTGACCAATGTTGATCGCCAAATCGGGAAATGACACGGCGTGGAAACTTGGTCTGCAGTAACACCATTGTTTGACGTTCTGTGTGGTAGGTCGCACCGTCTTGTTGGAAAAACATGTCCCCCACATCAATTACTTACATCCAATTCGGGCCACATAAACTGAGTTAACATTTCGCGATACCGCACACCATTAACAACAGTTAGCGCATTTCCAGCCGCATTTTCGAAGGGATACGGCCTAATCACTTCGCCAGCCCAAAATGCGCGCCAAAGAGTTACTCGCGGTGGATGCAATGGTTGTTCGAGTATCACACGAGGATTTTTAGCTTTATTTACGTATCCGTGGAGCAGCGCCGGTTTAACCTAACTTCGGACCCTGGGCGCTGGAGATTTAGGGGCCCCCTTCATTGCTATTCGTTGTCAGTTTTTTATAACAAGTAAACACATGCTTTAATTATTATTGTTTATTGTAAAAACCATACAATAAATTTTAAAAAACGAAAGAACAAGATGAAAAACAAACGAAAAAAAATTCTAAAAAATTACATTTAAAAAATATAAAAAAAACAGAAAATTCCAAACAACACAAACAAAAAAACATATTTCAAAAAATACGTAAGACAAAAGTTATATCACTTTCTTTCTTGACTTGGTATTAGCAAACTGCCATTATAATAACACTATCACAATTCAGTTGCTCCAGATCGTCATTTTCTATATACAGGCTGTCCCAAGTTTAATGATCAGAACTTTGACATTTTGTAGAAAAACACATTTTAAGGTGGGTTGCTCCTATAAACACAATTTCTGAGATACAGGGCGTTAAAATTGTGTAAAAAATAAAGTTTTTATTTATTTATTTATTTCCGAACTGTGGAATAATTCAATCCAAAATTGGCACACAAGATACATGGACAGAGGGTCATAAGATTGAACAATATGAATTTTTTAAATCAACCAGTAGCGGAGATATGGGTAATCCGTTCTACTAATTTGATAAATAAAAAGAGTACGGCTCTGAATTAAATATTCCTTAAAATGCGTTTTTCTACAAAATGTCACAGTCCTGATCATTCAACCTGGGACACCCTGTATAATAGTGACAATGCGTCTAGGTTTTCTAGACCCAAATTTGACCTTAAATACGTCTTTATTCTTTTTAAAGCTGAAAAAGACCGCTCACCTGACGCATTAGAAATTGGTATCGTCAAATAAATTTGGCAGTAAAGTTAACATATTGGGGAAAGTTGCTTTTACATTTTGGATTAGGGCTTACCATACCGGAAGAAATTTTGAATACTGATTTTTGGTATTCAATCATTGTGATTGCCGGGATCCCGGTATTGACTTTTTTTACCGCTGAAACTATAAAAGAAAAAGAAAAAAAACGCATAGCTTAGAAATTCAATGGTCCAAATTCCAAATTCAAAGTATTCAAGTTATTCAAAGAGGTACCTAAATATAAAATTTACCTAAATTGAATAAATCCACATAAAATTCAAAAATTTCATATTCAAAATAGAAATTTGATATAAAAAATTCAAACTCAAAATATTAATGCTAATGAATCCTAAATTATAATTTGAAAATTCAAATTTCAAAATTCGAAACGCAAAAGTTAAAAAGTTTAAATTAAGTTCAATATTAAAATTGAAAATAATAAACTCGCAATTATAATTTTGCAAATTCATAGTTCAAAAATTAAAACGTAATAAAGAAAAATTGGTAGTGCCATTTGAAAAATCAAGTTACCCTTTATAGAAATTTTTTGTGTTTTAGTAATATCGCATCGTCACGGCCTTCTAAGCTTCGTGATCCCTGCGATATTCAATTTTTTGGACACATTCGGTCAAACGATTCGTTTTAAGTACTATGTGCGACACATAAAGTCGCACTAGAATTGGCCAAGGAATATACAGGGGGTTCCATTAAAAAATGCAACTTTGATATAAGTCATCCTCTATAAACTTTGCGATTCAAGTGAAAATATTATAGATTTGTAGCCTTACCATATCCTATGAACGAAATGTTCGTTAATAAACCCATAGTTTTCCATCCACACACTATTGACCCACCCTGTATACATACAATATTTTGCACTATAAATCAATATCATTAATCCAAAATATTTTCTACTAAAATAAAATTATATTAATACCGAAATATCGGTATTTACGTACGAATACTGGTTTTAAATACTGCATCAATTTTGTCCGCGATCCGGAATCCCGGATAATCCCTATTTTGGATTATTACAAATTTTCCCACTATATAAAAGTTTAATATTTGTGTTCTATCGATCAAACTTAAGGAAACTTCGGGGGTGGGGGGGGGGGGGGGCTCAAGCCTCCTCTCTAATTACGTGCCTGGGTACTGGTGCCACGAAGGCGCGGGCGAAAGCATCTCACGTACCTACGATCGCCCGACGCTAGATGAAAAGCACATAGGCGTACGCTGGGCCGCCCAGGGCAGAACGTGTATATCGTATAAGATTATTTCTTAATTTATGTTTTTTATCATTATTTTTTAATTACTATGAGGTCCGGGGCCCTTTAGGGCCCGGCCCCCTGGCCGCCCACCCCAAGCACCCAGCGGGTAAACCGGGGCTGCCGTGGAGTTAAAAATGTGCTTCATCTGAAAAATATGATTTTCTTCGAAAAATCCGCATTAATTTGATGATGTTCCAACCCCCAATCAGCAAATTCACGACGCTGCGCATGGTCCTTGGCACCAATTGAACCTTGTACGCGTGCAAATGCAGATCTTTTACCAAAATTTGTTTCTGGAAATGTTTAATTCTTGACCACGATGCCGAATGGAAGTTCCTTGATTCTCGGCCATAGATTCCTTTACTGTGGCTATAATATTTTCTAGTGACCGACAGGAACGACGACGAACAATGGTCTTCTGATCCATCAGCGTCAATTTGGTCTCAAATTTTGTAATTAAACGCCTCACTGTCGATTCATTTGGCGCATAAGAAAAAAACTTCCGTACAACTCATATTAACAAAATGGCGGCAAATTTAAATCCGATGCTCTGGTTGGGACACCCTTTAATTGCATTACAGCAGCTTAGAAAAAAGCACTACCTACTGACGGTTGTTAAAATTCAATAGAAAGTAACAGGAAAATTGTAGTTTGGAGAAAGTTCTGTTAAAGTGCCTGAACAACAGAGATTTTGTTGTATTCAACTTGGGAATTAATTCTCAATAATATTCAAATTCATTTATTAAATGAAATATTTTACAACATTATAATACAAAATACAATTAGACCAGAGGCCAGAGAGATAATTGAAATAAAGTTTTTTTTTATTTTTCAGTTAAAGGTTTAAGAGCTCTACTCTGCTATACAATAATTCAAATAAACTATTTTTAAATTAATCGCGTCTGTTATGAAAAACATTATTACTATTATTCGAAATTAAATTATATAGTAGATTCATGGAATACAAACGTGGTGAGTGGCGAGTCCTTTTGACAAATCATTAATAAAAATAATAAAAAATAGGGAGCCAACCTTAGAACCATGTGGAACCCCGATGCAGACAAAAAAACTAAAATTGACTTTTTATATCATTGTGAGAATGTGGAAGCGTGTCATCAAAGAAGGTTTTCTGCCATCTGTCGGGCTGTTCGTCCGCACACACCATAACGATGAGCATTTGTGCGTCCTTGTTTATTCTAAACCGATGGGTAATGGCAAAAATTCACTATTGCAATTTAGCACGTCTACAACCCAGCAAACACACATATAAAATATACATACAACATATATAAATTGAAGTAAATACCCCTACATATGCTTTTTTATATATCAAGTATGTAGGTATTCTTTAATAAAGTTATATAAACCGTATGTCACACAATTACGTATATTTTACATAATAGTATAGAAACTTACGGATATTCTGTATAACAGAAATTCATATAATATATACATATAGATAATCACTCATGAAATTCATGTGCTGTCATATTTACATGATTAGATTTATGTACGTTATATGTAAAATATTATATGTAATATTACTTATTTTTTATGTACGCCTTCTGTAAATATAATTAGAAATTATCATTACATTACATATATTGTATGGTCGAAAATAAAGTCCGTTTCTATTTGCCCCACATAAGTAATCGCACGCGCGTGTTTTCTATAACGCCAAAAATTGTAGTTCACGTACCTTTATAATATTAGATTCGTATCGACTAAAATGCGTCTTAATTTATATAGAAAATAAATAATATAAAATAAATTAAATCCTGGTCATTTTTAACATAAACTTAAAGATAGGTATAATTATTGAATAAGACTTCACTCAACGGTATAATCAATCAAAATTTAAACTAATAACGCGAAACAGCGCAAAGTTACGAAGTACGAAATAAAAAGAAGGGATGTTTGAGATTAGCCCAGTGGTACAATGTCGGATACAAAGAAAACACAAATGTTGGATTTCGGAATTTGTAATACCCACTCCTAAAGATTCGAATCCGGTTAAGGGACACTTTTCAAGCAAGTATATCATAATAAACTGTCGGCTTTCAGTTCAGGTAAAAACGGGTTCGTGCAAGAATTAAGTTAAATATAATTAAAAGTACAGTTGCACGTAAAATGTAATTCTTCCATTTTTTGCATGGAACTGCTTAAATAATTTTTTACATTGATAATAATTACATTATGCTCGAGTAGCTGCCATTTTGGTCATCGCAACGCTTTTACAACGAATATTTTTTATGTAAATATTACATAAAATATACATAAAACGTATATAAACGTAGAAGAATTTACATCTAATAGACATATAAGTATATTATTTTGAAAATTGCTGACATCCTGACATTAAATATCTCTTATTTTTCTTCCAGTTTTATATAAATCTAAAAAGCTCTTACATACTTTATATGTATTTTATATATAAAATGTGTTGGCTGGGAAGTTTCACAGAATTTATTTGAAATCCAATTTACACTGTCAATACCACAGTAACTGGAAAACTGTAGCTTTTGAGAGAGACCCCGTTAAAGTTCTTTACCGTGAGATATAACTTATCATATTATGTACTATCTCTGTGTAGTTGAGATTAGTAAGTAGGTAACAAAGCTATCGATTGAATCACGCATGTCATGAATCTAGTTTTCAAGATAAAGTTATCGTTCTTCCTCTTCAGACCGATCGATGTTTGCTTATGTACTCACTAGTGTTCAGTCTGTGAAATTAAACTCACTGTCATGTTAAGTAGTATAGATGGCATTCGAAGAAATGCAAGGTATATGCAGTATACTTCCGCTTTTTGTGGTAAGCGTCTAATGGCTCTCGATGCGCTTTATTTTTAAATATTTTCTACTACAGTTGGCATTTTACACCTGTCGCTCTTCATGAATATAACTTGGGGATCACCAACACTGCCACGGTTACTGAGCGAGGATTCACCAACTGGAGCACCGCTCACTTACGTGAGTATCGCATCGAATCCGTTAGTCTCCAATTAGATCGCTTTAGGATGAGGCATCTTGGGTACTCTCAGCTTTAAGCATAGGTATGATACCGGGCAACATATTACTAGCCCTGCTGCTGGACAGGATAGGGCCAAAACGTCTCCTTTTACTTGGTGCTGTATTTGTTATTGCCAGCTGGATATTGTTAGCAGTGGCAAAGTCCCATGTACTTTTAATTATTGGTCGCCTCGTAGCAGGAATTGGGGATGGAATGTGTAATACTGTAAGTAAGTAATCGTTATTGTATTAATCTCATTAATTATTCTTTTTGTGAAGTGCACGAATATTTACATTTGCGAAATTGCGAGTAAGGATATTCGGGGAAAATTGGGAGCAATTCCTGTATTTGTAGGTGTTTTTGGAAATTTATTCATTTATGGAGTCGGGCCTCATTTGACATATATATCACTTATAATATGTTGTGTAATACCACCGACCATTTTTCTTATCTCCTTTGCATTCATGCCCGATTCTCCATACTTTTTGGTAAGGAAAGACCGAAGGCGAGATGCTGAACGTTCTCTAAGACGATTGGCGAACAAAACGACAAGCCGTTCTGAAATAGAAACAATGGTTCAGGAAGTGGAGGAGACAATAAGACGTGACACACAGGATAAGACGTTAACTCAGTTACTGCTTGCTCCCAATTTTCGAAGATCGTTTCTTTTGGGACTTGGTAATATGACAATTAACTTAATTAAGGATAAAGGATGACTAAATTTCAGTGGCTCAGACAATTGCGATATTTAGCGGTATAGTTTTTTTAAGCTCATACCTGCAAGTGATTTTAGAGTCAAGCGGTGTAGGTCTCTCGCCGGAACTGTCGAGTTTAATTTATGGACTTGTGCAAATTCCTTCTGGTAAGAAAGTGAACGACAAACGAAGCAGTTATTTAAAGGTATAAGTTTCAGTGTTATTGTCGGGTTTATTACTGGACAAATTTGGAAGAAGGCCTCTGTTTTGTATCTCTGCGCTGGGAGCTTGTCTCACTCTAATTGGCGAAGGTCTTTACCTATACTTTCAAGAAACACACGATTTAAAGAATGTGGCTTTTTTGTCTATATTATGTTTGGCTTTGCATAAATTTTTTGTATCCTTCGGAATACTCTACCTACCGTTATTCATACTCGGTGAAATATTTGCGACAGGCACCAAGAAAATTGGCAACACTATAGTTGTGTGTTACTCCTCAGTGATTAGTTTTTTAAACGTAAAAGCTTTTGGAAGCGTATTTGACTCGTGGGGTTTCTACACCATATGTTGGATCTATGGAGGTGTATGTTTTTTGGGGATATTATTTTCTATATACATGTTACCCGAAACTAAAGGGAAAAGCTTCGACGAAATTCAAAATGATCTTTCGTCAGATAAAAATGTTACAAACTAAAACTATATTTAAGGCACCGTTAGAATATTTGTACCTATATGAAATAAACATTATGGACTGCCGATTTATATTAGTCAACTCAACAATTATTTTATTGGAATTCCATTACGACTTTGCATTTTATCACGGTGTTTGTGAACACTTGTTTAATTATCTAAGATTACAGCTAGTAAGTGCCCAATTACCGTATCGCCCCTTGATAACATTACTATTACTCCAAATTAAATAATATAGATTCATAGAATACAAAAGTGGTGAGTTGACAAATCATTAATAAAAAAATAAAAAATAGGGGTCCAATCTTAGAACCCTGTGGAACCCCCGATGCAGACAAAAAACTAAAAGAATCATATTTTAGAAAACGGCTATAACATTTCCTGGCTTTAGGTTAACATCGTATCAATCTTAACAGAGATGAAGGAGCACCCAATAAGTTTTTTTTTACTAATAAATCACGACTGAACAACGTCTAACGTCTTCGAAAAATCAGCGTACACAACGTCAATTCTACCACAAGCATCCAAAACTGTGTACATAATTAGAAAAATCTTTGTCATTTTTCAAAGGGGGGCGAAAGTTACAACTGTTAATTGACAGATTAATAATATACGTCAGTTTATGACAAGTAACATTTTTTAATTCTTTAAGAAGAAATGTTGGAACTCCATCGGTTCCACTACTCATTTTATTTTTAAGCTGGTCAATTGCTTTGGGAACATCGAAGTTATCGACAAGGTTTAGTCCAAAATTCTCTGAAAGGACGTTGGTCTATCATCATCTAACTTATTCAGAACATAACTAGATCCTAAAGTTGAGTGAACCGATTTAAAATAGTTGGCAAAGACAGGAATTTCAGAACTCGTAATTTTGGCATTACCTTAATTCATTTCCATTTCCAGCACTTTGTTTATAATACTTATAAAAGTTTGTTACATCACTACGTACGGACTTCTCGATAGATTTAACATAATTTCCAAAAGCTTTACTGTTATACAGGGTGTCCCACTGCTCCGTAATCGGTCGATAACTCAATGTGGGTTGAATTTTGAAATGGAAATTTGAATTGTGCATCTTTTAAAAATATTTTTATATTTATTATAATATTATAAAAATATTTTTATATTTATTATAATATTATAATATACAGGGTGTCCAGAAATGAAGGTGCCAAACGAAAATGCCAGTTAGTAGACATTATTTTATGTCGATTTAACCCAAATTACCTTAGTGCAAAAATGCTTCTTAAACGAGCTGGAGCTCCTTATAGATGGTGCCATGAAGTACTTTTTTTTGTAATATGTATTGAAACAGGCGGCCGTCATGTAGAGCACTTACTGTAAAATTTGTTGTTTTTGATATAACTTGACATAAGAGTAATTTAGTTAAATAAATTAATAAATTAGTAATTTATTTAAATTTATTTTTATCGAGAAGGATGCATCCTAACGATTTGAAACAAGAGCACATTATTTTTAGAAAAGGCCCTAGAGAATTCGAATTTGACACAACAAATGTCAAAAAAATAAATGTAAAAGAAATACCATGCAAAATGTCTGCGGCCCCTCCCACATGGGACGCTAATGGCCGCAGCAAGGAAGTATTATTTACAGTGACCGATGTGTGATCAGAAGGTAAGTCATTGTGCAAAGTTTGGACATTTGTGATCGAAACGTTTTTGAGATAAGTATTACAAAAAAAAGTACTTCATGGCACCATCTACAAGGAGCTCCAGCTCGCTTAAGCATTTTTGGACTAAGGTAATTTGAGTTAAATCGACATAAAATAATGTGTACTAACTGGGATTTTCGTTTGGCACCATCGTTTCTGGACACCCTGTATAATACATATAATATTATATTATATGCTGCATTTTCACCTGACAATGACTGAAAACGTCGCTTTTTTTTAATGGTTCACCCTGTGTTTTTTCCCTACATATATCGACCAACCATGTTTATATCACGCCAGCAATTTTTTTTTGGTATTTTCAAACTATTAATTATTGAGATATTATTTAATGCATCCTAGGAATTGTCATTCTCACCCCAAGAATTATTTTTCCTACCTTAGTTTTTAAATTATTTTGGTCCCAAGATTTTTGTTCCAAAGAATTATTATATTAGCCCCCAAAATTATTAATTTAGCCCACATAATTATTCTTTTGGCCCCAAGATTTTATTCATTTTACCCCATGATTTTATTCATTTTACCCCAAGGTTTTATTCATTTCACCCCAAGAGTTTATTTATTTTACCTCAAGATTTTATTTATTTACTTATTTTATAGAGGTATTTGAAATTTAAAAAATGCCTCCCTAAACGTATATTGCCACTCAGGCGCTTAGGTTAGAGGTAGGTTTAGTACATTTTTTTTCAATTGATACAAAAACGGGAATATGATACTAAATAGTATTTGAAACTAAAAAAAAATTACAATGGCTACATAGAAGCTCATACCTACAAACTCCTTGCGTACTTTATTTAGTAAGTCTCTAAAACCTTCCTCATACAACTTAAGGCTGGTGTGAAAATTGAAATTTTTTGTAAAAATGCCAAAACCTTGGGGTAAAATCTTGGAATAAAATGAATAAATTCATGGGGTAAAATTAACAAAATCTTGGGGCCAAAAGAATGATTCTGTGGGTTAAAATAATAATTTTGGGGGCTAATATAATAATTCTTGGGATCAGAAATCTTGCGACCAAAATAATTAAAAAACTGGGGTCGAAGAAATAATTCTTGAGGTAAAAATAATAATTCTTGGGTTTCTTGGGGCCGCGACAATTATCACCCTTAATTATTTTGTCAAAATTTTGTACAATTCAAGGCCGGACCATAAAATTCATAACGAAGTTAATCTTAAAAATACAATAAAAATATTTGATGGATAATATTACCCCAATGTCATGTTACTCTACAAAAAAAAAACTAAGTGATTAATTTTATACCGAGTGTTTAAAATAAGAATTCAAAATTTGTCAACGTTAAATAGAATTTATACGAATATTTTAAATGGGACACCCTGTATATTTATTTACCATGAGATTCTCAACAAAAACCCTATTCAATGATGTGATTTTTCTTGGTATTATTTTTTCTACTTCGTACATTGAGTTATCGACCGATTACGGAGCAGTGGGACACCCTGTATACGTAAAATAATCTAGCGTGTAGAAAATTATAAATAAATATAATATGGAGTTTGTAGTTTAAAAGGCATTGCTATTTTTACTTAAAAACCGATCCTAACTCGGCCCTTTTGGGCAACTATTTTAAATTTTAGAATTTTAATAATTAGTGTTATTGTTCTAAATTTGTGTAAACAGTATATGAATGACGGAATATAACATACGCACCAAAATTAAATGTTTACAAATTAGTTTCCCACTACATTATTATATCATGGGCGTAATTACCTACGTAAATTGCATTATTACAACGTCACAATCTACTAATTGTGCCTATTTGTCTGTTATTTTGAGGGTTTCGTGGTTGGTATTTGGCAAAATACTCTTGGAACCCCTCTTTTCATTCCGCTTAAACCGATATTGTTAAATTAGAAAATGTATCATGGGCGCCGCCAGAAAATTTTCCCAGAGGGGGCAAGCGCTATTGGGGGTTCGTGACTCTGGGGCGTTTTTTCAAGGTTTTGTACAAAATTTATTTTTATTTTTAATAACTTTTGCCTTTTTTCTTTTTCCCAGGTGGGCGACGGCCTCCCTGGCTCCCTCCTTGGCGGCGTGCTTGAGACGTATGGTCAGGATAATCATGTTTTCTATACAGTAATGTTATTAATCTTCCATTACTTGATTGCTGCAACTAATGAAAGAATTTTCTCATTGATTGAGTTTTATCTACTCTACAACCAATGAATATGAATGGAAAAGCTTACGTTTGTTGATGTTAGGCTTTGTTATAGTAGCTTTTTTTCTTATTCTTCGTTTTCTGATTATCCGCTTTATTCTTGTTATTCAAGTAGGTCTAGCCATTGGAAAGCTTAACATTGTCAGTAGGTATATCAACTACAGGGTGTCCAGAAATGAAGGTGCCAAACGAAAATCCCAGTTAGTAGACATTATTTTATGTCGATTTAACCCAAATTACCTTAATCCAAAAATGCTTCTTAAGCGAGCTGGAGCTCCTTATAGATGGCGCCATGAAGTACTTTTTTTTGTAATATCTCAAAAAAGGTTTGATCGAAAATTGCACAATGACTTACCTTCTGATCACACATCGGTCGCTGTAAATAATACTTCCTTGCTGCGGCCATTAGCGTCTCATGTGGGAGGGGCCGCAGACATTTTTTGCATGGTATTTTTTTACATTTATTTTTTTGACATTTTTTGTGTCAAATTCGAATTCTCTAGGGTCTTTTCTAAAAATAATGTGCTCTTGTTTCAAATCGTTATGATGCACCCTTCTCGAGAAAAATAAATTTAAATAAATTACTAATTTATTAATTTATTTAACTAAATTACTCTTACATCAAGTTATATCAAAAACAACAAATTTTACAGTAAGTGCTCTACATGACGGCCGCCTGTTTCAATGTATATTACAAAAAAAGTACTTCATGGCACCATCTATAAGGAACTCCAGCTCGCTTAAGAAGCATTTTTGGACTAAGGTAATTTGGGTTAAATCGACATAAAATAATGTCTACTAACTGTGATTTTCGTTTGGCACCTTCATTTTTGCACACCCTGTATTTAGATATAAAGTGTTTTGTACTTTAGTGCATATTATCGACACTAGAATCATACGGAAACGTGCAGACACCCCATTAAAGTGATTAAAAATACGTCGACCTTATTCCTTTAGGAAAATATAAGGGGATGCTTCGACTTCAACTTTTTACAAAATGTATCTGTATCTTACACTAGGTATACTATACATGACAACATTGAATAAGGGCTTACAGTCCTAAAGCCGAGATAAAATCTTGAACACATTTCCTACCGGGACCCTATTCGACTCCTCTTTCATCCACCGAGACGAATTATTGCCGTAGAAAAGCTCGACGGAAAATCACCGCGAGAAAAGTGGGTCAAAGATTACCCGTTATCAACAAAAAATAATCACATAAGCTTCATTTAAAATTTTTCCTATTTTATTGTAAACTTAAAGATTTTCCAAAAATTATTATGCCGAGAAGGATTTAGCGTATTTCCATATTTTCGCCTATCTAACAGAATTTAATTAAATAACGTAGGATTTATATCTGACAGGACCTATAAAATTTGTTTCAAAACTTTAAATCAAGCGAGGAGAGGATTTAATCCTCTAAAATCGTGATGGAAATCTACTATCAAAGAGTACAAAGGAAAGATACTTCTTAATCAAGCCAATTTGTAAAGACGTGATTGTGGAACTAATTACGAAGTTTAAAAAGTACTTTGATGTTACGAATCTGTACGAGAAAACGTTTCAATCGGATTCTTGTCCAAACTTTAGTATTTCCGTTAAAGCAAACGGTACAGTAGCTGTTTAATCAATACAGATTGCGGATGTGTAGTCTGCACCAGATATGTCAAGTGATTGTTGTACATTATGTACCAGCAATGCAACTCAGATCGTTTGAAATACCACAGAAACCTACTCATACATATGTATCATCATGTGCACACAATGGGAGATTGGTTTCCATATTTTTACGTTTAAGGCTGATTAAGAGTTGTATAATGGTTATATAAAAGTGTCTGGCTCGTATTTTCTTTGTAATTAATCTTTGGCAACATTTTAACTATTCTCTTTCGTCCGTTATTATGCTTCAGCCAGCTGCAATCAAAATATTATTTTATGGAAGGCGTTTCACAACATCAAATTATTATTTCGTTTACTTTGAAGTGATTTTATGATAAATGATAAACCTTTTGTTTGACGAAAATTCGTTTAGTTTAATTAAATTTTATCCAGTTAATAATTCAGTTTCATTAAAACGATTTCATTTTGAGAATTAAAATTGAAAAGCGTTCGGTTTATGAAAACAAGAGCGATATTTCATAAGATTTCATAAGATCCCAATAACCCAAACGACCCTTTACCACGTAAGTGAATGTTGAAGCTTAGGTGTGAATAAAAAGCAAGTACTGGTATCTGGATTTATTGATACAGCTGATGTTCCACTGCTTCACGCTGATGTGGGAGTTGGTTCCCAGTTTGGTTACTATGGTCGAATTCGTCTCAATATCCTTGATCGTTTTCTCCTTAGGGTGGGACGAAGAGCTGTGTGACAGTGATCATCGTTATCTATAATAAATGTCATGTTGCCTCGTTGTGGAGGAAAACTTGTGTTTAATTCATTGGAACGCCACTGCAATACACCATTGAGAGCGGACAATCCTTCCCAGGTTATCTCTCTATGTGGTGCAGATTCCGCCATTCTTGTCAAAGATGTTACTGTTACTCCTTGGTAACTACACGCCACTGCAATTATATGACACCTAAGAGTGTCGGTATAATTATACTTTTGTAGTACACCGTGTCTACTAAGACCCAGTCATCCATCATGAAAGCGAGTAGCTGAATTGCCATATTATCTCTTGGGAGCGATTTTGAAAGGCATACGTTTTCTCGCGAAACATGTATCTCTCTTCCATTACATTGTGAACGAGTTGTTCGAAGATGTGCGGGTGCTGGCCTTATAAGGGTGGATTAAGTAAACAATTAAAACATAAGAAACTTCAACAGACAACACCCTTAAATTAAGTCGAGGTAGAGAAATTAATGACAACTACTACTAATGTAATTAGCGCGCCGGGTGCGTTACATCACAGAATGAAACAATTGAAATACCGCCCAAAGCGCATATTGCGTTAGAAGTCAGTCCTCCACGCTGTATGGGATGTGGCACCGTCTTGTTGAAACTACACACAATAACTTATGTTGAATTTTATGTATAATTGAATTGTAAATTTAAAAGCTTAGAAAGTTGAAAAATTGATTTGCGAAGATTAAGTGTTTAGTAAAACTCAAAATGGGGTAGCAAATTTAACCAAATAGGTACCTAGGTAATAAGTTCACTAAACCTCCCCCATGGATGATTTTATTAAATTAAATTGTTGAAATTACGATGAATTACATAGGCGACTAGTTTCGATAGTTTAAATACTTAGCATCTTCAGGTCAAATACTAATTGCTAAAAATTGTATACATAAACCTTGATATTTATGATGTGGATATACGGCATAGGGGTAGTACGATTTATTTCAGGGTTATGTATCACAAATTGGCATCATTAATAACCCTGAAATAAATCGTATAAACGTTGATTGCCATAGACCATCAGCTTGTTTCCGTCGACATAGTCAACCTTTTCCGCAGCGTCCCCTTCGCCGATTGTTTCAAAATCATTAATGCCCACCTTCTGTCACTGGCCTTCCTGATAATGTTGTCTCATTCCTGAGTAAGTGCTTACAACTTTGCCAAAACCAAAATTTTTTCAAGTTTAATGATGTGACCAACCGCCAACTCACTGGGCTTCCTATGGGTTATCCCCCCTATTGGCTGAAGTGTTTTTAGCCTCACTAGAAATTAATAATTTATAAGGTGATAAGGTTAGTTGTCAATTTAACAGACTGATGACTGAATTGTCAATGTCATATGTTTTATATAATAATTTAACATGATACATATAGAAAACTTACACCGCGGCCGGGATTTGAACCCGGGCCTCCACCTCGCTAGGGTGATGCTCTTCCAACTGAGCTATCACTGCTAATATAATACACATATGGAGAATTTGGACCGTTGTCGGGGTGAGAACCCGTGGTAGCTCAGTTGGAAGAGCATCACTCTAGCGAGGTGTAGGCCCGGGTTCAAATTCCGGCCGCGGTGTAAGTTTTCTATATGTATCATGTTAAATTATGATATAAAACATATGACATTAATAATTTATTCTCCAATCAACTTATCAAAGATAAATTCATTTTTACAAACGTTATGTTGATGATGTTTTCGTGGTTTTCAACGAGTCTGATTAAGATTTCGATGATTGTTTCCAACTCCTCAATAACGTTCACCCCAATATCACATTAACATTTGAAAAAGAAATCAACAAATCCCTGAACTTTTTAAACTTTTTAAAAAGCACGATATTAATATCTCCTTCACGTCCAACTCCAATTTAAATAACCTCTTAGTTCACACGAAAGACATAATCGACTTACTGGAAAAATCAGGTGTTTATAAGCTCATCTGTAGTAATTGTAATCCTTTCTACATAGGCCAAACAGGAAGATTTTCCGAACATTATTCCCGTATCAAAAACAATAACTCCCCGTATTTCTCGTTATATTTCCCCGCATTAATTTTCATCCTTCTCTTCTGCATTCCCTCGTCTTTCCTCCTCTCTACCTCCTTTCTTGCGTATCCGCCTCTCTCGTAAAAACACCTTCTTTCTTCCTGTCCATGTGTTATCTTCTTATTATTCACTTCTTTCTAACAGCTTCTGAAGATCTCTCCTTCCTCCCGCCTTCCCATCCTTCCTCGAAGTCCATCGCTTTCTTCCCCGCCACGGTTCTAATTTATTCCAGTTTCATCTCCTCTTCCACTACATACCCAGGAGTTTCTCTTTCAAACCCTAGCACCCATCTCCAGTATTTCACTTTCCATCCATCCCCACTCTTCCGCCCCGTACAACACTACACTTTTTACCAGCCTGTCGAAGAGCTATTTCCTTTTCCGCACATCTCCCATCCACCTTTCCCCCAACCCCAATACCTGCCTCACAATTCCATTTCCTTTCTTCTTATTCTGTATCCCAAGTACGTGACCTCTTCTACACTTTCTATATCCTCCTCTGTATCCCAAGTACGTGACCTCTTCTACACTTTCTATATCCTCCTCCCCCCACTTCCATACCGCCCTCTTTCCTCTCCCTCTGTTCTTCTGGAATTCCACCCTTTTTGACCTTTTTGTGTTTAGTTCCAACCCGATTTTCTCCATATATCTTTTCACCACCCTCATCATGCTCCTCATTTCTTCTTCCTCCCTCGCCACCAGCACCACATCATCGACGTAAGCCAGAGCCCATACCTTTCTTCCTCCTATCACTATACCACCTCAACACATCATTATCACCTGTGGACATCGCAAAGAGACTGGGGCCCAGCGGACAGCAGAACTTTCTGAAATTTGCATTCGCAATGCGAAATTCAGACAAAACGAGACGTGTGAAAACTTAAGGTATTCAGAAAATGGAAAAGTGACCAAATTTGATAAATAATAGAGATACATTACGCTTGAAATTTCAAAGAGACGGTAAGAGAATCGAATATATTCGTTGAGGTCATATCAGATATTGATCATCAACTAGACCGAAACGGACTCCTTCACCCCTAAAAGCTTTAAATCTTCTCGCCAACCTTACAGATGACACATTTAATAACAAGAAATCGACGAACACAGCCTGTCTTTTATTTACTATTCATTATAACGAAAAAGAAAAAAAGTACCTAAAGTGTCTTCATTATTTCTTTTACGCTACATCAATTTCATTCAAGTCACGTGGATTTCTCTTACGAGCAGCGACCATTTTTCAATTTCTCTCATCGAAATAAAGAAGTCATATACCTACCTATACATATTCTCTCTGTCAAGATGCCTAAATATGATTTTCTCTCATTTTCCAATTTTACTTGATTGAAAACGTCGTCGAACGTTAATTGGAAATTGGAAAATGTAATAAAGGGAAATTTGCCAGGAGTTTCAAAATTGAAATTATTGACTAACGGCTTCCAAACCTAATGCAATACTTCTTCAAGTAAATTAAAAATATCTCCGCCAACTACGCTTTGTGTTAGCAAATTGTAAGGTGTTGAATTCCGTTAGCGCTGTCAGAAATTTCCATAACAATGGAGTGACAGCTGAGCCAACATTTCCTTTCCGTAAACATTATTTAGCCGAAGTAGATTATCATTACCATTTATGTATTTTTAAGTTAAGAAGCGTATCACATTTTATACGTTTAGTATAAATCTCGAGGGATTTCAGCACTAAACATATTTAAAGTGCCCCAAGAGAGCAGTTTAACTTACGAGACCCTTCAGGGTTGGAATCGGTGTAATCCATCTACTGAGATTTCAGTGTAGGAACACATAGCAATCTATAAATGAAATTATTGAGTCTCTTCTGGTTTAATATGAAGTGTCGTCCTTTGGAAACACAACTCTGTATACAGGGTATACCACGGAACCCGTTCATTAGAAGTTTCTGGGGTCCCTTATTACTTATGAATTTGAAACTTTCAGGTTAAGGATAACCCATAGCCTTCTTTTGTTCTAAAATATTGTCGAAGTTGTACAACTTCCGGAAAGACCGAAAATCGCCATTCATCTTCCTATTTTAAATGGAACACCCTGTATATTATTGCATTTTTGGATTATACAATCGATTCTGCGTTAATCTGTATTAGATTATCCTATACCTATCTTCAACTGTTTTTGAGATACCTATTATGATTTTTTTGAAAAATTTGCGCTTTGCGGAGAGATGTTTAATAGCCCATCTTTTGCTCTTCTTTGAACGCAAAACATTCATACTTTACAAACACGAAGTAAAACCATAAGGGTTCACAAAATGTATTTGCAAACCTATTATAGAATATACAGGGCGTTCAAAATTAGTAGCAAAGTTAAAAAACTTCAAAACACCAAAAAGTCATTTTTTTCAAATCGAACACCCTGTATATTTTTACATATTTGGAAGACGATTTAATTTAGGCATCGATAAGCTATAGGTATCCCTATACCTATCTTTATCGGTTTTGTAGTTATGAACACTTTCTATCTAATATTGATTAAAACTGCACTTAAAACTTATCCCCCGATGCACAATGACTTACCTTCTGATCACACACCGGTCACTGTAACTTCCTTGCTGCGGCCATTAGCGTCCCATGTGGGAGGGTCCGCAGACATTTTGGATGGTATTTCTTTTACATTTATTTTTTTGACACTTTTTGTGTCAAATTCGAATTCTCTAGGGCCTTTTCTAAAAATAATGTGCTCTTGTTTCAAATCGTTAGGATGCACCCTTCTCGATAAAAATAAATTTAAATAAATTACTAATTTATTAATTTATTTAACTAGATTACTCTTATTTCAAGTTATATCAAAAACAACAAATTTTACAGTAAGTGCTCTACATGACGGCCGCCTGTTTCAATACACATTACAAAGAAAAGTACTTCATGGCACCATCTATAAGGAGCTCCAGCTCGCTTAAGAAGCATTCTTGGACTAAGGTAATTTGAGTTAAATCGACATAAAATAATGTCTACTAACTGGGATTTTCGTTTGGCACCTTCATTTCTGGACACCCTGTATAATACAAGGTGTCACAATATCCTCACCACTCTGGGGGTGGAGGTGAGTTATGATAAACTTTTGAAGTTGGCTGAAATTAAAATTCTATAAGAATTGACACCTTTCTTGTGTTCCGATGTGTTGATACGTTACAAACCCTTCCACAGCCTTTAATTACGTCTAATCGAAAGGGATGCTACCATGGACGCCCATAAGGAACGGCAAGAGGGGGCAGTTAGCCCTCGCTGAACTGGGACTCTAAGCAGTATCTTCCCCAATTTGCCCCCCTCCCCCTGAAAATTACTGTATGGGCGCCCATGGATAGTACTGTACGTTATTCCCACTTTCCCTGGATATTCGGGAATTAATACAAATGGTGACCAGTATTTATTATCCCTAACATACATAGAAGCATTGCTTTTTAACGTAATAACTATAAACTGTTTCCCCAGTCTGATATACCCCCCCCCCCCCCATTTTTAAATTTATATTGTTCCTTGAAGAGACAAAATAGAAGTAATTCATGACCAAGTCTAAGGAGGTTCCATATATTCAAACTTGGCACCATAACTGTTTATTGCTACCAAACTTTTATGGATTGCATCAAAAAGGATTCTACATTCTTCGTTTTTTTTGTTCTTTTACGTCGTGTTTTCTCCGCTTTGGTTTCCACAACTTTCTATGTTACCACCGTTTCGGCTCTGAGCCTCTTTCTAGCACGCTGGCTTCCATTTCAAGATCCCCCCCCCCCCCTCCTTTGGGGTACCACAAAACCAACTATTCTAGTATACCCAACTTAATTACACCTCTTTTCTCCTTCTTGCCTCTAAAACCTCTTCCATCCATTTTTGTCCCTAATCGTCCTCTCCCAACACACCCCTCCAACCTCCCTAACTCTACACGTTCTTCCACCATGTGCTCGATACTTTCTCTTCTCTCTCCATACAATCTGCACAACCTCTCATCCTCCTCCAACCAGTATTTACTGTCTTTCTTTTCATTTCACTGTCTTCTTACTCCCTATGCTTCCGCCACCCATCAGACACTTCGGCATTTCATCAGTCACTAAGTCCATATATTTTCCACTGTATCTTCCCTCTCTTATCCTCATCCTTCTCCCCTGTATTTATACATCCTCATCTCTCTTTGCTATTTACGCTGCTATCACCCATCCCTCATCTATCTTCCTCACTACCTCCTCTTTCGCATATCCCGCTCTTTCGTAATATCGCCTTCTTTCCTCCTGTCCCTGTCTCCCGTTCTTCACTTCGTTCCAACGGCGCCTTAGACCCCCCCTCTCTTCTTTCCTTTTCCTTTCCTCAAAAGTCATCGCTCTCCTTCCAGTCTCAATACATATCTTATTCAGCTTTGCCTCCTCCTCCACCACGTACCCCCGGGGTTTCTCTCTCTAACTCTAGAACACACCTCCAATATTTTAGTTGTATCTTCTATTTGCGCTCTTACCTTTCACCCCCACACCTCCGTCCCATATAACATCACACTTTTCACTAGTCTATCGAACAGCCACCTCTTTTTCTGAATATCTCCCCCCATCCCCCATACTTGTCCCATTATTTCATTCCCTCTCATAGCAACTTACTGCCTAACCTGCCCATTTTCTTTTTTATCATTTTTATCCTGTAACCAAGGTACGTAACTTCATCCACACCTTTTATATTCTGATCTCCCCACACTTCCATTCTCCCTTCTTACTACTTCTTCCTCTCTTCTTTTAAAATTCCACCATTTTGGTCTTCATTGTATTCACCTCGAACCCTCTTTTCGTCATATATCTCTTTGTTACACTTATCATGTCCCTCATCTCATCGCCACCAACACCAGATCGTCGACATAACCTACCACCCAAACTTTTTTGCGTCCCTTGTTTTTATTAAAAGATTCTTTTAAAGATGTGTATTGAATTTCTTATACGCTTCAGTACTTCCATTTTTGGGTATTCTCGTCTCAGCGATTTATGATTCCTTATTTTCCTTAAAAACGTATTCGGCTCTTTTTTTCCTTTCATGTAATGGAGATATTTATTTGAGACATATAGTCCCAGGGTGTGGTATGACTCTTTGGGAGTAGTATACGAACAAAATTCCCTCACCAAATGGTGGCCATAGTTTTTCCAACTGAACACACATGAAGCTTTCGAAGAAGAAGAAATCCGCGATATTGTCATTCCACCTAGGTTTCATCAACAGCCATAAGCGACTGAACAAAGTTGCCTGGGTTTCATTATAACAAATCATTCGCTCATTTGTTCAGATATCAGTGTTCGAAGCATGGAGGTCCAAATAATAGTTTACAATGGTACTACAGGACAGTCCTGTACTTTTTTACCCTTACACCGTATGTCACACAATACGTATATTTTACATAATAGTATAGAAACTTACGGATAGTCTATATACAGAAATTCATATAATATATGTATATATATACAGATACATATTACTCATGAAATTCATGTGCTGTCATATTTACATAATTAGATTTATGTACGTTATATGTAAAATCTTATATGTATGTAAGAAGTATTACATATTTTTTATGTATGCCTTCTGTAAATATAATAAATTAGAAATTATCGTTACATATGGTCGAAAATAAAGTCCGTTTCTATTTGCGCCGCATAAGTAATCGCACGCGCGTGTTTTCTATAACGACAAAAATTGTAGTTCACGTACCTTTAATATTAGATGCGTATCGACTAAAATGCGTCTAATTTATATAGAAAATAAATAATATAAAAAATAAATTAAATCCTGGTCATTTTTAACATAAAGGTAGGTATAATCATTGAATAAGACTTCACTCAACGATATAATCAAACAAAATTTAAACTAATAACGCGAAACAGCGCAAAGTTATGAAGTACGAAATAAAAAGAAGGAATGTTTCAGATTAGCGCAGTGGTACAATATCGGATACAAAGAAAACACATGTCGGATTTCGGAATTTGTAATGCCCACCCCCAAAGGTTCGAATCCGGTTAAGGGAAACTTTTCAAGCATAATAAACTGTCGGCTCAGATAAAAACGGGTTCATGCAAGAATTAAGTTACGGTTGCACGTAAAAATGTAGTTTTTCCATTTTTTTTATGGAACTGCTTAAATAATTTTTTACACTGATAATTAATAATTACATTATGCTCGAGTAACTGCCATTTGGTCATCGCAACGCTTTTACAACTAATATTTTTTATGTAAGTATAATATACATAAAACTTATATAAATTCATGTGCTACAAATATAAAAGAATTTACATATAATAGACATACCTTGTATATTATATGCCAAATTGCTGACATCCTGACATTCATTATCTCTTGTTTATCTTCCAGTTTTATGTACCTAATTCTAACAAGCTCTTACATAATTTGTATGTATTTTATATATAAATGTGTTTGCTGGGATAGACGATGTAGATACTATGTGTTGTGCAAATAAAATGAAAATGAAAAGTTGGATCACACAGGATTTTTGGCAATTAATGCGTATTTCTTGTAACAAATTAACAAAAGCCAAAGTTTTCTTGAAGGTTTAAAATTTTGATTTGCTCACACCCAGGAAAATAAGGGTTTTCTTACAAAGTATTCCATTTACTTTCAAAACCGAGTGAAATTCTAATTAACTCCCCTTGCAACTGTTTTCATTAAAATTTTTCATAATAACCTTCAATCAAGAACTTGTAAAAAGGGTTTTCATAAACTTATAAATAATATAATTAAATTACATTGCGGTACTCAAACGATTTTATGAAGAGTGAGTTGTTGATGATAACTTATAAAGGGCCACACAAAGAATAGTTGTGGTGCTCTTCGAGCAACAAAATAAATCCTCAAAAACCTTTATTTAAGGTGTCTTTTACGGACTTTTTAAAGGGGAAAATATGCAAAATGCGACATACTCATGAAAGTTCGCTGCCGGAAAATTACTTTTTTTTCATAGAAATTGCGTCCTTCCCTTTTTTTTTGGTGTCGGGACGACGCCCCATAAAAGTATATTTTATGCGCTAACATTTAAAATTGATGATGTCTTATATCGGTTTTGTTTTTTCTTTGGGTTAACTTACCGATTTATGTAGGGGTATTTCTTAGCTTATTTAAAATTCAAACATTAGAGTCAGGGTAGGTTATGAAGTTCTCTTTGGAATTTAATTTAAGCATGGAATAAGGGTCGTAGATTGGTGAGAAAATTACTAATTGCTAATATTTTAGTCATGTAGTGGAGTTTCTATCATAGAAAATGGGCAAGTGGAGGATGAAATTCATATAACTTTAATATACGAAGCTAATTGACTTACTTTACGCTACAATAAATACGCATTGAAGTTTCCGTACACCAGCGACATTTCGATATTTAACCGCAAATAGGATGAACCGGAAACGAAGATTATTATTCATCACGGGTCATACGGTTAAATGAATATTGCGTGCAACTATATTACATAATGGGGATGATTTCCTGTACTAATCATTTCATTTTGGGGGGTGTTGAGTCAATTTTGAATCAACTTCCTATTGTAAGCAACACTAATTCGCAGAATTATAAAAATCGTTGAAAATTTACCTCGATTTAAAAAATCATTACGAAATTTATAGATTTCTTTAAAGTCGCTGTTGGAGAAAGCCCCAGGATTGGCTTTCATAATTGTGCAAACAAAACACTGTGGAGTAAATTTGTTATTCGTTTAGTTTTCAAAATTATTTTTGTATATACCCCAGCAAACACACATATAAAATATACATACAACATATATAAGATTGAAGTAAATACCCCTACATATGCTTTTTTATATATCAAGTATGTAAGTGTTCTTTAATAAAGTTATATAAACCGTATGTCACAGATTACGTATATTTTACATAATAGTATAGAAACTTACGGATATTCTGAATACAGAAATTCATATAATATATACATATAGATAATTACATATTACCCATGAAATTTATATGTGCTGTCATATTTATATGATTAGATTTATGTACGTTATATGTAAAATCTTATATGTAAGAAGTATTACATATTTTTTATGTATGCCTTCTGTAAATATAATTATAAATTATCATTACATATATTATATTGTCGAAAATAAAAGTCCGTTTCTATTTGCGCCGCATAATTAATCGCACGCGCGGATTTTCTGTAACGCCAAAAATTGTAGTTCACGTAACTTTAATATTAGATCCGTATCGACTAAAATGCGTCTAATTTGTATAGAAAATAAATTATTTAAAATAAATTAAATCCTGGTCATTTTTAACATATAGGTAGGTATAATCATTGAATAAGACTTCACTCAACAATATAATCAAACATTCGCGAAACAGCGCAAAGTTAGGAAGAACGAAATAAAAAAAGGAATGTTTTAGATTAGCGCAGTGGTACAATGTCGAATACAAAGAAAACATGTCGGATTTCGGAATTTGCAACGCCCGCCCACCCGCAACAGTTCGAATCCGGTTAAGGGAAACTTTTCAAGCAAGTATATAATATCATAATAAATTGCCGGCTTTCAGTTCAGGTAAAAACGGGTTCGTGCAAAAAGTACCGTTGCACGTAAAAATGTAGTTTTTCCATTTTTTTGTATGAAACTGCTTAAATAATTTTTTACATTCGTAATAATTACATTATGCTCGAGTAGTTGCCATTTGGTCATCGCAACGCTTTTACAACTAATATTTTTTATGTGAATATTACATAAAATATACATAAAACGTATATAAATTCATGTACTATAGAAATAAAGAATTTACATCTAATAGACATATATATTATTTTGAAAATTGCTGACATCGTGACATTAAAAATCTCTTATTATTCTTCCAGTTTTATATAAATCTAAAAAGCTCTTATATAATTTATATGTATTTTATATATAAATGTGTTTGCTGGGACATTAAGTTAGATAGCTAAGCATACAGATTGTTTTTTTTGGGAGCTTTAGTTAGACGTTTCCGGGAATGTTTTATAGGTAGGTTTTTGAAAATTTGTTTTTAGGGGTTGGTTACTCTGAAAGCCGAATCGATCTAAAATATTTTCAAAATGGTAGCACTTCGGAAATTTTCGGAAGGAGCGAGTAACAAGTTATGGTTTTTACATTATTTTCACTTATTTGAAAAACGCAGACGGTACTGTAAACATTCATTACTTGAAATAAGTGAAAATAACATAAAAACCATAACTTGTAGACACTGACATGTAGGTATTAAAAGAACTGAAATTTCACGTAGAATCCAAAAATGCAATAGTTCTCATTTAAAATAACGAAGTTTCCAGGTACTTCCGGCATTTCCGGAAGCGCTGCCATTTTGAAAATATTTTACATCGATTCGGTTTTCAGAGTAACCCCTAAGTTCAAATTTTCAAAAACTTATCTATAAAACTTTCCCAGAAATGTCTAACTAAAGCTCCCAAAAAAACACCCGGTATACTATTACTAAATATTTTATATTATAAAATAATTTTGTCGAAATCATTATAATTGTTCAATGGACGATTCTTTGTTTATCCCTAAGTAATTCTACGATAGTTGTTACTCGATAGGCCAGCTTTTTTGCAGCCAGCTCTTAGACTATTTTGGATGTGCTGGTCACCAGAAACATTAACCCTCTCACCTTAACGTTTGATATATACCGGAAACCCACTACTACCGACAACATCATACCCTAGCACTCCAATACAACACACGATCGCATCCTTACGATACTTTTCCAATCGTCTGTTTTCCTACCCTATTAGTCCGGCCCTTTTCCAAAAAGAACTTTTGACGTTGGAACAAGTTGCCTACCACAATAAAGTTCCTTATACCGTATTCCACCAAGTATCCTGTTCGGTTCAACGAATACTCCACATCCAACAACAGTATGCCCTTACCCCGTCCGTTAACTCCTCCCCAACCCAAATTTGATACTTTTCCATCCCTTATACACAAGACATCTCTTACAAGATAGCTAAGTTTTTCAAGACACTAGATATCAAACTTTCCCTTTCCTCTTCACACAACTTGCCGCCTCTTCTTGCCAAAAATAAACCCCCCTATCCCGCACTGGGACAGATCTGGGGTCTACAGACTTAATTGCGACTCCTGTGGCAAAGAATACACTGGTCAAACGGGTAGATTATTTGAAGGCCCGGATTCACGACCACCAATATCTAATAAAGAACCCCCTACTTACTCATAAGTCCGCGTTTTCCACGCTTTTATCCCTGACTCGAACACGAAGTTCCTACATTTCTTCCCCAAAGGGCAAATCCTCGACTTGTTCGAAATTTTAGAGATACAGAAATCATTCAAAAACAACCAATGCAATTCTTTAAATGAAATTAATTTTGAATTTAACAACTCCTACCTACTTCATATTCTGCTTTAATCGTTTCCCACTAGCCCCCCCCCCCCACCGAATTATTTAAATAAACTCGTACTTGAAGAACGGGCTACTAAATGGACACCCTGTATATTGCTTATGCAATGTTGTATTAAGACCTATAATTATTAATTAGCCTATGATGTAACGGTCGCTACTGTTATAAAGGGGTTATAAAGAGATTACAACTTGTTACATTAACAGAAATAATTCATTGGTGTTAATTTTGATTATTGCAGTCAAAATTAATTTCAAAAAGGAAAAAATTCCAGATGGGCTGTCCGTTGGCGGAGGGGTGTATTTTTGCGTTATAATGAAGGTACAAAAAGCCCCCCCCCCCACGTATCGTGTTCGCTACGAAAATTACAGTACAAGAAAGGTGCCAAAAATAGTTTTTTTTCAATAACTCAAAAAAGATCACATTTAGGGGAAAAAGTGAAGACGGAAAAATGGCAGAGAATGTAATTTTACGCAAAAATTTTGTACAAGCACTTGTACTCGAGCAAGAGCCATTTTTTGGGAATTGAGATTGTTTTGAGCGCGTCACGCATTTTTCGTCGATAATTCGGATCGGAAAATGGCTGAAAGGAAAGTTGTAGACAATTAAATTATGAACAATTTCTTTTTTTTTATTTTTTTTGTACGATCAACATATGAATTTTTTAAACATTTATTATCGTTTGTCGAATGTAGTTTCTTCATCATAAAATCATTATAATAATTCAAAAATATGTAGCTCTAACTGAAATTTTACATCTTATCTTAAGTGAAAGATAATTAAATTTTGAAAATTTTGATATACAGGGTGTCCATTTAGTAGCCCGTTCGTCAAGTGCGGCTTTATTGTTAAATTTACTAAAAAATATTTAAATATACGGGATGGCAGTTAGGTTGGATGAAGCACATTTGCAAATTAGTTCGAGACATACAGGGTGTCTCCAAAAAGTACGGTGCATAAAACGTATATTTTTCAAATGGAATGACCCACTTTTTTTAAGTGCAAATGTGGGGGAGAAGAGAATATTGAAATGGAAAGGGAACGAATGGCAGTGTTGAACGTAGTTTTAATTCTGCGGTTTATTGCAATCAACAATATAAGTACATAGATATGTTCCAGGTTGAATATTTGTTGCTAATAATGTGCTTTTGGTAGAGAGCGTAATTCTACTAATTTATTAAAATTATTAAATGTACTTCCATTAAGATTAGAGAAAATTAATTACGGACTAATTAATTAAAGATTAGAAACTGCGTATATTCTTCCGAATAAATCTTTTAAAAATTTATAATTTACACAATTCTGTGGTAGCTTGTTTATGTTTTTGTTAATTACAAGTTTGGCAGATTAAAAACTTAATTTAAAATTCACATTGAGTGTGGCATTTAACACTACTTATAAGTTTCAATCATTGTAGAACAGTTCCTGAGCAATTCGATATTATACTAATTTTACTAATTGCAGAAGAACAATTTTATTTGAATTTAATGCAATTTATTCTACTTCCATAATTTACCTAAATGTAAATGTATAAAATTGTATATGTACATTATACTTCGATTTTAGCAACCCTTACGGAATTTTTATGTTATAAAAATATGTTTCAATTAAAAAATCGTTCGATGAACTAAATTGATATTAAATTAACTAAACTCGTTATCCATTTCACGAAAAATTCTCTCAAAATTTTAAAATTCTATTAAAACTTGAACTTTATAATTCAACAAACACCAATTAACTCGATCAACAATTTTGAAACGCTGAAAATTCCATTATACGAAACTGAATTGCTTGAAAAAATATACCCTAAACCTTCATTAGTAATTCCCATTTGTTAAATCTTTTTAATTCTCAATTATTTCAATTATATGTATTCACTCCCCGAACATGTGTCCTATAAGTTCCCACCCTTCCACACACATTCTTCACTTTCTTCTCCCCCTCCTCCCACCAATATTTATTGACCGCTTCCTCATTCCCACACCTACACCTCTATCAGTCTTTTCTTTTTAACATTTAGCCCACCCCTTAAGTGTTTAGGTAACCTTTCCACCATAATTTCCCTATATTTCTCATTGCACCTTCCCTCCCCAATTCTACCACTTCTCCCCTCTATCCCTTTCTATCACTTCCTTTCGTGTAATTTCACCCAGTCCTCTCTCCCTTCTGCTCTGCACCACTCCACTTGCATATCCACCATTTTCATAATATCTCATCCTGTCCATATTTTATTTTTTCCCTCTTCACCTCATTGTAAGAACTTTGATTGGTTGATTGGTACCCTTCCGCCCTGAATTCTCTACTTTCATTTCCTCTTCCAAAATCTTGAGCGGGATTTCCCTGTCTTTTTCTGGCCTAAACAATTTCGTGAAGGGGCACGAACTGAGTAAAAAACTTCAGCAGTGCTCGAATACTCGTAACTTCGGAAAACATTAATCTAATTGATGAATTCGCTCGAACGATCGGACAGATGAACGCTTGAAATAACGTGTGGGGAAGTATCGAACATATTGCTCAAAAAGAGTTAAGGTTGCGTAAAGTTTGTGCAAGATACACTCCTTACCGTCCATTTCGCCTAATCCTCGAAAGGCAATGCGTGCTTTTTACCCGAAAAAATTTCCTATGGCCATCATATTTTGGATCACTCAGTCTTATTTTGGTTGATTATTAAGCATTCCGACTATCATTCAAAATTATGATCGTTTTTTCCTGGTACCAAATACAGTATATTCAAAAATTTCCAATAGGGTTATAAATGTGTGGTTGTCTGCTATGGAATTACAGTTCTTTTGAGCAAATTTCTGCATTCGTTCAAGTTGCTGTGGTAGGATTTGTGCCCATCGTACTCCTGCATGAAAGAGCGCCTATTGGAAATGCACCATACTCTGAGAAGAAATAAGGCCTGCATTCCTGGAAAGTTTCTGCCGTCTCCAAACCGGATCATCCATTTTTTCATTTCAACCAGAAGTCACTATAGTCTCACTCGTGCCAAAAGTAAACAAAAGGGTCATACTTTTTTCTACTGAACATCGCGATGTGTCCATTTCAAATGAAAATAAGAAACTGGAGATTGTCTACACTACAACGCCATATAGGTACCCTAGATAAAATTGTCACAAAGTATAGTTGCAACAGACAGTCAAAAGGGTGAACAGTTTCGCTATTTATGAACCTGGTTGATACTGCAGCCAAAACTTCACCCGGAGTGGAATAGCCAATATTTAGATAGAAGACTTCCACTCCTTCCCCTTAGAGTTGGCAAAAAAACTATTAGGGTCTCGTGTGCGACATTATACAGGGTCCTGCACCTCACTTCCCGTCTTCTGTAGCTCAGTAATTAAGTTAGGTTTTTCATATTTTGCAGACGTTTCTTGTACCTCAGAGTATACTTCAGGAAAATATTTTGGATTATACAGGGTGTCCTAAAAAAGTGTGACGTCATGATGTTTTACTTTTTTTTACTTACTACTACAAGTGTTATTTTTTGATATGGAATACAATCGAGAAGAGCTTGTAGATATGATTTTCATATTAGGAGAATGCGAAAAGAATTGTTTTTTGGCAAGTAGAGTTTACAAGCAGCGTTATCCAGAACGATGACATCCATATAAAAGAAGTCTGCAAAACTTATTAGAAAGGTTTGCACAAACTGGAAATGTGAACTGTACAAAACCAGTTAGAAATAGGCCCGTTCGAACTGAAGAAAATGAATTAGCTGTGCTATTATCTGTTACGGAAAATCCTTCCGTTAGTCAAAAAGCAGTGGGCGAGGCCGTGGGTTTAAGCGAAAAAACCGTGCAACGAATTTTAAAGGACAACCGTTTCCATGCCTATCATTTCCAATTTCATCAAGAACTCAGCGAAAGAGATTTTGAGCAACGTGTTGAATTTTGCAATTGAGCGAAAGCCAAAATTAGATTAAATTTTGACTTTTTTAAATAAGGTTGTTTTCTGATGAGGCCGCCTTTCATAAAACTGGATTTATGAATCGCCATAACTTACATTATTACTCAAACCACAATCCAAGGGTTTATCGGCAGGTTGATCAACAATACAGGTGGTTAATTAATGTGAATGGGCGGGGGGGGGGGGGGGGGGAATTATTGGTCCTCACTTTTTTAATGGACATTTGTATGGACCAATGTATCTTGATTTTTGCAAAATCAGTTTCCAAATTTATTTCAAAATTTACCAATAACTGTGAGGATAGGATATGTGGCTGCAACACGATGGAGCTCCAGCACACTATTCATTACAAGTCAACACCTTCCCAAATCAGTGGATTGGAAGAGGAGGACCAATTGTTTGGCCTCCTCGATCACCCGACTTAACTAAATTAAATTTCTTTTTGTGGGCCTACGTTAAGGAAATCGTTTATCAAGAACCTCCCACCACACCAGAAAACATGCAGCAAAGAATCCTGAACGCATTTCAAATCATTACACCCGACCTATTAAGAAGAGTGGCAACACCATTTCATACTCGTCTTCATTTGTGCCTTGAGGGAAACCGAAGACATATCGAACATCAATTCTAGTAGGAACCCTTAGGACTTTAGAGATAATTGTGATCACAAAACACGTTATGTTAATAAATTGTTTTTCAAAGGCCCCTATGGCTATTGCAATAATTGATAAAATTACTTTTCTTGAATAACTTTTACAATATTAGAAACGGCCATAGATTTGTATTAGAAAAAAATTTTTGTTTTTCAATTCCGCATCGAATGACATCAAAATATGTAGGGGTTGCAATTTAAAATAAGAAAGTTAAAGTGATTTAAAGTTTGAGAAGTTTGACACTAGATTTTGATCACCCTGTATAATATGGATCAATGAAACTTGGTAAACGAGACTACTAGAGTTTATTTAATGAGTGTGTCGTAAAATTTCATTAACCAGATACTATTTGCGTTGTTTATTAATTTTTAAAACCAGTGGTGCAAAACCGACTTTTTTTCGTTTTTATTTTTTTTTTCGCTGGTTTCATCGAACCGATTTCAATAGAATTTTAGGAATATGTAGGCAAGCATAAAAGACGACAAAATTAGTAAAAAAAAGTAAAGCGTGTAATTTAAAAAAATATATCATCATGGCGTCACACTTTCTTGGGACACCCTGTATAATCAAAAATATTTTCCTGCAATATACTCTGAGGTACAGGAAACGTCTGCAAAATATCAAAGTGAGGTGCAGGACCCTGTATATTGTAGAACCCAGGTTGTCTAAATCAACCAAAAGTAGCATCACTGTAGTACTGGAAGCAGTTGTACACGAAAACCAGAAGAACGAAACGCAACAGAAAAAGGAAGACGCCATATGCACCCGAGGAGCAAAGAAAAAAAGTTAAAGTACGATGTTCCCAGTATAAGAAGAATGTGTGTACGGTACGTTTCTGTTTGTTCAATCATTTACCCCAATAATCATAAAGGCAAGGAAACACCTACTTGGAAATGAAAAGATTACACAAGAGGAAGTAACGTAGATTCGCCCTACTAAAATCCTGGACTTTGTAAAAGATACAGGTATTCTTGAGGGGTAGAAAACACCCCGGGGAGCACAATAGACCAAAAGGTCGCAGTGCGGGAACCTATTGGGATCACCCCTAGTATAAATAATAATAATAATACCCCAATAATTAATATAAGATTTTAATTTAGCGAGCTAACAAGAATTAAGCGTTTATACGCCATTTCAACAGCCTTTGGGCTCAAGAGTACTAGATTCAAGCACTGTATTTTGATTATTTGACGAATAAAACTTAAAACCAATAAACACATTAAGGTTCGTTAAGAAATCGATTTCGAATTTCAATCAAGTCAAGTAACAGCGTCAAGATTTTAATTATGATTTGGAAGTTGACCAAGGTGATTTTGGCCTGCTTACGTTTCGCATTCGAGCTATCAATATTTAGGAAAGCAATTTCATTACAAAATACAATAGAAGAGGGTCATTAGCCAATAATAGAAGTAGAATAGGATTATCTGGAGAAATTATAGTGTATCGAACGAAAATATAACAAAGTCTAGCCGATGATGTTAGAATGTTCAAAATAGGTGATAAAACCCAGCAAACACATTTATATATAAAATACATATAAATTATGTAAGAGCTTTTTAGATTTATATAAAACTGGAAGAAAAATTAGAGATATTTAATGTCAGGATGTCAGCAATTTTCAAAATAATATATATGTCTATTAGATGTAAATTCTTCTACATGAATTTATATACGTTTTATGTATATTTTATGTAATATTTACATAAAAAATATTAGTTGTAAAAGCGTTGCGATGACCAAAATTTCAGCTACTCGAGCATAATGTAATTATTATCAATGTAAAAAATTATTTAAGCAGTTTACCATACAAAAAATGGAAAAACTAAATTTTACGTGCAACTGTACTTTTAATTATATTTAACTTAATTCTTGCACGAACCCGTTTTTACCTGAACTGAAAGCCGACAGTTTATTATGATATACTTGCTTGAAAAGTGTCCCTTAACCGGATTCGAACGTTTGGGAGTGGGCGTTGCAAATTCCGAAATCCGACATGTGTTTTCATTGTCTCCGACATTGTACCACTGCGCTAATCTGTAACATCCCTTTTTTTTATTTCGTAATTCGTAACTTTGCGCTGTTTCGCGTTATTAGTTTAAATTTTGTTTGATTATACCGTTGAGTGAAGTCTTATTCAATAATATTATACCTATCTTTAACTTTATGTTAAAAATGACCAAGATTTAATTTATTTTATATTGTTTACTTTCTATATAAATTAGACGCATTTTAGTCGATACGGATCTAATATTAAAGGTACGTGAACTACATTTTTTGGCGTTGTAGAAAACACGCGCGTTCGATTACTTATGTGGCGCAAATAGAAACGGACTTTATTTTCGACCATACAATATATGCAATCATAATTTCTAATTATATTTACAGAAGGCATACATAAAAAATAAGTAATATTACATATAACATTTTAACCTACATAAATCTAATCATGTAAATATGACAGCACATGAATTTCATTAGTGATATGTAATTATCTATATGTATATATTATATGAATTTCTGTATACAGAATATCCGTAAGTTTCTATACTATTATGTAAAATATACGTAATTGTGTGACATACGGTTTATATAACTTATTAAAGAATACTTACATACTTGATATCTAAAAAAGCATATGTATGGGTATTTACTTCAATTTTACATATGTTGTATGTATATTTTATATGTGTGTTTACTGGGAAGTAATAGAAATATTCTATATTTTGTGTTGTATTTCCCCGAGGAGATTAGACGTAAAAAGCGTGTACAGCAAAGATAGAATTTGATTGTTTGGAAAAGTGGCGGATGCATTTCAATTTCAATTTTTACAATCCCTGAAAGTTAATAACTTGGAGCCACCGAGGCTCGATATTCCATACGGAATAAGATGAAAGGAAAATAAAATAGCGGAAAACACTGGACATATACCTACAAATACGAACAAATCAAATTCTGCTGAACAAAGTGTAAGCAATAAAAAGGGCTGGTAGTGAAAATCTGTACGGAATGTATTTTTATGTATGTCACACGTAAACCTTGCAAAATTTAGATATAAAAATGGAACTGATGTCCTTTATTGTCATTTTACTACTATTTTTATGACAACCACGTAAATGCAACGTAGTGCATATAAATAACTTTCAAGAAACACGTTCAAGGTGATTGGCAACTAAAATCGATCCAGTTTACTAATCCTTATTTTTTATGTCGTCATTTACTTTTATAGCTTCACTACATTTTAATGGAAGTTAGTCTAATCCGAGTATTATAAATGCTCATCGCATTACCATTCGGATTTGTTACATCCAACTATATAACATTATTGCAAATTCCGGAATTCCGGAAAATGAGGTTTTCATATATGAATTGACACGTATCTTCTCTTCCATAATACATGAAATGCAAATATGAAAAGCTTATCCCCACATTTTCCATACTTGGAAATTGGCAATTTCAATAACTCCATGTATTAGCGGAATCTACTATAATTTGGAAATTTATTACTTATGGGGGGGCACTATGAAACTAATAATAATAAAGGGAGCGGAACACAGAAGATTAGTAAATCGGTTGCGTTAATATTGGGTACGCATTACGTAGTTTACTAAAAACCATTATCGACGGGTCGTTTTAGTAATGGGCAAAAAGAGTCAATTGGTCGCTTAAGTTGATGTGCATTTAGCACGTAATCAATATTGTCTGGCCGAGGCGTGTTTTTTCTTTTAAATGTACTTATCGCCGCTGATTTGAGTGAAATTTAATGGGAAATTATTTAACGGGCATGAGTTAATGTGACAAAGGGAAACGCGCTTTAATAAAATAAGGCGATTGGAGACGTTCCTAAATTTCGTGCCTTGTAATTTAACTCGCACAAAAACATTTCACTTAGCGGTCGTAAACTTTCGCTTTCTGAAAATATGGACATCAGAGAATCATGGAGACTTTGAAATAATATTCTTGTCGCCTTTACTGCCTGTTGCAATTTTTATTCAGCCTTTTATACCCATTTTACTAACCCATCAATCAAATTCTCTTCTATGATATTATTGCGTGTTTCTGTATCGTATTACGAGAGCGTGAAAGGTTTTGAGTTATCGCTCTCTATAATCAGAAATAACAATTGAGGTGGAAGGTGTACTTAGGCCTGCTTGAAAACTGTTGTATCTCTAGTACCATGGTAGGGTAGATTTGGATAATTAAATTAATTGAACCAACACTTTGCACAGTAAAAACTTGTTATTCGGCACAAACTTTCTTAAACGTACATCGTTGCACGTTTATTAAGGTATCTTCCACTTTTTCGCGTGTTCCCTTTTCTCCCTACTTCACATCGATTTGCATTCTGCCCTCAAGAATGAGCAGTCGCTTGTAACGTAACTTCTCCCACAGCCCCTGTTATTCAGTAGCCCTCCTGCGTTCAGTCTCAAGGCTTACATCACGACCTGTTCTCACACGTGGGGATCCAATCGAGGGTAGCCCACAAGAACCTATCTATGCTGTAAGCAGCCCTAAAGCCTGGAGATTGCAAGACATGATTTTCAGATGGTTCTGTTTGTTTCCACCGATGTCACAAACTCACTGCGTTTCAAAGTTTCGTTACAAGCACCCAAGTCACACCCTGTCCATCAGTTGGATAAAACGCTGTATATCGGATATAAATACAGGAGAGATCATCCAAGAGTCCTGGATTGTTAAATCAAGGGTTTCTGGCCTTTCGAGTACCAAAGGAACCATTTTCTTCGACAAACGGCAAGAAAAAAAACCAGCCACATTAAAGCTCTCCTGCTGTCGCACCTGTGTGGACGTGATATCATACAGATAAGTGGTAATAGTCATTGCGTCTCTATATCTCCAAGGAGATTCTGTTAACTTATCTCCTAGTAACGAGATGGTAGAGCTGATAGAGCACTGTGAAAACAACAACAAACACCTCATTATAGGGTGTAACTCAAATGCTCACCACACCACGTGGGGGAGCACTAACGTCAACCCTAGGGGTAAATCACTACTTGAATATTTGACAAGTACTAACCTAGAGATACTGAATCGAGGCAGTGAACCGACGTTCGTAAATACCCGAAGTCAGACTGTGATTGATCTCAGTCTGGCCTCAGTGAGCATCTCTGACTACACAAATCAATAGAAACTGCCTTACACCACCATGGCATAATAGAGGTCGTACGATGCTGGATTGTGCAGCTGCTGAAACTCAGAGCGGTGCACATCAGCGTCGGCGACAAAACACCATGGTGCACAGTAGTGAGAAGATACCCCCAAGGTGGGGCGCTGTCACCACTTCTGTGGAGCATAACTGTAAACAGACTCCTCTGTCGCCTTAAGAATGGTGTCAAAAACACTCCCTGTCCATAAACCCGACAAAAACGGAGATAGTTCTCTTCAAAAGGAAAAGAGGGCCTTCGAGCTCCTCCACTCTTCCAAAAACACTTCCAGTTTTCAGAGTCAGTAAAGTATCTAGGTATTACGTTTGAAAATATGATGAGCTGGAGGAAGAAAATTCAGTCAATCCTCACTGGTGTTCTGTCACTGTGGCTGTACATTGCTGTGTTTAGACCTATGCTTTGTCTATAGCTATTTCTGTGCGTGAACAACAGCCATAGAAGCTCTTCTGCATCTGCTTCCACTGGATCTCCATTTGCAAAAGCTGGCCATGATCCTCCGGACCAGAACGAATTTTTCGCATCGAGAGAGAACTACCGTATTCTGGACGAAGCAAACTGGCGGGAATCGCACTCGGTCCTTTTCCAATTCATGATAGGGAACTATCACATCTTTTCTGGTTTTTCCGTTTTGAAAAGAGCGAAATATCGATTGATTATCTACCTCGTTCACAACTTCCATCAACAGTAAAACTGGGTGGGAACGTCGAGAAAATTCCATACCTTGTGACGGAAGATTATTGAAGAAACAGCTAAGAAGAATGGCGTTTCTTGCGATTCGTAACGAGTTTTGAGTGTAGAATTGTGTATGACAAAATTCGTGCCTGAATTATGGGTTGTGTGGATGAAAGGCATTGCCATGCTTGTCGTGAGTTTTTGGGCGAGGTTAACGGAGGTCATGATTATTTGTCAAAGGCAATTATTGGGAACGTATCGTCGTGGTATAGTTGCGATCCGGAAACCAAAAGCCAATCAAAGTGAATTCTCTGAAACCAAGAGGAGCGAGAATGCTAAATGTGAAGACCGTACTCATTTGATTTTGCTTGATTCTCATTTTGTCCCCACCTATCCATTAGTCAGATCATCAACCAAGCATTCTATCTGGAAGATTGCACAACAGTGCGCGCACTGCGCACTGGGCGAATGGTTATTCCATCACAACAAGGTTCTTGCGCACACAACTCTCACTGCGAGTTTCTTCTGGTCCCCGAGACCGAAATGTGACCTTAAAACGAAACAATTTATTATTGTAAAAGAGGTGAAACAAAAAAGAACACAGAAAGATCATTAAAAAGGTGGATTTCCAGGGATGTTTTGTACAATTTGAGAGTCCTGGTCAGTGGCGGATTTAGGGGGGGGCTTTAGGGGCTCGTGCCCAGGGCGGCAAAAATTAGGGGGCGGCAAAATTACGGGCCACCAAAATTAATTGAAGGAAACTTTTTGAAAAAAATTGCTGAACAATGGAAAATAAAATTGAAGTAGAAATACGTCAATACGAGCTACAACTTAGATAAAAATCCCAAACATCGTTTACGCTGCACTTTCAGTTTATTCAGTCGGGCTTATTTAAATATGGTCCTAATCAGATGGATTATCCTATTTGGCCACTAGCCACAGGCTTTCTAAGAATTTGCATGACCATTTGCCGCTTCTCGTCGTCCAGATGTAGTATGTTTTATTGTTTTATTACTGAAATAATAGTAGTTTACGTAACAATTAAGTCCCGAAAGTGATCTTTTACTGGACAAGTAGGCAAATTACAGGACGAGCCGCAGGCGAGTCCTGCAAGCCTACGAGTCCAGTAAAAGCACTTTTGGGACGTATTACGTACAATATTTTTTTTTAAACGGGCAGAGCAATTGACCGTTCTAGGCCGGAAAGTAAAAATGAGTCCGGTAAAACCTTTTACCGGACTATAACAATAATTTTCTGGCTCGGTCTGACAAAATGACATTTTCTGACCTAAAAATAAACCGGAAAGTACTACTTTCTGGCCGATTTTAAAAAAATTCTATTTATTTTTAATAAAAAATGTTTTCTGGACTTCAGACTTGCATAAATACCTAGGGTCTATTCCTGTGGTGAGGGAGGTGATGGGGCGGCACTTTTCTTGTGCCCCTAGGCGGCAGAAGCATAAATACGCCTCTGGTCCTGGTGTCAAAATGGTAATGTTGAAGTCATGTGATCAGTATTCAGGGGATGACCACTGGGGATCTCTGTTACTAGTTGTTGGTATTACAAAAGGTTACTGGCAACCCCAGTTTTATTTCTTTCTTTTCTTCTTTCTGAATACATTTTGACCCACCAAACACATTTATATATAAAATACATATAAATTATATAAGAGCTTTTTAGATTTATATAAAACTGGAAGAAAAATAAGAGATATTTAATGTCAGGATGTCAGCAATTTCCAAAATAATATATATGTCTATTAGATGTAAATTCTTCTATATCTGTAGTACATGAATTTATATACGTTTTATGTATATTTTATGTAATACTCACATAAAAAATATTAGTTGTAAAAGCGTTGCGATGACCAAATGGCAGCTACTCGAGCATAATGTAATTATTACCAATGTAAAAAATTATTTAAGCAGTTTCATACAAAAAAATGGAAAAACTACATTTTTACGTGCAACTGTACTTTTAATTAACTTCTTAATTCTTGCACGAACCCGTTTTTACCTGAACTGAAAGCCGACAGTTTATTATGATATTATATACTTGCTTGAAAAGTTTCCCTTAACCGGATTCGAACCGTTGCGAGTGGGCGTGCCAAATTCCGAAATCCGCATGTGTTTTCTTTGTATCGGACTTTGTACCGCCGCGATAATCTGAAACATTCCTTTTTTTATTTCGTTCTTCCTAACTTTGCGCTGTTTCGCGAGTTTAAATTATGTTTGATTATGTCGTTGAGTGAAGTCTTAGTCAATGATTTATACCTACCTTTATATTAAAAATGACCAGGATTTCATTTATTTTATATTATTTATTTTCTATATAAATTAGACGCATTTTAGTCGATACGGATCTAATATTAAAGGTACGTGAACTACAATTTTTAGCGTTATAGAAAACCCGCGCGTGCGATTAATTATGCGGCGCAAATAGAAACGGACTTTTATTTTCGACAATATAATATATGTAATGATAAGTTATAATTATATTTACAGAAGGCATACATAAAAAATATGTAATACTTCTTACATATAAGATTTTACATATAACGTACATAAATCTAATCGTATAAATATGACAGCACATAAATTTCATGAGTAATATGTAATTATCTATATGTATATATTATATGAATTTCTGTATCCAGAATATCCGTAAGTTTCTATACTATTATGTAAAATATACGTAATCTGTGACACACGGTTTATATAACTTTATTAAAGAACACTTACATACTTGATATATAAAAAAGCATATGTAGGGGTATTTACTTCAATCTTATATATGTTGTATGTATATTTTATATGTGTGTTTGCTGGGGAACCCACCGCTCGTTATTATATTATGATCATGATTATTCGTAATACAATTAGATAGGTGCCTTGTACATCATAAACATGCTGTCTCATCGCTTGTCTGCACGTTGATCAGATTTTTGGTGTAGTGTACATCACTAAACTACACTTGACGATCTCGGGTTCGAATCCCGACCGGTTCCTGATAAAAATACCTCCGGACATGTATGTTTGTTAGCGTATAGGGCTAAAATGACCACAACTCAATGCCCTCAACCCCCCTTCGTGGGGAGGAAATTAAAAAAAAAGATCAGATTTGAAAAGTCTCATGTCTCACAGAAATTGTACAAAACTTTCATTTTCTTTCAGTCGTTTCGTGACGGTGAGAACTTTATAAAAATTGAATACCAAATCATCAAATCAGATAAGATGGCGGCTTCATAAATGAAAAGGAAAAAATTCAATTTGAAAAATTGAAATATATTTCATAGGACATTAGGGTGGTATTGAAAAATGGCGAAAAGGTTCAGCTTGGATTTGGTGGTGTAACGTATGAATAAAAGGCGCGGGATCCTTTATTGCGACGCGACTATCAAAGGAAAGCCATTGGTAGGATTTCATTACTTACCTATTATCAGGCTTCGAATTTATATTACGCCGCATGATTTATTAACCTTTCTAAAAAGTTTCCAAAATTGTTTACCTTAAATATTTTACCAAAAAGTTTCTTCGAATCCTGCGCGCAATTTTCACATAAATCTCTCCTTTGTTAGCGTCGGACAAAATGCACACACATACAGCTTGAGAGGGTTTTACTCGGAATTCGTATTTTCAGAAGTTCGCTAGGAGCTTCCTGAAACTTCTCAGTAATGTTTTCCTGTTTGTTGGATTTTCGACTATAAAAATTGTATTAATTCGAATTCCCGTAAGTATACAAAAGGAAGTTTTAAAAGCGATATTTTCCCATAAAATGTTTTGTCTTTGGAGAAGGATATTTTTATGATTAAAAATTTACATGTTGGCAAGCACCAAGAGTATCTGCATTATTAAGCTGTGCGACAGTTTGTAAACTTCAACGTATATAACTTTTCTTTGACAAGTTCCTCTGGTGGTTGTGAAACACATAATTATCGCCTGGGGTACTTTTTTGATGAGAGAAATATGAGAACTTTTGCTATTCAATATGGCGGCACTTTCAGATATTGTTAAAATTAGAGTTGAAAAAGTATAAATACAACTACGCTTAAAAATGTCCAATAATACTGGATATATCCACTCTATGAGCGTCCATTAGACCTTTACGTAGTATTCACAGGGAGAATTTAAATATTTTGAAATGATACTACTCCGAGTTTCAACTGAACTAAATTAAACTGTCGGCTCAACCGGAAGTTGATACAAACTTCATTACTTTGAACGGAACACTTTTCATAATTCATTTATGTTTAAAATCTCTGTACAATTTTTGTTTAAATTGTAATAACGTTCCCTGTCCTTAATGTTAATAGTTTTTAAGTTATATATATTTCACCCAAAAAACCATTAACGTTAGGTATATGGAGTGTTATTCAAACTTGAGTTAAGGTATTTCAAAATTAAAGAATAAAAAACTAAATTATTTTCAATTTTTAGATAGAGGTCGTTTCCTCTTGTACTGTAAAAAAGGCGAGAAGGTAAAAACTTTACTAATGTTATTGCTCGCAATTTGGATTTTGGAAAAATTCAGAGTCGGCCGAATTGGCGTAGTACTATGAACGCTGGGCTGCCGTCAATAAAGCCCCTGGTTCGAAAATAGTTAAAGACAAAATTCTTGTAAGGGATGTTCAAATCAAGTAAAAATTGCAGAGGATATCGACATTCCAATTTTCACGCGGTGATACCGGTCCCTACATCGCAAAATAAAAGATTTTTGTGGAACGAGAATTTTGATTTTTTTGGTGCTAACTTCGACGTCCATGAGCCGAAACTTTATTCCCCACTTTTTTACATGACTCCAAAGAACAAACAAGGCCATTTTGATGTCAAAAATAACTTAGAAAGTTGAGTTTCGGAAAAAGTACCAGAACTTATGCGATCACGTGGGAAAGTATCATTTGTCCGCTCTTTTTTGAATTATTTTGTGTGTCAAGATAACTAGTTTTCGGTTTATACCACGTCGATATATTTTTTCCACAACCTGAGTTGCGCGTGTGGGCCAAAACAAGGATTTTTGGGATAATTATCCATCCTCTTAGCTCCCGATGGTCGTGAGCTGTTGGTCTCTAGGTTTGCCTAGGCCTGACTTCTGAATGTGAAATTGAAGAGTTTGGTTACGTTTTTCTCATCTACCCTTCCTCCTGTTCCCTTAGCTCACCACATTCCTCCACCATATCCCTTATCGTCTCCCTTCCCTCCCCACACAGCCTGTATACCATCATTTCCTCCTCCCACCAATACTTATTATCCCTTTCTTCGTTACTCACTCTGAACCGTGCCACGATCCTCTTCCTTCTTAGACTGGCCTCGTCACTTAGGTACCTCGGTATATCGTTTGTCACCAAATCCCCGTATTTCTCGTTATATCTCCCTGCATTAATTTTAATCCTTCTCTCCTGTATTTGCACATCCACATCTCTTCTTATTATATCCCTAGCTATCCCCATCCCCTCGTCTCTCCTCTTCTCTACCTCCGCTCTTGCATCCTCCTCTCTAGTAAAAACACCTTCCTTCCTGTCCATATATTATCTTCTTATTCTCTCTTTCCAACAGCTTCTCAAGATCTCCCCTTCCTCCCACCTTCGCATCCATTCCTCGGTAGTCCATCGCTCTCTTCCCCGCCGCAGTTCTAATTTTTTCCACCTTCATCTCCTTCTCCACTACATACCCCGCAGTTTTCTTTTCAAGCCCTAGCACCCATCTCCAGTTCACTTGTATTTTTTATTAGATTAGATTAGAATATAACTTATTCTGTATCCCCCCCACTTCCATACCGCCCTCTTTCCTCTCCCTCTCTTCTTTTGGAATTCCACCATTTTTGACTTTTTTGTGTTTACTTCCAACCCGATTTTCTCCATTTATCTTTTCACCACCTTCATCGTGCTCCTCAATTCTTCTTCCTCCCTCGCCACCAGCACCACTTCATCGGCCTAAGCCAAAGGCCATACCGCTCTTCTTCCTATCACTATACCATCCCTTTGGTTCCTCCTCAACACTTCCTCCATATCACCTATGTACATCGCAAAGAGACTGGGGCTCAGCGGACAGCCCTGTTTCAACTTTTTCTTTGTCCTGAACGGTTCATTAAGTTCCTCCCTTACCCCCACCCTATACTTAGTCCTTTTGTACATTTCCACTATCATCCCCATTAAGTTCTCGTCCACGTTGAACGTCCTCAACCTTTCCCCTAATTTTCCCCTGTTTACATTATCAAACGCCGCCTTTATGTCTATAAATAACGCGTACACTCTTCCCCACCTTTTCCCCGAACTCCTTGTTTACCAGCTGCCTTAGTATGTACACATTATCCATCGTTCCCCTTCCTTTTCTAAATCCTGTCTGAAAGTCTTTAATTAGGCCCAATTTCTCCTATATAACCGAGGCAAGCACCTTGTACCCCACGTTCACAATACTTATCGGCTTGTAATTTCTTACGCCCCCTCCCCTTATACACTGGGCAGACAATCGCCTCTCTCCATTTGTCAGGGACGCCCATCCCCACCCATATTCCGTTAAACATTTCAAGTATTTTATCTCTCACCTTTCATCCCATACACTTCCATTGCTCCCTTCGTGTTCCATCTGTTCCCTCTGCTTTCCCTCTCTTTATTTTCTACAGCGCTCCAATTCTTCCCTTCTTATCCCCCCTTGTCTTCCTTTCCCCTCTTCCACCACCTCCCTCTCTCTTTCCCTCATTGTGTTTTCCTCCTTTACCCCCTTTATTAATCATCCATGCAGCGTGTTCTCAATTTCCCAATATCTATCCTTCTCCTCTCCATTTCTCCTCTACCTCTTTCTTTATTTAGGAACTTCCATACATCCCCTTCATTCCTTATTCCTCTTATCTTCTCCTCCAATACCTCTTTGTACTTCTCCCTTCTACAAACCTCCTTATATCTTTCAGTACCTTATGTGCTCCCAGTCCATAGACCCCCTCTTCCATCTTCTCCTTCCCTGTCTCGCCTCCACTCTTGCTCTCTTACATTCACCACCCCACTCTTTCCCCTTCCTACCCTCACTCTTCCACACCTTATATCGTTTCTTCACCACCACCTTATTCATTTTCTCTACCAAACCTATCAAGTGCACATCTCCTCCCCTACCCTTTCACATTCTTCTTCCAATCTGCTTCTATACTCCTTTTACTTGTTACCATGTCTACTAACTTTTCACCAAGAGAAATTAGTTTGGGTTAAAATTTGAATGTTTGTTCCCAAAATAACGCCCCTAGTTTGGACCCCTTTGGGCCGATTTTGATGAGAAATTCCATTTGGATGGAAATGGACGTAGTGTATCGAAAGCAACGAAGGAATCTGTGCGATTTCTTCGGGAGGCCGATAGACCAGGCCATATTGGGCCCGTTATCGCCATCTCCAAAGAAGAGACAGCAGTCGCAGTCCTTGGTGTTGATTACTGTGGTTACTGGGACGCGAAGGGGAACCTCTTAATAGAGTAGGTATGTGTGGAAAGGAATCACGATAACGGAAAATACCTACAAAGACAAAATTAAGAAGTTCAAATCAGCTGTAGGTACTATAAGCCACTCCATAATTATCTTGAGGGTAGTCTGCTTTTCCGCAACCACCGCAGGGTGTATGAAGCGTGAATTGTTCAAGCAATATAGTCAATGAATCCTGTTTTGGGGAAATTACAACACATATTACAGTCCCGATTTTACCCCCTCTTCCCAGAACACCAAGAGCTTTTATCGAATGAAGGCTTAGAAAACGCGGTGGGGTAATATTCTTAACTTTGTTTGTCCTCTAAGTTTTCGTTGCTGGTTAGATAACATATGAAATCCCCTCGTAAATATTGAACTTCATAAAATTTAATTACCTACCGTCCTATAACAAAATTGAGACCTTCAAATTTGAAGCTGAAGTGCATTATAAGCTTTAAGCTAAAACCTTTAAACCTCTCTAAAGCTTTGTAAATTGTATGATTGTAAAGTTAATTCCACCGCCAGGTTTAAAAGCTTTGAATTATGGCTAATTTTGATATTTTAACGCTTAAGCGTTAACTAAAAATTTATGCTTTTATATTATGGTTTTTCTTGTTTGAAGTTTTATATTTATAACAATCGTGAAACTGAAAAACTACCCCGTTTCGTGGCTGCTCCTATGTTTTTCTAGTATAAACTTCCACAGTAAAAAGTTCTTGATATCTTTGGTTCCTCTTTTCAATTTAATGGTTGAGAATTTACAATTTATGAGGTTGTTAAATATTTGGGAAAGATATTAGTTTCTGACAATATTTATCTTTCCCGTTTGAGATGTATTTATCTATCTCATGCGCGTCTCATTAATGATTTTCACATAGTAGACATTTTGGGAAAATTTTTTTTGAAAATTTTAGACTTCTGCGATAGAAAGACTTAATATGCCAAATTTTATAAAAATATCCTGAAGGGTTTTTGAAATAATAATTATTTTCAAGAAAATACAAAATGGCTGATTACGGCTAAAGTAAAACGAAATCACAAAAATGTTACTGAACAACTAACTTATTTTCATATTATGTAGAATCCGGATATGCATAGCCCGCTACACCTTTTTGTAACACCCTGTATACTAGTACCTATATAAAAAGAAAAGTCCTGACTCACTGACTCATATCGCCATACCCTTGGACCTAGATGGTTCAAATTTTGCACAGAGGTTCCTCTTATGATGTAGACAAGAGATAAGGCCGGATTTTTCGAAATTAAACTCCTAAGGGAGTAAAATAGAGGGTGAAAGTTTTGTATGGAAATCCGTCATTTTTACTTCCCGAGTACGAAGTAAAAAGGGGGAAGTATTGTATTAGTGTTCCAAAAAAAATTGCCCTATGCAAATTTTTACATATCTTTGCGTTTCTGAATACGTAGATTAAAAAAAAAAAATTCCATCTGTAGTCTGTCCGTATACATTTCCTTGCAACGCTCTATACTCAGAAACTATTAAAGTTTTCGAAATGCGTTTTCGCCAATCGGTTGCATTCGGGGCAAGGACGAAAATGCTGATATTATCTTTGATGACGTCACTTCCGGTATAAGCTAAAATGGCGGCACTCATTTTTTTATAAGATGAAGTTGCAGTTTTTTATGTAGTTGAAAAGAGTATTTTTTCTGAATTCCGCAATATACAGGGTTGCTCAAAGTCCTATATAGGCTTTATTAAATAAAACCGAAAGAATTTATTTTATAAAAAGTGGTACAGTAGCAAAAGGCGCACATTTTAAAAATAATTTGAATTATACAGGGTGATGCCCTAAAGCGGAGCACATTCGAGATCATTTTTTTAATGAAACACTCTGTATATCCATTTGATTTTTTAAATTTGCTTTAAATTGTCTTTTCAACGATCCCTGGGTTTTTGGTTTCGGATGACGCATTACTGAGTTATTAACGGAAATTTAAAAAAAATGGTCGAGACAAGGTTTACCGTATTAATTCCGTGCGACAGTATTACGATTAGCTAAGACAAAAGTATTTGGTAACCATATAGCCAAGGGATGTGCTGAACCTACAAAATAATCAAACATTAATTTTATTATACAGGGTGTTTGTTACGATGCAGTCAGTTCGGCGATTTTCAAAGAGCCTTTACTGAATTTTTTCAAATCGAACACCCCATATATCATTTCATTTTTGAAATTACGCAATAATTGCGCTTCATTTTTGTTAATAATGTTCTATACTCAAACCCAATAATTTCCGAGTTATTTTTAATTATTCATTACAAACCACTAAATTATTTGTTTTCTATTCAATCTAGTCTACCATTGCATACCATGGTGCACAATATTTGAATTTTTTGCTATGACTTGGCTCAGCTTCTCCAAAACGTTCCTCCAGTTCTAAGGAAAAATATGTGGCTCCAACACGACGGTGCTCCAGCACATTTTGCACTAGATGTCCGACAATATTTGAATCAAGAGTTTGAAGGTAGATGACTCGGCCGCGGTGGGTCATATTAGTTAGCCACCTAGATCGCCAGATTTAACAAAACTCGATTTTTTTCTATGGGGGGTACATAAAAAATATTGTATACCAGACACCTCCAAATACAGCAGATAATATGAGGCAACGCATAATACATGCTTTTGAAACAGTTTCCATTGAGATGTTACAAGACATAAATAGATCCTTTCTGTCAAGGCCGCAGTTGTGTTCTAATCAAAATGGAGGTCACTTTGAGAATTTATTGTAAATTCTACCTTTAAAGAAATTATAGTTTTGATAGTTGTTGTCATTTATTTGTTTTTGTTTGTCAAAGCTCAGCACTAGATCGAATCGAAAACAAATAATTTAGTGGTTTGTAATGAATAATTAAGAATAACTCGGAAATTATTTGGGTATAGGACATTATTAACAAAAATGAAGCACAATTAACGCGTCATTTCAAAAATGTAATAATATATAGGGTGTTCCATTTGAAAAAATTCAGTAAACGCTCTTTGAAAATCGCCGAATTGACTGCACCGTAACAAACACCCTGTATAATAAAATTAATGTTTGATTATTTTGTAGGTCCAGCACATCCCTTGGCTATATGGTTACCAAATAATTTTGTCTTAGCTAATCGTAATACTGTCGCATGGAATTAATATGGTAAACCTTGTCCCTACCATTTTTTTAAATTTCCGTTAATAAGTCAGTAATGTGTCATCCGAAACCAAAAACCCAAGTATCGTTGAAAAGACAATTTAAAGCAGATTAGAAAAATCAAGGGATTACCCACTGAACACAGTACATCCATGAAACGTTTCTAAATGTTGCATAAGGGTTACAAATGAAACATTCCTAAGAAACATCTAAGACACATAACATAACTGGTACATTCCTGTCGAAAGCGAATAAATGGTAATGTCTTATAAACGTTTCAATCGATATGTTACATAAAATACAAAACATACACATTACAACACGAACGTTTTAGATACAGGGTGGGGCACCACATACGGCACGGAAGTTGGTGCCTAAACTATAACAATTTTTAAAAATCTTTTTATATGCATACATGTAGGTCAATAAGAGCTACATTTTAAAAATATTTATAAATATACAGGGTGATTCAAAAAAATGTGGCGTATCAAAGTTATATATTTTTAAATGGAACACCCTATATATCATCACATTTTTGTATTTTACGTTAAAAAATAATGTCTCTTTCTTAACAATTCCCTATACCTATCTTTTATGGTTTTCGAGATATCTCGGTTTTTCTCGAAATACAGTAGGTCACAGAAAAAAGAATAACGGCACAATGGGTAGGCGTAAAAGAAATTGCTTTGAATCAGTTGATTTGAAGCCTTTTGGCAACTATTTTCAATATTTATTATTATGTAGAAATGTACAGGGTGTTCCAAAACGTCCGAAATATTATTGACTCCTGCTAACTTAAATAACTTGCTTATTTTAAATAGAACACCCTGTATTTTTTTATCCCATCCGATACAGTAAAATATTCTCTTTCAAACGATATTAGGGTTCCCTATAGCTAAGTATACTATTTTTCACGTAACCAATAGATAACAACATGTAGGTCACAAAAAAAACAATTACGGCAAAATGGGTAGGCGTAAAAAAATTGCTTTGGATCAGTTTATTTGAAGCCTTTTGGCAACTATTTGTAATACTTACTATTATGTAGAAATGTACAGGGTGTTCCAGAACGTGCGAAATATCATTGACTCCTGCTAACTTAAATAACTTGCTTATTTTAAATAGAACCCCCTGTATTTTTTTACCCTATTCGATACAGTAAAATATTGTCTTTCAAACGATATTAGGGTTCCCTATAGCTAAGTATAGTATTTTTCGCGTAACCAATGGATAACGTGTTTGAAGGTCAGCTCTATGTCATTCTCTTAGGAGTATAGTAGGCTGGGTATTATTGTAAACAATACCTGAAATTATTAAATTTACTTTTATTAGACGTTTCCTACAGCCAAGTTGTTAATTTGTGCTTTACCTACATTACTTCAGTTCAATATTAAAATATGTAGTTGAAACCAAAAAAATTGCAATGAATTAACTGTAACCATTGAATAATCACTCAACGCTGTAAATAATTTATTGTAATATTTAATAATTAGCGAAGCTTATAAAAATATCAACAACTAAACATAACATTGCCAGTAATTGTAAGAATTTGAGGTATCGTTCAGGTATTATACTCCTAAGAGAAAGACATATAGCTGACTTTAAACAGGTTATCCATTGGTTACGTGAAAAATACTATACTTAGCTATAGGGATCCCTAATATCGTTTGAAAGAGAATGTTTTACTGTATCGGATAGGGTAAAAAAATACAGGGTGTTCTATTTAAAATAAGCAAGTTATTTAAGTTAGCAGGAGTCAATAATATTTCGCACGTTTTGGAACACCCTGTACATTTCTACATAATAATAAATATTGAAAATAGTTGCCAAAAGGCTTCAAATCAACTGATTCAAAGCAATTTCTTTTACGCCTACCCATTGTGCCGTTATTCTTTTTTCTGTGACCTACTGTATTTCGAGAAAAACCGAGATATCTCGAAAACCATAAAAGATAGGTATAGGGAATTGTTAGGAAAGAGACATTATTTTTTAACGTAAAATACAAAAATGTGATGATATATAGGGTGTTCCGTTTAAAAAAATATAACTTTGATACGCCACATTTTTTTGAATCACCCTGTATATTTATAAATATTTTTAAAATGTAGCTCTTATTGACCTACACGTATGCATATAAAAATATTTTTAAAAATTGTTATAGTTTAGGAACCAACTTCCGTGCCGTATGTGGTGCCCCACCCTGTATGTATCCAAAAATACATCTCTGTGATGTATTTTTTGGAATGTGATAACGTATAACATTTTAGAAACGTTACAAATGTGATGTTTCGTTTGAAACAAAATAGTCATATCTCAAAGTTAACGTTACGGAGTTGTGTTTAGTAGTGTTGTACCAGAAACCTTATCAGTTGAAACATATCGTAAGAAACACATCATACACGTTTCGGTGTGAACGTTTTAGATATGTATCCAAAAATATATCTCTGTGATATATTTTTTGGAATGTGATAACTAAAGCTAGGATGCCTTTTTTTATAAATGGACAAACATAAAGGCAGGCCCTATTTAAAATCTGCCTTTTTTGGTTTCTGTTAGTTTTATTGCGTTTTTTACCTTTTTTTTGATATTTTCGCGTAAGTATTTAGTACCTTTTCTGTAAATTTTTTTTAGTTTTTTGAAATGTAATTAAGTATTTTTTAATTTTTAGATTTTATATAGGTATATTTTTCTGGGTAATTTCTAAGAAAGCAAATTGTTTGAAAGGGAAAGGTATTTGGTATACAAACTGAATACAAACTTTGTCTATAATATTTAAGCGTCTTACAATAATAACTCGGATGAGTCATTTTCCGTACTTTGAAATATTTTCCATTGTATTATTTCTACCTACAAGCTGCACCTACATACAGTCTTTGTTGAAATTGCATCCCTTAGTCATTATGCCTTGTTAAGCGTATTTTAATTAGCCAGAAAACTTTATTGAAAAAGAATACCAGCAGATAGCATCTATCAACTGTAATTACTTTTTCAAATAAATATTTGTTTGTCTATACTTAAATTGAATATGTATGTGTTGATTTTATCTCGACAGTTTTCGCTTTTCCGTGCCATTTTTGTCCTTTTTTGTCTTTTTAGATGCTTTTTTAAAATTATTTTTTATGCCTTTTGCCTGCCTTTTTTAAACTTTCATTTGTCTAACTATCCTAGCTTTAGTGATAACGTATAACATTTTAGAAACTTCATTAAAAATGTGATGTTTCGTTTGAAGTCATCTTTCAAAGTTAATGTTACTTGTATTTAGTAGCGTTGTACTAGAAACCTAATCACTTGAAACATATCGTAAGAAGCTAAAAATACACGTTTCAATGTGAGTGTTTTACATATTTATCCAAAATTACAATTTAGTGTTTAATTGGAACGAAAAATTTCCGTTTCCAAAAATAGATTTATTCATCATAAGTAGATGGGTAATATTGCACATCTAAATGGCTTATTTGCCAGCGAGTCGGTAGCTCAGGTAGTTTGCGTGGCTGTTTTCTGAATTCCTAAACAAGCGACCGATGTTCGAATCCCACTTGAAGCAAAAGGATTTTTCATCATCACCGATCTCCTTCGAGTCTACACTAAGAGAATTTTGGGGGCCCTAGAGAACAAGCCACCTGAGTACATGGGGCCATGCAGGGCCTGCGCACTGGGAAAAGACCCCTCAGAGCAGTTGGGGCTCTCAGTACCATAGTTTCTACCACATCTCAATTTTTTTATACTCAGGTATGTTTCAAATGAAACATATATGAGACATTTCAAATATTCACGTATGAAACATTTATAAGGACACATTTCTCCTACATATCAATAAATTACTCTCCGATATGTTTCTTGAAACATATATAAAATGTTTCGATGTAACGTTTCTGTGTTGTTTCAAATCTAGGTTTCTGAAGGCGGACATTAAACATCTATGTTATGTATATGATACGTTTCTGTGGCTGTTTCGGAGATGTTTCATGTTTCAGAGACACGTTTCTAAAACATTTTAGACACGTTTTTTTGCACTGTGAGACAGGGTGTTTCATTAAAAAAAAATGATCTCGAATATGCCTCGCCTTAGGGCATCACCCTGATAATTCAAATTATTTTTCAAATGTGCGCCTTTTGCTACTGTACCACTTTTATAAACTTTGACGCACTAATGAGCAACCCTAGCTGTATATTGTGCTATACTTATTTTTTGAAAAAAAGTGTTAATACGAGGGAAGTCTCGTGGCAATATACATGCCAGAATTTTTTAAGTTAAATCCATAAAAATTGGTATATGAACTTTTGGTTAAAAATTAAGCCAGACGTGTTTAAGAAATTTCCGAAATTCAACCCCTAAGGGGGTAAAATAGGAGATGAAACGTTGTATGGAAATCCGCCATTTTTTAAGTTAAATCCATAAAAATTAGTATTTGGACTTTCGGTTGGAAGTTAAAAATAGGGTAGGGTTAAACCGCTTCACCAATTTATAAATTGGCAAAGATGTAAATGAAAATCCAAGGACGGACGTAAGGTACTTTCCAGGGACGGATTTAGAGTAATTACCGTTATAATGAAGTTTACGCCGCGGACAACAGCAACTAACCAATAAAAACGCAATATTGTTTAGCTATCCGAACTAATCCCTGAAATCTTTCCGTTTCCTTTTCCTTAATCGGAAGCGTCTTTTACTTTTTTTGTGCAGGTCGTTAAGCCCTTTAATTATGAAACAAATCTGAGTAGTACACTTATCTCCAACCCTCTGGCTAATTTCGCTTCGCCATTTTCTATTAAAAGGATCGTTAAATCTAGATCCACCGTATGGGTATTGGGAGCACTCATACTTGTAGTAATAAATTTCGTTAACCTAACCCTACGATTCTCCCCTTTTAAGACATAAAAAATGGGAAAATACGGGTCTGCGCTCGCATAGATACTAGATAATAATGAACTCCTTTGGTTTTATACCCCTTGAAAGGTATTCACACCACACACAACAACATTCTATGAAACTCGCAACAATGATCTTTTATTCGCTCTTTCGCATTGTCTGATCTTTAAAACAAGGGAAGCAGCACTCTTTTTTTACCCTTAACAAGTCGGAAACTAAACACGGTCAATTAGCATTAACTAACAAAAAGCCTCCACACTCAACAACGTAAAGTACGAGGAGGGGCGAAAATTAGTGATGCTAATAGCCGGGGAGTCATTTATCAGAGAAACTTGGACGTAGGTAATACTTATAATTTAATGGGTAGCAACTTAAAAAAAAATTGATTAATGGCCGTTATCAAACTCAGATTAAGCAACGAGCGCGAATTAAATCGTGACTAAAAGTCATTAATAAACTTGAAAATTGTTCATTCTAGCCAGCGTGAACGTAAAAGTTAAAAAATAATGTTATCTCACTTTCTTTCTGGTTTTTTTTTAGAAACCTTCCCTTGTAAAAATGCCTGACCCACTTTCGCACCATAAAAGGATTAACTTTAATTGAAAAAGAATTAAAAAAAAAATTTTGCGCGAAAAAAAACATGATGGAGGAAGACGGGCTTTAACGAGATGGGAGAATGTGGATGTCATTTTTAAAATGGATCTTCTGTAAATTCATTACTGTATTTGACATTTCATTCACGTTTCTCGTATATACAAGTAGTACAGTAAATGGTGCTCCTGAAGTGCGATTGGTTAGGTATGTATAAGTCGATATAAAACTCGTAAATGTTGCCCTCATTTCTGACTGACTGACAGCTCTATATTCTTCGGACGTTTGTTTTTATAAATTCAATTTATGGTGCCGACGAAAATTGTTGGCACCTGTTGTTTGCAGTTGAAAATGTTATTAGATGTTCGAAATTCTGGAATTGTTAAATTCAAATGTGATTTTATACTACGAGGAGTAAACGCACTGGGCATTGCAAGTCACAGTGTTTAATTTAAAGTAGTAAAGGAGTCTGATAAAAACGACTTCCGGAATCCTCTTCTCAACCTACGACACAGATCAATGTGTAGAATTTATTATCGTTAGCTTAATATCGTTCAACAAAAATAAATGTAAAACAATGATCTGATAAAATGGTAATATCTAATGAATGTTTCAATTGATATGCTACATAAAATGTGTGATAACGTATAACATTTTAAAAACGTTACAAATGTGACGATTCGTTTGAAACAAAATAGTCATACCTCAAAGTTAACGTTACGGAGTTGTGTTTAGTAGTGTTGTACCAGAAATCTTATCACTTGAAACATATCGTAATAAACAAAACATACACGTTTCAGTGTAAATGTTTTAGACATGTATCCAAAAACACATTGTATTTTTTGGAATGTGATAACGTACTTATAACATTTTAAAAACGTTACAAATGTGACGATTCATTTGAAACAAAATAGTCATACCTCAAAGTTATCGTTACGGAGTTGTGTTTAGTAGTGTTGTACCAGCAACCTTATCACTTGAAACATATCGTAAGAAACACATCATACACGTTTCAGTGTGAATGTTTTAGACATGTATCCAAAAATACATCTCTGTAATGTATTTTTTGGAATGTGATAACGTATGACATTTTAAAAACGTTACAAATGTGACGATTCGTTTGAAACAAAATAGTCATACCTCAAAGTTAACGTTACGGAGTTGTGTTTAGTAGTGTTGTACCAGAAACCTTATCACTGGAAACATATCGTAAGAAACAAAACATACACGTTTCAGTGTGAATGTTTTAGACATGTATCCAAAAATACATCTCTGTGATGTATTTTTGGAATGTGATAACTGTAACATTTTAAAAACGTTAAAAATGTGATGTTTCGTTTCAAACAAAATAGTCATGTTTCAAATTAATGTTTCAGAATAATTGTGTTTAGTAGTGTTGTACCAAAAACCTTATCACTTGAAACATCGTAAGAAAATAAAAATGCGCGTTTCAATGTGAATTTTTTACATATTTATCCAAAATTATGAGGACATGGGGCTCTCTGTATGGTCTGCGCACTGGAAAGAGCCCCTCGGATCAGTTGGGGCTCTCGGTGTCGTAGTTTCTACCACATCCCAATTTTTTATACTCAGGTATGTTTCAAGTGAAAAAATATATGAGATATTTCAAATATTGACATATGAAACAATTATAAAGACACATTTCTCCTACATATCAATGTATTACTCTCTAACGATATGTTTCAAGAAACATATATATAAAACGTTTCAATGTAACGTTTTTGTGTCGCTTCAAATCTAGGTTTCTGAAACATCTCTATGTGATGTGTATGATACGTTTCTGTCGCTGTTTCGGAGATGTTTCATGTTTCAGAGATACGTTTCTAAAACATTTCAGAAACGTTTTTTTTGCATTGTGGGAGGGTTACCTGGAAAACCTATCACCTACCGAAACGAATAATTACTCGTTATGAAGGGCCAAAAAAAGTTAGAGAAGGTAGTCTTTTTCCTGCCACAAATCAGAAAATCAAATGGAGATTGAGCGAGAAGCGATGAGGAAAGGCGATCATCTTCGCCGGAGTATTCCAACCTTTTCCGTCAGAAATCACTGAAAATTTAGAAGAGCTCATAAATATTTGCTTTACGCAACCATTGCCAATTAGTCCGTTCGAAGTGAAGGAAGTACAGAAAATAAAACCTGAATCGTAAAAAAAACCCAAGATACGAGTTCATCACGGGAAAATTATTGAAGAAACTGCCCTACGTATATTTTTAATGCTATTCTTCGTCTTTCCAGCCCAAATTATGCTCATGCCCAAGCCAGGAAAACAATCTCAGGAGGTCGCATCTTATAGACTGTCGCTAATATCTAAGGTTGGTATTGGTATTCAGAAAGCAGCATAGCAGTGCAACAGGTTCATCGGGTAACAGATGTTGTCTCCAAGAGCTTAGAAGGGAGGGGGTATTACTCGGCTCCATTCATAGACATATCCCAGGCGCTCGACAAGCGCGGGGGGGGGGGGGGCTGTGCTGTTGGTGAAGATTTGGAAAACACTACCGACCTTCTATCTGCTAGTGAAGAATATTGAGGAGGAGAGAATGTTTCAAGTCAAGTATCAGGTTTCTATCCCGTAACATCCGGTGGAGTGCCACAGGGCAGTATTCTTGGCCCAATTCTTTATCTGGTGTTCACCGCAGACCTTCCCATAAAAATCTTTACAACATTCGCAAACGACACTAATTATGGCTGCGCACAGATTCGCAAAGTTCTCATCACGCGACCTACAAGAAAGCCTGAATGATATTTAAAAATAGCTCAAGACGTGGAGAATCAAGGCGAACGAGACTAAGTGAAAATCAAATTGGTACATAAAGCTCATGAACTCCTGAAGCTACTGGATCCCCTCTTCGATAATATAACGCAACGGGGAAGAAAATTGAAGCAGAGATTGACCAAGTATCGTTGGTGATACGTCGCCATAGAGTATACCATCGATATGATTCACTCTTTCATTCCACCACCGTCACCATCGGACGTCAGTTATCATTCTGCATCAGAAGGAACCCCAAAAATGACTTTAGGCTATTGAATTACGGAAATTCAACGGTGAATTAAGGAAATGGCTTGGATTCTGAGAAAATCCACGACGATGAGAGACTTTTCAATTTCTTCAACTTGTGATTGTTAACGTTTCGTCACAAGACAAATTGACACTTCCCATTGGTGAAGTCTTGGCGTTAATGTTTTCCAAAAGGACGGAAACTCTGAGAAAACTCCCAAGGAACCAAAAAAAAACCAAAAGATGATCGAAACAAGGTCAATGTCTAAATGTCCAACCACATGTGTTCTTCTGATGCACAACTTCAAACCCTAATGATAGAGTTAAAAGGTCCAAAAGAGAAGAAACTAGCACGTGCATTTATAGGTAGCGGTTCACAAAGGTCGTCAATTTTAGTCAGCACAACTGAAGAATTAGGATTGCAACCAACTTGTCAACATGTCCGATATGCACGCTGTCTTCCTCAAAAGCATGCAATGGTGACCAAACTTATAATGGAAACCAATTTGGGGTACCACCATGTTGCAGTAGGTATTGTTTCTACTTACCAAAGCGAGAGAAAGGTTTTGTGCCAGAGATACGCAGCAAGCAATATGATTCTTAAACTCGGACCATCACGTTACAGGACTGTGATGTCTTTGAAACGACGGGAGTTGACCGGACTGGACCATTCGTATAAAGCTGAGTAGAGCACAAATGAACCAAATAATGCTCACTGACGTCACTGCGCACGTGAAAATGTATATTTTCTTCTTATTTTTCAAATAGAGTGGACTACGGAAGCTGATGTCATAATGTGGACGTCCATTTGGCGTGTAATCGTAATTGTTTTCAACGTCAAGCCGCGACGTTGGACTGGAATTGTCATGGACGTCGAAATAATCAAAGATGCCCAAAAACTTTGTGACGATTATCGTAGCGAAATTTTAAAGTTTACCTGCAAGTTCCTTTAATTATATTGAGAGAATTTTAAATCATTTCTTCTACGAACTTTTCTTTAATACAGGTATCTGAATACCAACTATTTAAACGGTATTATGTAATAATAACAAAAATTACTTTTAACAAATTTTTTTTACGTGAAATTTTAAAAATCGTAAATATTAACAAAAGTACAACAAATAATAAGAGGAAAGGAGGTGTAGGAAGTGCTTTTTTATTTTTATTTTTGTTTTGTTTTGTAAATGTACAAAGTTTGTTTTTTGTTAGAAAATAAGAATCTTTTGTTAAGTAATAAGACAAATAAATACATACATACATACATACATACATACAATAAGAGGAAAAACCGTTGAATAGGGTTTTTTGTCGAGAATTTTATGGTAAATAAAAATACAAGGTGTTCCATTTAAAATATTCGTATAAATTCTATTTAAAGTTCACAAAGTTTGAATTCTCATTTTAAACACTCGGTATAAAATTAATCACTTAGTTTTTTTTTGTAGAGTAACACAACATTAGGGTAATATTATTCGTCAAATAAATTTTTCCTTTTTTGAAGAATAACTTAGTTATGAATTATATATTATAGTCCGACCTTGAATTGTACCAAATTTTGACAAAATAATTAATAACTTGGCAACCCCACATCAAATATCAAAAAGAATTTCAGGTGTGATATAAATATGGCTGGTCGGTATATGAAGGGAAAAAATACAGGGTGTGCCAATTAAAAAAAAGTGACATTGTCCTGCCACGTGAAAATGCAACATACTGTAGATATCAGAATATTTTTATAAGATGCGCAATTCAAATCAAAGCAACTTTTATTTGAAACTTTTTTCTGTATCTTCAACCCACATTGAGTTATCGACCGATTACGGAGCAGTGGGACACCCTGTATATGAACAAACATTGATTTAACGTCTTTGTTTAGCACTCCTTATTTACCATTGATCTATGGTGACTTTTTGCCCTGCTGAAACATACAATACAAACCATACTTTAATTTTCGCTTGAAACAAAAAAAAATAGCGGAAAATAATAGCGTGTTTATCGTACCAAAACACAAGTTTGCAAACATAAACGTTAAATTTACATGTACAATTTAATTACCTGTGCATTCGCTCAAAATAACCAACAGCGACGAATTGATAACATTGTTCCGTGCTTTTTGGCTTGACAACATTACGCAGATAACGGTTTTAACTTTAAAGATTAACGAACATAAACAAACAAGTCGCAAATCGCGGCATTAAACACTTTCCACTTTACGGTTACTAAATCTTTTTAAGTAGGTACTTTGGAAAGACATTTTAATGGATTATACTTTTTAGCACGTGAATTATAGTTTAAATCCAGCCATGGATTCTTTAAAAGTTCAACATATACCGAGTGATCCAATACAAAAAACAAACGTCTGAAAATCCATATTTCGGACTTACGGAGGTTACTATTCAACGTGAGAACGTTTAGTATTTAATTTTTCAATAAAAAAGTTCACAATTGAACCGAATCATATAAACCATCCGAATTTCATTCATAATCATATTCATAAATTATTGGTCCTTCGAGCCGGATTAAGATGTAATCAACACAAAATCGTTTATCAAAGAATACAACATCGATTGTACACAGGAGACACTCAACGCAATCGTATTTTCAACAAGGAAATGGCAAACGATCAAGATATTACGATTTTAAACGCTGCGTGTATAACCATTTAGAAGCGTTCTCTGTGGTACCGTTGCGTGTGTAACTTTCGGACTGTCCCTCAGTAATCCTCCACCCCAATCAATACTGTAGTGTTGATAGGCTAGCAATCCCTGTCTATGGTTACGGCGAAATCCAGTTAAGAACTCTGTTCCGCTATACTTCTTCGGAAAGCCAATCCACCCACCTGTTGAGCCAGGCAAGAGGCAGCAATCCTTGCTGTTGATCCATCAGTGCCAACAGCATCTTGCTTTTCTCGACCAAACAAAACAAAGAGCCGGTTAATTTTTGACGATTTCAAAACCTTGGCAAAGGCCCAACTGCCGCGTGATCGAAAATTTCTTCCGTAACACTACCTAAGACACAGTGTGACAGTTGGTGAGCGAAATGAAAGAATGCCACCTGGCGTATATTTTCATTGATAGACTGAGGGGTTTCCCAATTCCTGAATAATTGTGTATAAATATAAAAGTCTCTCTCTAGGTGTTTGAAACACTACACGGCTAAAGATTAACTCTTAGCGCCCTTTTGGCGGAAACGTATCAAAAAGCTTAGGGTTCCTGTGTAACAACGGCGTTCTCAGAACCAAGTCTTCTGGTCAACTCGTGTTTTTCATTATTACTGAATGTTTCAGTCATGGTCACGGTTTTTGGTGTTTGAAAGCGCTTCAAGAAACGTACGTAGCATAATTGGAATGTCTGTACCGGATGGGCCAAATTCGATATTTTCATGGGATACAGCAATAACCATACGAGTTAGCAAAAAACTAACTTAGGTACTTATGAGCTCTTTTTGAAAGACAAAATCCGTGGCATAATCAGATTACCCATGTCACGATTATTTACCAAGATACAGGGTGATATTGAAAATTTGCCATTTTTGACATACTTTCATATCTCCGTTATGGGTTATCGTATCGAGATGAAATAAAATGCTATTAATAGAATTTTTTACTCCCAATTCAGTGCCGTACTACATTTTTTTCTATAAGGTAACAATTTCGCACAATTTTTTTAATGGAACACCCTGTATTTTATAACTGTAATGGCTTACTGGCTTTCCAACGATGTGACTACTTGTTATTTTTCTCAAAATAAAAAAAGACAATTTTTCAAAATTTTGAAAGTCATTCAACAGTCAGTCAACATTTTGAATTAAACAATTTATTTAACGTAATTAATTACATCATCTTTCTTGATCGTTACTAAAATTTAGTAACAAAGTGTTTAGAACAATTATTAATGTTCAAAATGCCACCCACCCTGAAGTAAACATTTTTGACATCTTTTTCTATAGTCCGTGCAGCATTTCTGATAAAAATGGGCCTTAAGCTCAAATCCAGTAACATTTGTCTATACAGGGTGAGTCATGAGGGACTGTACAGTGTACATACTCCTACCACATATCGAGGCCTCTAAAGCGTTTTCTACTAATTATTAGTTATAAAAGTACGTGAAATAACATTCTGAACCACAATATTTATACAGGGTGATCTTTGAATAATGTATAAATTGGCTAAGACTGATTTTGCAAGCCGGCCCTGTAAATTGAATTAAATGATTATTATATCAATGGAAACATATTTAGTACTTATTTTGAATTAATTTTGTAGATTACATGTGTCTTATTTAAAATTTATAAAATAATTTGCCTTATTTTGCTAGACTTTAAAATTTTATTAAATTTGATTTTTTTATTAAGAACGGAATAATCGTGCGGGGAAAATGTGAACTACATTAATTCTGTTACCCATCTCTGTACTTTCAGGGAACCATAACAAGTTTGGCAAAATCCATATACAGGGTGCGTAAAATTCTAGAATTTAAGTCGGTTAATTTTTAAAGGCCGGTCCTGGATTATTTAAATTTTGATCGCGTGTGATAATAAGGTAGGAATAGCATAACTTCGTACCAAAATATGAAATCAATCAAACCAACATTAACAAAGTTATAGTGTAGAGTAGTTTTAGTCAAAACTCGTAAACACCCTGTAGATTATTAAACAAGAGAAGTATACATTTTTAAATACTCATTTTATGTTCCCTGTAGAGACCTCCATACGTGGTAGCAGTATGTACAGTTCCTCATGACTCACCCTGTATACTATCTGCTTCCAATATCCCGACAAACATGTATCCAATTTTCAACTTTGTCACTAAATAATTCAAAAACACTTAGGAATAGGTAGTACAAAGGGCGAGTATCTATTGAAAGCTCGTAAAAAATACTATTCAAATCTGTAATGAAATACAGGGTGTGCCATTTAAAAAAAAATCCTGGATATGTAGAGAAAGGAGTCTGTAATCTGAGTGTAGAAGTTAATACTAGACATATTAGAAATACGACTTCCAAAAGTTCACATCGATATCTTTAAAGATGGTGGAACAGGAGCCTACTTAATTGACTATTTTTTTGACATAAAAATGTCAATAGTACCCATAGTACCTTATATCATTTTGCTCATAATTTAACAGAGAATTCCAATATATAGAGTGCCCCATTATAAAAAAACACAAGTTTAGTATAGTGCTCGAAAATAGGCCATCCTGTATATAGAAAAATATTTTTACACGACGCTCCTCGTTGTTGACTACAATTAATCTGTTATAAGATTTTTTTTTCAAATCAAAAGTATAGGCGTAACCACCCCCAAATCGTTGGGGTTGGGACACCCTGTACTATATAATGTTCAGTCATTTTGTGAACAGGTACTCACCAAAATTGGTGGGGTCTAACAGGTTAGTCCTTGGTAGAGAAGGGGTGAGAGTGTTCTCCTCACCAGCGCTTGAAGAGTTTTGGAGACGATATACAGGGTGCTCCAATAGTGTGTGGATGGAAGATTGTGGTTTTATTAACGAACATGTCTAAAGTTCGTTGCTGGGATAATGTGAGGTATCGTTAAGGCCACAAACCTAAAATGTTTTCACTTGAATCGCAAAGTTTATACAGGGTGATTTACAACTTGAGAGATCTGTTATGAAGAAAAATTTACTATCCTTTAACCTTCGTTTAAATGTAAAGTTATAACATTTTGTTGGCTGTAATTCATATTATACTATTTGCATGTAAGACGGGTTCATATGTTAAAACTTGCTTTCTTATCACCGAACCAGTTAAAGACTATGTTAGTTTAGTAATAGTAATTGTTTGTTAGTATAAGGTTGATTCGCGTTCGTGTAGCATCGTTTCAATTAGAAAATGTTGTTGAAGTGAGTGAATAGGGATTATTATCGATTGACTGCATGGGCAGGGCATTTAAGGTAAGTGCCAATCCTTGATTAATTTTGTTATTTTGTTTTCTATTACAAAGTACAAAAAAAATATCACGAAATAATACACCGTTGAATAGGTTTTTTTGTCGGGAATCTGATGGTAAATAAAATACAGGGTGGCCCACTTATACAATTCGTATAAATTCTATTTGAAGTTCACAAATTTTGAATTCTCATTTTAAACACTCGGTATAAAATTAATCACTTAGTTTTTTTTTGGAAAAGTAACATGACATTAGAGTAATATTATTCATCAAATAATGTTTTTCTTTTTTTAAGTACCTATAACTTTATTATGAATATTATAGTCCGGCCTTGAATTGTACAAAATTTTGACAAAATAATTAATAATTTGGCAACCGCGTATCCAATATCAAAAAAAATTGCAGGCGTGATATAATGTGGTTGGTTGATATATGATTGAAAAAATACAGGGTGTGCCATTTAAGAAAAAGTGATAAAAGCAACCTTTATTTGAAACTTTTTTCTGTATGTTCAATCCACATATTTTGAAATAAAATAATAATAAAATAAAAAACACAATTGCAAAATTTTTCGAATTTAACTTTATTATGAGGCTTCTTTTGGATTTATTACAGTTGATAGAATAATTCCAGAGGTGGGGCAACCTGCTAGTTTTTTTTACATAAAAAATAATAACTGCAATATTTTGTTTTTATAATTTTGTAATTGTTTTTAATAATGTACAGGGGATCTATTAAACAAATGCAACTTTTACATAAATCACCCTATATAAACTTTGCGATTCATGTGAAAATATTTTAGGTTTGTAGTCTTAAGGGATACCCCACCATATCCCCGTAACGAACTTTAGAAATGTTCGTTAATACACCCACAATTTTCCATCCACACACTATAGCCCACCCTGTATAACTCGATGTAGTAGGCAGTATAATAAAAAGGTTTATTCTCGTTGGAAGAGCAACGCAGAATAGGCGTTTACAAAACGCATCGATTGATATTCATACAGTAATCCCGTCCTCGGAGTATCAACTGTAATACTATACCTGCTATTAATTAAATGACCAGTAAACTGGACCACACAACTTTCCCGTGTTACTACAATGACGTATTAAATTAAATAGTTTTTTGCGTAATAACTCAAAATAAAATAGTTTTCACGTAATAACTCAAAAAAATAAAAAAAATGAATATATAGTGTGTAGTATAGTTGTAATCAGAAAACGATTTCTGATTTTCTCCTGAAATAATATACAGGGTGTGTCATAAATATTTTAAATATTTTTTTAATATCCCGTTAGGGCGGAAGTAAATTGGTATACTTATTATACTCGATTAAAAGTAATGAAGATTTAAAATTTTTAACTTTAAACATTCATCCCCCTTCCCCTATGGGAAATAAAGAAATAAATGTAGTGGCAATAGTTTTTCATGGGTATGTATAAAATTTCAAAAAATATAAAAAAGTTCGGAGCAATTTTTGAGAAAATCGATTTTTAATTTTTGAACAATTTTGGGCACCAATAAATTAGCTACGTTTAATTTTTGTTCTTTACCAATTATAAGTAAAAGTTCTAGCCAATTTCAAATTTTAATTAAGTCAACCGGTTCTTGAGCCACACCCTAAAAAGTAAATACTTGGAGAGTTACAATATTGGTCGCCATTGTGAATTTAGAAAAACGGCGTTTTACTTGTAACCATGTCTACTAACTTTTCAATCAAGGAAAATTAGTTTGTGTTCAAATTTGAATGTTTGCTCCCAAAATGACGCCCCTAGTTTGGGCTCCGTTTGGGCGATTTTGATTAGAAACTTCCAAAAAAATCCCCCCATTCCCCATATCTGTCGTAGTAATTTACCCCCTTTCTTTGCTAGGTCTTTTACGTGCTCCGCTTCTTTGTTGTCGTACCTTAGATGGTAGCCCAAGTACTTTACCTCCCCCAGACTTTCAATCACTTTTTCCCCCACCTCCACTCTTCTCTCTTTCTTCTTCTACTTTTCTGGAACACCAACATTTTTGTTTTCTCAACTCTCTTCCTTCCAAGAAATTCTTCACCACCCATCGCCCTCATCATCCCTTTCATCTCTCTCTGTCTTCGGTATCACAACAATATCGTCCGCTTTGCTCTCTCTATCACCACTCCCCGTATTGCGCATTTTTCAATTTTTCCTCCAAACCTTCCATATAAATCGAAAAGAGCCCCGGGCTAAGGGGACACCCTTGTCTTAATCCTTTTCTTTCCCCGCACTTTTCCCCCACAGCTCCTTTATACTTCGTCTCTTTGTACAGCTCCTTCGTTCGTTCCACTATCCCCTCACTTATCCCCCCTTCTCTCATTATCCCCCATAGCTTTTTTTTTGCACACCCTATTCAAAGGCCTTTTTAATATACAGAAACAGCGCATAGACCTTTCCCCTCTTCCTTACTAGTTCTTTGTTCACTGTTTGTCTGATTATATATACATTGTCGATCGCCCTCCTTTCCCTTCTAAAGCCTGCTTGCCAATCACCAATTATGTTCTTCTCTAGTCATCCCTACAGGATCATCGCGCATATTTTGTAACCCGTATTTGTAATACTTATACCCCTGTAGTTTCTGGCCTCTTTTTTATCTCCCCCTTTATAGATCGGGCAGACTACCACTTCTCCCCACCGATTCGGTATTCCCTCTCCTTCCCAAGCTTGGTTTATTAGCCTCCTATAATTTCTCTTCGCTTTACTCCCTATGTATTTCCAGTTTTCCCCAGTTCTACCGTCCGTCCCTCCAGCTTTCCCGTTCTTTAGTCTACTCAACACATTTTCCAACTCCTCTTCCGTTACCTCATCTCCCTTCACCTTTCTCTCTACCATCTTCTCGCTCTCTGAATCCCATCCCTCACCCTTCTACTCCCTAAAATTTCTATACAGTGCTCTTCCCATCTCCTTATATCTATCTCGCAGGTTCTTCCACTTCTTCCCTTTCCCTCTTTGTTTAGAAACTCCCTTCCATATCTCTCCTTCATTCCTTAGTTCCTTTATTTGTGTTTCCAGCTTTTCTTTATACTCTTTCCCCCTCTTCTGATATTCGTTTAGGTACTTCCTCTTCAACTCCTTGTATTCTTCTAGCTCTATTGTGGCCTTTCTCCACTTCCTGACGCCTTTCCTCATCTCCCTCCCTCGGCAGTTTTTGTTCCACCATTTTTTGTCCGTTCCTTCTTTGTGTCTCCCGACCTTGTATCTTCCCTTCACCATCGCCTGATCCATTTTCCTTAACATCTACCTCATCCCTTCCTCCACCCTCTCCTCGCTCCATTCGATTTTCTCCAAATTTTCTACGTATTTTTTAATACTCTCCTCATTCCATACCCAAATTCCTTCCATTTATTTTCTTCCCCTTCATTCTCCCGCCATTCTCCCCTTAGTGTTACCTCCAGAGGGAAGTGATCAGACTCCACTTCCTCCCCCACTCGTTCGTTCACTAGCACATGTAGGTAAATTCGCCCCTGTCTCCCTCTTCTACGTTCCCGTTCAAAATATCCCAGCCACTGCCTTCACACATCTTCAATAACTCCTTCCCCTTATCCCTACTCTTCCTACTCGCCCCCCCCCCTCTATCAACATACTTCCCCTCTCTCCGGTTCTGGCATTAAAATCGCCACCAACCATGACTCCCACTCCTGACTCTTCCTTAACTACTTCCTCTAGGAGGCTCCTCCTGCACTTCATACCTTTGGAGTAACACTGTCACAATTACATAGCTCTTCCCCTCCCTCATCCTCATATGGTTCACCATCATCCCCTGTCTTTGCGTATTTGTCCCACTTTTGCCCCCATCCAGTTCATCCCTTATTCCCGTTAACAAACCCCCATTAGCCCTAACCCTCTTGTTGTCTTTTGTGGCAAATTGTGCCCTCCACCTAAAACCCCCCAGTAGTTTACTCTCCCAGTCTTTTTCCTCCATCCATGTCTACCAGACCCACCACGTCAAAACTTTGTAAGTATGTCTAGAAACCCCCCCTTTTATTTTTGATTCCCGCCACATTCCAAAATACAATCCTTAAATGTCCCCCCCCCCCATCGTCCCTTCACAAACACCCCTTTCCACTCCCCCCTTTAGTTTTTTGCGTCACTTAATTTTCCTTCTTCTTCCTGGCCCCACTTTAGCCTTCCCCTATCCTCATCCCAGTCGTACCTGCTTTCGTTTACCCAAATCTTTCTGTACCCCACCTTCACTCTACTCCCTCTTTCCCTTTCCTCCTTTGCAATCTTTCTTAATTCACCTTGCACATTTCTCTCTTCTTTTGTTAGATCGTCCTCAATATACACGTTTGAGTTCTTCAAGCTTCCCTTTTTTCATAACTTCCCTCTTTTCTCCCCAACTACCTAGCTTCGCCACTACTTGCTCTTTTTCTGTTCGTTTGTTTACCGCCTATACTTCTTTAATGCTTACTCTCACTTTGTTCTGTATGAACCCTTCTAGTTCCTTCTCTGGTTCCTTCATTGTACTGTCCCTCACGACTATATTATTTTTCCTTCGCCCTCTTTCCATTTCCCTGTGTATTTGTACTATCTCCTCCTTCAACTCTAACGTCTCTTTACTCCATCTTTTCTCTTTTTCCCCATACTCTTCTTTCATTTGTTTAACTTCCTCTCTCAGCTTTTTACTTTCCTCTCTGTTTTCCTTCATTTCTTTCCTGATTTCCCCCAACTCCGTTTTTATCTCCATTTTCATGCTCTCCAACATTCTTATCACCTTTTCCATCTCCTCGTCTCCTTTCTCTATTTCCGCTCCACTTCCTCCTTCTCCCCTTTGTGGACACATTGCTTCTCCTGAACCATTCCTCCTTACCCTCCTCCGTCCTTTCTGACTTTCCACCTTCTCTTTTTCTCTTCACAAACTCGCCCAAATTTCCCCAACTACTTGCCCTTCCCCTTTTCACAATACAATACATACAAATACATGGCAAATACTGTATTAACCTTAAATAAATTTTGAATTGGCAAATAATTTGAAAAGTGGTAGTGCCAATCTCAAAAAAATCCCCTAAATTTTTACAATTTCAAATATTTATTTAAAATTGTTTGCAAAAGGCGCAAATTCTAAAAAATAGTATAAAGCATAGTATATGTCGCTCATCGTTAAGAAAACTCGTGGTTACGCCTTATGGTCATTAATTCGCGTAATATTTTACAAACTTTTTTAGGTTGGCAATGCTTGTGATACGGAATTATCCTGTCACGCGTGACAGTTTAAATTACAAATGTGTCGAGAACATTCTTCAGAGGATTTATCACGAAGCAAATTTGCGACCGTATTTTTGGCAAGTTCATGTATTTCCTGTTTTGTGACAGAATTTGAATAAAACAAAAGGCGACTAGATCAAATTTTAAAATTAAGAAATTACCAACAACGACTAGAGTAAAAATTTTTTGTTTAAAAGCTCCATAAAAGACCTTGCAGCATTCATGCTGTAAAAAGACTCGTGGCTACGCCACTCGTTTTTTAAATTTGAATTCGTGGTACAATATTTCACACATAAAAGTTGTATGTGTGTGGAGTTGATGTGATGAATGAGCGATTTTTCTGAAAAAAAAAAGTAGGTCATATTACGTAAATGTGAAGCTATTATCCTTGTGACCACCATAAAAGCAACGTTTTTGTAAAAAAAAGTAAAAATTTCAAATTATTTCAATTGACCAACCTACCTTTGTTCGCAAAAAATCGCATTTATGTAAAATATTCACATCCACAGTCTTCTGCCTTCTACTTCAGCGTGCATAAAACCAGTGTTCGAGCTTTTTATTTTCATAACGAATCATCTCATTGGGGTATCGGTCCTTTTATGCTAATCATGTTTTCGGTTCAGTGAAATAAATTCATGAATGAAAGCCGCCACATTGAGAATATTTTGTAAATACGAATTAGCATGCAAATTATTTTGTCGCCATGAAGTAAAATAATTTGGTTTTGTTATGCTTAAATCTCGCAGGTACAATTTGAATTGATGTTAAATGACGAAGAGGGTTGCGATCTAACTTTCGGGCGATGTAGGTCACGGGGTTTACGTGATCAGAGAGAAAAAAATAGGAAATATGTGCGTAAAGAGTTTGCACTGGAAGGTAATTGTAATAGAAGCGTAGAAAGTGTGAGACTTTTAGTTTGATTCAAAAACGTAGCTACTCCATTTCATAAAAGATGCAGCACTCAAGTGCTACTTATCGTCAGCCAGAGGTACCTACCTACGCTTTTATCATTCTCTTTTCCATTCGTCGACTTTCTCTTAAAATTTAAAAGACGACGAACTAGAGCTTTAAAAGTTCCCATGAAAAACCTATAAAACTAACTTGAACAAAGAGCTTTTACGTACCTAAACGGATTTGAATGTTCGTTTTTAGTAGAGCTCATCCAAAGTGTAATAACTGTTATATTGTCGAGCATTTTTATATTTACAAATCATCCCCAACATGATTTTTAGAGCGAATTTCGTATCATTCGCTTTACAAACTTCATGAAACTTAGACCAGTTTCTTAAAAAAACGCTCGGACACGTCGATTTTTTATTTTTGGGGGACAACTTTTAATGTCAAACCTTAACATTGACACATCAACCCCCTAGCCTCAGCAACCCCTAACTCAAGAATTTAAATAGGGAAATGGAGTCGAGCGACCCCTCATTTGAAGCGTCTTTTAATTCTCTATTCGACAGTATGAATGAAAATGAGTTTTATTCAATTTTTTTTCGCCCCCATGAAAAGCACGCTCTAGATTAACTAAGGTGGGGGTGTTGTTTAGGAAAAATCCTGAAACACGCCACCTTTGACCTTTTGAATTGATGTCAAATTTGACTTTGTCAGGTCAGATAAAAAATCGACGTGTCCGAGCGTTTTTTTAAGAAACTGGTCTGTGTCCCAACACAGGCGTGTTTCCTTTTCAATGGTCCACCCTGTATGATTACATTACTTTTGTACAGGGTTGCCCACTTGCCCTTAGTTCTTCGATAGTACCTTTAATATTAATTGTAGGACCAAATGTCAAGGGACATTCTATTCAGATGTTCTGTGTGTACAACCTAAAAATACTTTGAGGCTCGCACCGCTCTCGGTTTCGTCTGTACAGGATCGTACTCTATTATTGTAAATGGAACACCCTATAGATTTTTATATTTTTGAAATCCATATTCGATTCTAGACCAAGATTGTTGTGGCCTTTCACCTACTTAAGTCAACTCATTTCGGAGAAAACAAATGTTTTGAAAAAATTGTCGCCGAAATCTACATTCAGTAAAAAAGCTATTCAATCATTGGCAGTAGAGCAACAAAATTGGAGATTATCATAAACAAAAGAGCGTTTTATTTCTCGACATGCCGATTTTGAATGAAATTTGTTACAAAAGGCCGTACTGAATTTTTTTCTAACGACCACAAAAGAAATGCCAAAAGTCGACTATTTTAGATGGAACACCCTGTATATTTTTTCATGAATGAACTGCTTTTAAGTTAGTTTTGATTTTTGTTAAATATGTCCTATATCTAAAGGTAATAGTTTCCGAGATAATAACCTTAGTTTGAATTATTTTGTTTTTTCGCCCAATTCTGAAAATATAAAAAGTTTGGGTTTTTGTCGTTGGGTCAATGGAAAATTGGCCGCTGATAGACGCTTTTTTAATCATGTTTTATTCACGGACGAATCAACGTTCCACAATGACTGGTTTATGAACAGTCACATATCACATGTGACAAGGGAAGTTGACCGTCAGATAGATGGTCGCTAAACACGTGAGGTGGTGGAATTCTTGGTCAATATGTAGTGGGGCCATATTTTTCGACAGAAATTTAAATTCCCAAGTTTATTCCGACTGTTTAAGGCATGAGTTGCCGATATGACTTGAAGACATCCGTTTGTTGATGCGTCAAAGCATGTGATTTCAGCATGACGGCGCTCCTGCCCACTACGAAATAAGAAATGTCTCTTGACATTTTGTTCTAAAATTAATATTAGAGATACTATCGAAGAACGAGGGGCAAGTGGGCAACCCTGTATGATTATAATGTATTGAAAATAAGTGAAATCCAATTTCTTACAAATAATTTCATACATATTGTTACAATGCATTTGCAGTCAATATCGACACAAAAAATCGCTAAATTCCCAAAATATAATGTATCTCTAATTTTTTAGTATCTTGTTTGGCTATGTACTTAATACCCAAGTTTGCAACTCTCAAAAAGTTCTGGAAAAATTTTTACACACGAAAAACCGCGAAATTTTTGGACTTGTTTCAGACTCTCCTAATCCACGCATTTTTATTCGAAAGCTCCAGTAAATGCGTGAATAAAAAGTTCAAATCCAGGTGGTAGCTTCACTTCCCCTTTGTTGAATGAGCTGGTGGAAAATTGGACGCAACCCGCCTCACCTCTGCCCCTCTTCTGGAGGTATACGTTTGTTTTAGTGGATCCTAGACCGCAGAGGAGCACGAGCAAATCCACATCCTCTCCAAAGATGATGACGTGGTCATTGGAGGTATGTTTTTGCAGAGCAGTCACGATGATATCGCGGTCTGCGTCTTCTTTTGATATTTTTGTCTCAATCCCCGGAAAAACTGGCGTATTTTCAAAGTGCCGTAATTCGGTAACCAATTGACCTACTGAACTCCGGTTGGGCTTACTTTGTCACAAATTTAATGTTCTTAAAAAACATATAAATATAAAAAAACATAAAAATTTCGTGGTTTTTCGATTGTAAAAATTTTTCCACAACTTTTTGACAGTTGCAAACTTGGGTATACATACCCTTAATGGGCCCAAACAACATACTAAAAAATTAGAGATAGGTACATCATGATGATCATGATGATCAATATTTGACGTACAACTCACCACAAGTAACTTTTTTTTACAAAATACATACACGAAATTGCGGTAGTTTTTTATGTTTTTTAGCATTATCGCACTTCACATATTTCCAAAATAAGTTTGTATATACAGGGTGTTTTTTAAGTACGTGGCCAAACTTGAAGGGGTTATTCTTTAAGTGATTTTAAGCCGAAAAGTTCATATAAATATATGTTCGGTAATGCTTCATTGTCAAAATACAGGGTGTCAAACTTTTTTGAAAAATCATTTTTTTCGTAAATATTTCAATAACCCCTTAGCCGATTTTGTTCAAATTTGGTACCGTTATGATAGGAAGATGCTAAATTAGCCCTAATTTGATTCAAAGTATTAAATCCAGTGGCGTCCCGGGGAGGGGGGTACCTTAACCAACTCTTTGGCCAAAAAAATGTGCGCCACTGACTTTCTGTAAACTTTTATATTTTCCCCCCTTTAAGCAACTAAAAATACAACTTTTTTGTTTTTTGAATTTTTTGGTATCTTCCTTTGAAAAAAATTAATTTAAGAAAAATCAAACAAGAAACACGATTTATTAAAACTACACTTAAACAAATAAATGATAAATGATTTTTCTACGTTACACAATAAATATTATTATTATTATTATTAAATACTATACATACAATTTTTTTGTGAAAAAAACATTTAAAATAAGTACTTAACACAAAATTTATAATAGTTGCTGAAAATGTCCGCCTTCAACTTCAAAGCAAGCATTAGCTCATCTTAACATCGATTGTCGAACACGTTGACACCCTGTATCTTGACAATGAAGCATTACCGGACATATATGTTTATATGAACTTTTCGGCTTAAAATCACTTAAAGAATAACCCCTTGAAGTTTGGCCACGTACTTAAAAAACACCCTGTATATCAAAATTATCGAAATGTTTCACTTTTAGAAGATGTAAAATTTCAGTTAGATCTATAGATTTTGAATTAGTAATGATTTTGTCATGAAGAAACTACATTCGACAAACGATAATAAATATTAAAAAATTCATATCTCTGTCAATATTGATCGTACAAAATGAAATAAAAAAAAGATATTGTTCGTAATTAAATTGTCTACAACTTTATTTTTAAACTATTTTCCGATCCGACGCATCATTTTCGAGTTATCGACGAAAAATGCATGACGCGCTCGAAACTTTCTCATATCTCAAAAAACGGCCCTTGCTTAAAAAAATTTAGCTCAAGTATAAGTGCTCGTACAAAATTTTTGTAAGAAGCTTTTTTGTGCGTAAAATTATCTTCTCTACAACTTTCCCGTTTTCACTTTTTCCCCTAATAGTGATATTTTTTGGGTTATTGAAGAAAAACCTATTTTTTGCACTGTAATTTTCGTTGAGAACACGATACGGGGGTGGGCTTTTGGTAGCTTCATTATAACCCAAAAATACACCCCTCCACCAACGGACAGCCTATCTGGATTTTTCCTTTCTGAAATTAAATTTGACTGGGCTATTAGTTAATCGCACATATTGTTAAAACTTACAGTTTGGTACGGTCCCAGTCATCTCAACTAACAAACTTTTTTTTATTCTGTTTGGTATGAACGTCCATCATTCAGCTTATCGCGATAACATAAAGCAACATCAAGCGCTTAGCGTTTTAAGTTGAATTTATGATTTATGAAAATTCTTTGTAAACGCACATTCATCAAAGTTCATTTGTTACAAATAAAGCTTCCCACTAGAACATCACGTAGTACCTGTTACATAAAAAATATGCCAAATATCGATTTGTCGAAGGGTATCCCAATTAGATTTCCTTCGAAAATGAGGAGGTGGATTAACAGAAGGTCACGTAGAAATCGAAGCTCGCCTTTTCCGAACCCGGTATCGTCAATATAGACGTCTCACGTATAAGGTGAACGTGAGGGTGTTCCTCGGAAAAGGTGAACCTTACGAAATGATCGTATTAGATGAAGCACCATCGATCAAAATAAAGTCAAACCCTTGTGCGACGAATTTAGGTACGTTTCAATTATTTCATTATGTAAAGGAAATTTTCTTTCTGAAATTAAGTAAAAATTTTCATTTCGGCCAGTTCGTGCGCTCATAAAAACCGTAAGTAATTAATTATTCGGGCGAGTCACGTTAAAAAATGATAACCAATTCAAATCGCATTCCAAAAATATACGAGGCTATCAAAAACTTTTTAATAAGAACATAAATACCGAAACCGAAACGCAAACATTTTACAAAATTAAGGATTCAAATGAATGCACGACAACCGCCCATAAAGAACTGAAACTTTCGTATAAATCATGCCAAATAAATAAAAGATAATTAGCTCGAAAGACGCCTTGCGGTTAAGATTAGTTTCCCTTACATTTACATTAAACGAAAGAAAAATATCTCCGTATTAAAAATTTGCTTATTTAAATATCTAAAGGGAGACGAATACGGGAATTTTAATTTAAATTTTAATAAATTTCCGCCTTTTCGTGGCCAGACGCAAATACTAATTCGTTCAGGTGACGTTTTTCCGGTTGTAATAAATCGTTGACGGTTAATTTATTATAAATTGAAGTTTATTTATATACCTACCTACATAATTAATCATCACACGGTATGTCTTTGACAGTTTTCGTTTGTATTTTGTAATTATTTATTACTCTTTGACGAGCAGAAGTGAAATAATGTATTTTTGCTTTGAATTTTCAGCTAAATCTGTGTTATAATCACGATTTTCTATTCTTAGCAGTTTTGTTTTTCTTTAAAACAATTTCTTGTTATCACTTGGTATCGGTCTTGTACCCTCTTCTTTTAATAACGGAGCATCGGTCTTGAATCATCCACCATTTTGACATTTTTCGGTTGGGCACTGTTCTTTTTGTTATCTATTGACAATCCGAAAGAGTGGAAGTTGGTAAAGTGGAGTGTAAAAAACTAGAAAACGGAATGGGGGGAGGGTGGGGGGTATAAATGGGAAGTAGACGTAAAGGGGGTAGGAAATGAAGAGGCATGGGGAAAGAAAAAGGACAAGTAAATTGTTGTTTTGGAATGTGGCGGGGATAAAAGGGAAGGGAAGAGATTTCTGCGACTATATAAAGAAGTTTGAGATGGTAGAGGTAGTAGAAACATGGTTGGAGGAGAAGGATTGGGACGAATGGAAGGAATAGCTCCCAGGGGAGTTTGATTGGAGAGCCCAATTCGAAGTAAGGAAAGAGAAAAGAGGGAGGGCAAGAGGGGGAATAGTGACGGGAGTGAAAGAGTAGTGGGGAAAGGAAGAAGGGGGGAAGAGAAACAAATATAAGGGGTGCTGACAAGATATATAAACATAAACACAGAACAAGGCGAAAAGTATGTAATGATGACGATATAATGGAAAAGAGATGGAGGAAACAAGGAAAGTATAGAAGAAGTGCTAGGGGAGAAAGAGGAAAATTATAGGGGGTGATTTCAACACAAGGATCCCAGCAAACACACATATAAAATATACATACAACATATATAAGATTGAAGTAAACACCCTTACATATGTTTTTTTATATATAAAGTATCTAAGTGTTCTTTAATAAAGTTATATAAACCGTATGTCACAGTTTACGTATATTTTACATAATAGTATAGGAACTTACGGATATTCTGTAAACAGAAATTCATATAATATATAGGTACAGATAATTTCTCATGAAATTTATGTGCTGTTATATTTATATGATTAGATTTATGTACGTTATATGTAAAATCATATATGTAAGAAGTATTACATATTTTTTATGTATGCCTTCTGTAAATATAATTATAAATTATCATTACATATATTATATTGTCGAAAATAAAAGTCCGTTTCTATTTGCGCCGCATAATTAATCGCACGCGCGGGTTTTCTATAACGCCAAAAATTGTAGTTCACGTACCTTTAATATTAGATCCGTATCGACTAAAATGCGTCTAATTTATATAGGAAATAAACAATATAAAATAAATTAAATCCTGGTCATTTTTAACATAAAGGTAGGTATAATCATTGAATAAGACTTCATTCAACGATAATATAATCAAACATAATTTAAACTCGCGAAACAGCGCAAAGTTAGGAAGAACGAAATAAAAAAAAGGAATGTTTCAGATTAGCGCAGTGGTACAATGTCGGATACAAAGAAAACACATGTCGGATTTCGGAATTTGCAACGCCCACCCGCAACGGTTCGAATCCGGTTAAGGGAAATTTTTCAAGCAAGTATATAATATCATAATAAACTGTCGGTTTTCAGTTCAGGTAAAAACGGATTCGTGCAAGAATTAAGTTAATTAAAAGTACAGTTGCACGTAAAAATGTAGTTTTTCCATTTTTTTCTATGAAACTGCTTAAATAATTTTTTAAATTAGTAATAATTACATTATGCTCGAGTAACTGCAATTTGGTCATCGCAACGCTTTTACAACTAATATTTTTTATGTGAATATTACATAAAATATACATAAAACGTATATAAATTCATGTACTACAGATATAAAGAATTTACAAGTAATAGACATATATATTATTTTTAAAATTGCTGACATCCTGACATTAAATATCTTTTATTTTTCTTCCAGTTTTATATAAATCTAAAAAGCTCTTATATAATTTATATGTATTTTATATATAAATGTGTTTGCTGGGATAGGGGAACAAGGTGGGATGGTGATAAATGGGGAAGAGGTAAGAAGAACGTCCATGGATAAAAAGATAAACGGACAAGGAAGAAGGTTAATAGAAATATAAAGAAAGCGGATGGATGATCTTAAACGGAAATATGGAGGAAGGGGAAGAGGAGAGTATACATATATTAGTGGGAGAGGAGCGTCTGTAATTGGCTATGTGGTGGTAAATGAAGAGAGCCTGGGGCGTATAGAAAAAATGAAAAAGGGGATGAAGACGAATCGAACCATGTACCTATAGAAGTGTCCCTAAAGAGAGAAAGAGAAAGAGAGGAAGATATGGACAGAAGAAAGTATAGAGAGGTATAAAAGGAAGTTGGAGAGTGAGAAAGAAAGCGAGAAGGAGGTGGAAGAGGAAGTAAAAAGAATAGTAAGAATAATGGATGAAGGAGTGGAAAGGAGAAGGTACAGAAACAGTTATAAAGGGGTAGGAAGAAAGAATTTGATGGAAAGGGAAATGTGGAAAGGCAAAAAGAGAGGTTAGAAAAGGAAGGAAGAAATGGGGAAAAGGATGCTTAGAGGAACACACAGAATTGAGAAGAAAGTACAAAGGATGCGAAGAGAGAAAAAGAGAATATAAGAAAGAAGTAGAGGAGAGGATAAAGAGTATAGAAAATGAGAGAGAATTTTGGACCTACATAAATAAAGAGAGAAGTAAAGGAAAAAGTCCCCTCTTTATATTTCATCTCTGTTATCCCCGCCTGTATCCTTATTTTCTCTAACTTCATTTCCTCCTCTACTATATCCTGGTAGTGTCTCTGTCCTATCCACGTTTTTCTATAGCCCACCCTCACCCTTTTACCTTTATCCTTTTCTTTCCTGGCAATCTTTCTAATCTCTTCTTGCATGCTCCTTTCCTCCCTCGTCAGATCATCATCGTTGTATACATTTGTATTTCTTAGGATCCTTTTACTCCGCATCACTTCCATCTTCTCACTCCAGCTACTCAACTTCGCCACTACTAACTCATTTTATGTCCCCTTGTTCATAATCCATGCCGCCCTAATCACTATACTCACCCCCAATTTGCCCTACGTCTTTATCTGGTTCGCTCAGATTACTACCTCCCACCACTATGTTATTTTTATTTCTAATTCTTTATCCCCTTTCCATTTCCCTCTTTATTTTATCTATCTCTTCTTTTAGCTCCCTCCTCTCCTCGTTCCATTCCCTATGTTTCTTCTCCTGCTCTTTCTTCGTTACTCTTACCTCGTTTCTCAGGCCTATAATTTCTTCGTTTTTTCCTTGATGCCTTTCTTCACACCTTCTAATTCGAACCTTATTTCTTTGATCATACTATCCTCTATATTGTGACTCTTTCCTTCTTCTCCCTTGATATATTTTTACTCAACAATCTTTACATAACTAATAAAGAAGCAACTAATTAGAATCCAAGGCTGAAGACTAAATTAATAACTACATTTTTTTTAAATACCTATATTTCATTAATTTTCTCTAGGCTGTCACAATGTCACGTTGCAGGGGGGGGGGGGGCATGGCAGTTTTCAATTTCGATTAAGGCGGTTTTTGGGTTTAGTTGGGATTGTAAATATTTATTGATTGAATTTTTGTATTGTTGTTGAGAAATTGTTTGGTTTGGCCAATATATGTGGCAGCACATGTTTTGCAGTTGAGCTGGTAAACTAAATTACAATTTAAAGTGTGGGGGGTGTTATCTTTGAGGTTTGCATAATAAGCTTTTGCATTTTTGAAAACGAACATGAGATGTGACATTTTAGGGTTTTATTAAGTTTTTCTGAGAATAATTGTATTATACAGGGTGAGTTTTTTTTTTCATTATTTATATGGAGATCTTGGAAACTAGTAGAGATATAGAAACGATTAAATGGGGGAAGAATTGTAGTTTTACCAGCTCAATTTAATGAGCGTTCGTTTTTTGGAAAAAAACTTATAAGTATTTCAAAAAAATCATTTTTTCGTTTTTTTGTTTAGTGCCTATAGCTTTATTATTGGCTTTAAAAATATGTGTAAAGTTAAATTAAATTAAATTTAAAAAAGTTTACTTCCCAATTGGTTTTTTTGGATAGTGGTTGATTTTATTATTGTTTTTTTTTAAATTTATTTTTAAAATAAAGTAAGCTGTTTATCTTCTTCTTGTGCACCTTTTCAATACGCCGCTTCTCAATTTAATTTTATGTGATATTTTAATGGACAATAAGTTTGAAATTAGTGACGTAGGGAGAAAATTATAAAAAAATCGTGTGGCGAATAAGTCTTTCATTATTTTTTTCTTTTTGCATCCTGTTCAACACAGCAAATACTATGGTTTTTTTTTAAATAGAGTTAATTGTGTTTGATGTCTTGGATTTTAAAAATCTAAAGATTATTTTTAGAAATGTTTGAAACAAAAACACAATTAATTACCGCACAGATATACAAAACTTTAGTGAGTAATATTTATTTTAATTTCATTACAGCAACCAATTAAATTTAACCTTAAAATTATTTATACCCACTTTATTTTCTTCCTGTGCACATCAATCCCAGCAAACACACATATAAAATATACATACAACATATATAAGATTGAAGTAAATACCCCTACATATGCTTTTTTATATATCAAGTATGTAAGTGTTCTTTAATAAAGTTGTATAAACCGTATGTCACAGATTACGTATATTTTACGTAATAGTATAGAAACTTACGGATATTCTGTATACAGAAATTCTTATAATATATACATATAGATAATTACATATTACTCATGAAATTCATGTGCTGCCATATTTATATGATTAGATTTATGTACGTTGTATGTAAAATCTTATATGTAAGAAGTATTACATATTTTTTATGTATGCCTTCTGTAAATGTAATTATAAATTATCATTACATTATATTATATTGTCGAAAATAAAGTCCGTTTCTATTTGCGCCACATAAGTAATCGCACGCGCGTGTTTTCTATAACGCCAAAAATTGTAGTTCACGTACCTTTAATATTCGATCGAGAAAATAAATAATATAAAAGGGAAACTTTTCAAGCAAGTATATAATATCATAATAAACTGCCGGCTTTCAGTTCGTGCAAGAATTAAATTAATTAAAAGTACAGTTGCACGTAAAAATGTAGTTTTTCCATTTTTTTGTGTGAAACTGCTTAAATAATTTTTTACATTGGCAATAATTACATTATGCTCGAGTAGCTGCGATATGGTCATCGCAGCGCTTTTACAACTAACATTTTTTATGTGAATATTATATAAAATATACATAAACCGTATATAAATTCATGTACTACAGATATAAAAGAATTTACATCTAATAGACATATATATTATTTTGGAAATTGCTGACATCCTGACATTAAATATCTCTTATTTTTTATATATATTATTAGTGATTGTGCCACACGGAATAAAAAATGGGTCGCAAACCATAACGTGCTAATGACTGTGCTCATTAAAAAACGACTCGTTAATATGTTATTCTTATTCACGTATGCTATCAAGCACGCCCTTCAATTTGTTTTGAGGAAACTGAACGATTTTATCTAATAAAACATCGAGCAAAGAGAAAACTAAGAGAAAATGACAAAAATAGGGCAACTTGTGAAACTTGTAACCCCGTTTGTCTTAATTAAAGTTTTTCCATTGTAGTACACCATTATTTCAATCACTCTCGAGAAGCGTTTCGCAACAATAAAACCATTGTGTTTAGGTTAAATTGAAAACAAACTTTCTCGAAGATTTAAGGGCCATTAACTTAACGACTCAATCAAAAAGTTTGGTAAATGATCGCTGGCTGATAACGTGCTTTATTTACAGATTTCTTCTCTAGTCGAACAACATGGTAGTGCGGGCGCCTTACGACCGTCCGCTGTCGCACGCGTTGGTCAAGCTGTCAATATGGCCGTCGAACGTTTCGTCACAGTTGGTGAGACAATCGCCGATGATTATTCGGAAGTACGACAGGGAATGTACGAGGCATGTAAAGAAGCCCGACAAGCAGGTTGGTATACCTACTTTTTATATTTTATTTCGCTCAGTTGGCAGTTTTACGAGTTTAATTTCAAGAAGTGGCCGTGATAAAGATAATGTAAGAGTAGAATATAAGAACGGTAGTGCCTTTTTACGTTAGTTTTATTGTCAAGAAATAGGCACTTTCCTTCAAATTTTTAAAAGGGTCGAAAGGTTTTACGTAATTCCATTGTTAACGGTTAATGTAAGAAGGATTTTAACACTTCTGCGGTTTTCGTAAAAGTAGCCTTCATTTCCGCTTTAAGGATTTATGGCGTCGTATTAAAGAATTCAATTAGACGCTTATACGTCTTATGTATTCAAAAATAAAACTGACTGTTTTGTCAGGTTAATGGATTTTTAATACCGCTTTTCTTTCGATTGTTATTCTAATTTCAATATAAAGGACTTCCGGAATTATACTCACCTCCTTGTGGCTTATTTTGGTGTTTTAGTCTCCTACGCAATGTCTATAACAACTATGACATTACAGTGACATTGTATTCGCGACAGGTCGACTTGTAGTTGCATAACAATAGAAGATAAATAATGACCTCATGGGATGGCACAACCAACGTGGGTGACTTACCTATATATCCCAGCAAACACACATATAAAATATACATACAACATATATAAAATTGAAGTAAATACCCCTACATATGCTTTTTTATATGTATATTATATCAGGTATGTAAGTATTCTTTAATAAAGTTATATAAACCGTATGTCACACATTACGTATATTTTACATAATGATATAGAAACTTACGGATATTCTATATACAGAATTTCATATAATATATATATACACATAATTACATATTACTTATGACATTCATGTGCTGTCATATTTACATGATTAGATTTATGTACGTTATATGTAAAATTTTATATGTAAGAAGTAGGTATTACATATTTTTTATGTATGCCTTCTGTAAATATAATTGGAAATTATCATTACATATATGGTCGAAAATTAAGTCCATTTCTATTTGCGCCGCATAAGTAATCGCACGCGTGTGTTTTCTATAACGCCAAAAATTGTAGTTCACGTACCTTTAATATTAGATCCGTATCAACTAAAATGCGTCTAATTTATATAGAAAATAAATAATATAAAATAAATTAAATCCTGGTCATTTTTAACATAAAGGTAGGTAACTTCACTCAACGATATAATCAAACAAAATTTAAACTAATAACGCGAAACAGCACAAAGTTACGAAGTACGAAATAAAAAGAAGGAATGTTTCAGATTAGCCTGGGCTAATCTGAAATGTCGGATACAAAGAAAACACATGTTGGATTTCGCAATTTGTAATACCCACTCCTAAAGATTCGAATCCGGTTAAGGGAAACTTTTCAAGCAAGTATATCATAATAAACTGTCGGCTTTCAGTTCAGGTAAAAACGGGTTCGTGCAAGAATTAAGTTAAATATAATTAAAAGTACAGTGGTACGTAAAAATCTAGTTTTTCCATTTCTTTGTATGGAACTGCTTAAATAATTTTTTATGGAAATATGTATTACATTTTTCTATTTTATTATCAAAATAGAACAGTTATACAAAAAACTTTGTATAATATTTGTGTTAAAAGTAACTTTTATTTTGTTCGTGAAATTGCTCCACTCGCTTCGCTGGTTTCGCAAACTTTTCACTCACAAAATAAAACAGTACTTTTAACACTCATACGAGTAGCTGCCATTTGCTCATCGCAACGCTTTTACAACTAATATTTTTTATGTAAATATATATACGTAAAACGTATATGTATAAATTCATGTGCTACAGATATAGATGAATTTACATCTAATAGACGTGTATATTATTTTGAAAATTGCTGACATCCTGACATTCATTATCTCATATGTATCTTCCAGTTTTATGTAATTCTAACAAGCTCTTACATAATTTGTATGTATTTTATATATAAATGTGTTTGCTGGGATGTTAAAGGATAGATTCTTTACTGAAAAATTATTAATATCTTATACACATATATTATTTGTTTTTACAAAGATTAAACAAAGAATTCGATTCTACATATTATACATATTTGCTAACTTCTTCCCATCACTTCCTTCCTCCACTCCACCCCTTCTCCTCCATCACCCAATATCTCCATCCTACGTCCTTCCTCCTCTCTCAACTCCCCACATTCCCTCATCCCACCCTTCCCCACACAGTCTACACATTCTACTTTCGTCCTCCCTCCAATACCTTTTCAATCCCACTTCATTTCCGCATCTAAACCTCGCCACTATTTTCTTTGCTTTCATGCCCATTGCCCATCCGTCCCTTCAGAAATCTTGGAATCTCTTCTGCCATTATTTATTTATATTTTTCGTAATATTTTCCGTCGCTTATTTTTGCTCTTCTTTCTTGTCCCTGTACGTCTTTATCCTTCATTACCAACTCCATCTCAATGCTCCTTCCCTCCCCTTCTCCTTTCCACCTCCTCCCTCGCCATACCCCCTCTCTCGTAGTATTTTTTCCTTTCTTTTTGACCCCTCTTCGTCCTATTCTTCACTTCCCTCCAACATTATTGCATTCTCTTGTTATCTCTTCTTAATTCCATTCCTTCTTCATACCTCACTGCTCGGCTTCCTGTCTGAACCCTTATTTTCTCCAATTTCAACTCTTCCCCCACTATATATCCCCGTGTCTCTCTGTCTAACCTATTATCCATTTCCAGTATTTCTGTTCCATATACCATCATACTTTTAACTAATAGCCATTTTCTTTTCTGTATGTCCCTTCCAAATACTCTTTCTCCTATTCCTCATACCTGCCCTAACCCGTTGTTCCCTTTCTTCGCCAGTTCTCTTATATGACTGTCATCTCTATTGTTATACTTCAGCATATACCCTAAGCATCTCCATTCATCCACCCCCTCTATCTCCTCTTCCCCCACCACTTCTTTTTACTTGATCTTCCCTTCCTTCTTTGAAATACCATTAGTTTTGTCTTTTTTACGTTCGCCCTTAAATCATTTTTTCCAAATACCTTTTCAAAACTCCCATTGCTCCCCTAATTTCAGCCTCTTCTTTTGCCACTACCCCCACATCGTCCACCTACGCCAGTATCCACACATCTTCCTATGACCACCCCTCCTCTCTGCTGCTCTCTCATAATTTCTTCCAGGTCCCCTATACAAATGGAAAACAGGCTAAGACTCAACGGGCATCCTTGTTTCATCCCTTTTGTTGTCCAGAATTGTTCTCCCATCTTCACCCCCACTTTAGTTCTACACCTCGTCTCGTCATGCACTTCTTCCAATGCCTCCACCAAATCCTATTTACATTGTCCAGAAACAACGTATAGGCCTCTCCTCCTTTCTTTTGCAACTCCTTATTCACCAACTGTCTCAGTATAAATATGTTATTCGTCGTCCCTCTTCCTCTTCTAAATCCTGCCTGCCAATCCCCCAACAATTTATTTTCTTCTATTTCTCTCTCTAGTCTCCTTCTCAGCACCTCTGCATAAATTTTATTTCCCATGTTCACCAAACTCACCCCTCTATAACTTGTTACTTCTTTTCTATCGCATCCCTTATAAATCGGGCATACTATCCGTTCCCTCCATTTTTCTGGAAACCCTTCTCCTCTCCAAATTCTACTCAGTATCCTTCTTATCACTTTTCTCACCTTCTCTCCTGTGTATTTCCATTGTTCTCCTTGGATTCCATCAGTTCCCACTGCTTTTTTCTCACCCTCTTCTCATCCCTATTTATTTTTTCACCCTCCGGTTTTTCCCCCTTCCTTCGGGGAGTTCGACACAATGCTTTTTCCATTCTTCGTCCTCTATTCAGACTCCTACTCCCTTTCTCTTATTGCCCACGCTATTCACTAGTTTCCATTTCCAATATTTCTCTTATTAATAGGAAACGTAAAGGGACGCGCTAAATCTTTGTTTGTTTCAATATTGCATCTCGTAAAAGACGTCTAGTCAAAGACTGGAGGGAGTAGAAGTGCTATGAATGTACGTGGAATGACGTTAAGTTTGTGACGAGAGATTTATTAACTGTTCCTCGTATAAGTGGATTTATGTACCTATGTTAATTATAAAGTTTTTGATGCATTGCAGTTCTCAAGCTATGTGGCTTCAATTGAGATCGAATTTGGATAATAGTCTTGTTATTCTTAATGACGCAAATCGTCAATTAGGCGCTCGCTGACGTTACAAATCACTGGATGTTTATCTCAGTAGCGATAAGCATCAAGAAAGCTGAGTTGGTACTTTTGGGTCAGAACACTGCAAGAAATGAGAAATAGCCAATCACATAAAGTTCTTATTTTAGATAAATGAATATCATGGCCAAATGTTCTTATCTTAAACGCCATTTTAAAGCTCACAACTGACACAATCTCTTAAAATGTGCCACATTCCACAATCACTATGTCGCCGGTTTAGTCATCTGTGATAGTCACCTCAGTAATACGTCTACAAGAAATTGTGGTGAGAAAGCTCTCTCCTACGCACATCCTCGTACAGTTTGGACTGTTACGGAGTCTTTGTTGAGGTTGAGGCCGATAGATGAAACAGGTGAATAAGAACAGAAGATACACGTGTTGGCCCATTTATTTACGCATATTGATGGTACTTATCTTTTGGTCACAAGCTTGCACTTGTCATTGCCTAGACGTGATGGAATTCTTTTCAATTGCAGGTAGCGCTATCGAGAGAATATGCGAAGAAGCGGAAGAAGAAATTATGACCGATAGAACGGTGTTAGTTAAAGCTGCCAGATGCCTTCTTGGATCTGTGACAAGAGTTCTTTTATTAGCAGATATCGTAGTTGTTAAGCAATTACTTTTAGCAAAAGACAAGGTATGTATCGTTGTCGGGTAAATCTTTGTATTGACGTACTAATTGATCATCTTCCAGGTGCAACGTAGCTTAGGTCGTTTAGAATCGGTAAATAACTTTACGGAATTTGTAAAGGCGTTTAGTCAGTTCGGTGCCGAAATGGTCGAGTTAGCGCATCTTACTGGAGATAGACAAAATGATCTTAAAGATGAAAGGAGGAGGGCACAAATGGCGGCGGCCAGACAAGTATTGGAAAGATCGACGATGATGTTGCTTACCTCCAGTAAGGTAAGTTGCTCTATTTTCTTCTTTTCTGAAATTGACGCGTTTCGTTCGCAGACATGTCTGCGGCATCCGGACAGTACGACAGCTAGAGAAAATAGAGACACAGTATTTTGTCAGATGCGACGTGCTATGGACTTAATCCATTATGTAGTTAAAGATGGCGTTTTGAATTCAGTGGAGCCTGGCTCTCAGTCATTACAGGGTGAAGAAGTCGATGTAGAAAGAAGCACAGTTTATTCTTGTATGAGACGTTTACAGAACATGTTAGAGCTTTGCAGAGTTAGTTTAGATCCCTCTTATCAGGATACTCTTCCACCGGCACTTGATGCCGTTTTGGAACGTACACAAGACTTTACAGACAGTGCCTATACAAGCCATGAACACCGCCAAGCCATTTTGGATGGAATCAATAGAGTAAGAAATGAAGTAGATCACGTACTGGGTTTATACGCTAATTTGGTAAGTTACAAGATGGACTTTTTCGTTTTTTTATTATTATTATTGTTTTAGATGGCAATAGAGGGCGCAACGAGCTGTCCCGAGTTAGATTCCTGCGTATCATCCGCTTTAACGGCTGCAAAAGATTTATCGAGAGAACTTGCTCAAACCGCCTTGCAACAAGCGCAAGAGCTTAGCACATCGACTAAGCAAAGTCAAGAGCTTGTCGCAAATATTCGACAGCACGCTCTTATACCTGAACTGGATCGTTTACACCACACCTCGGGGGCCTTTCACGATTCTATAGATCATATATTGGAAGTATGTAAATTGCTAAGACACGTTGCCGTTTCCGAAACGTTACAAGTATCCGCAAGATTTACCGAAATTAATTTAAGAGTATACGGACCACAAGTAATAACGGCGGCTAAATCGTTAGCCGCACATCCTGGTAGTAAAATTGCTCAAGAAAATTTAGAAGTATTCGCCGATATGTATCAATGGTTGGTTTCCGATGTCACGTCGGTCGTCAAGGAGGTTATCGAGGCGAGCCAAACGCGACCGGAAAAACAAGTTTATATGTCTTTACCCAGGCCGGGGGTAAGTTTTTTTAAAATTTAAATCAACCTTTTGAATGAAGTTGAGGGCACCAGTCACTATTATTATCATCGCCCTTTTAGACTTATTTTAGGCCGACCAGCTGGTCGAACTTTTAACACGAGGGTAGCTTGGTCAGTCCGTCTGTCTGTCTTCTGCTGTTTTGAACTACTCCAAAATTTCTCTGTTGTTTCAAAAACCATTTTTGTATAACGCTTAACGAAATTTACAAAAAGAGTGCTTATGTATTCATCCGTCTATCCGTTAGGGTCCTTTCCGTGGTTAGGAGATAACCTATTCATGTGGGGGCTTGAAAGCACAGCCTTAGTAACTTTGATCTGAAACTTTTTTTCATATCATTTATAATTACGGAGATATTTGAGTTTTTAGAAATCGGCGATTTTTTTTTTTTAATAATTTCGAAACTGTCCAGAAATTGAAATGTTTCTCAACGGAATCGAACTCGACCCCAATAATGGCATAATATTGCCCATTTAATCAAATCTCTATCTTTAATAATAAGAAAGATACCTATACTATCCTACTCTATTTGGGACACCCTGTATAGTGTATAGGTATATAAATAGAAAAGTCGTGACCCACCTCACTCATCAACGCCCATACTCTTGGACCTAGATAGCTGAAATTTGGCACAGAGGTTCCTTTTATGATGTAGACAAGAGATAAGGCCCGATTTTTCGAAATTAAACCCCTAAGGTGGTAATAGGGGATGAAAGTTTGTATCGAAATCAGTCATTTTTTAAGTTAAATCCATAAAAATTAGCATAATGGCCTTTCCGTTAGTAATTAAGACGTGTTTCAAGATTTTTCGAAATTCAACTCCTGAGGGGGTAAAATACCAGATGAAAGTTTGTATGGAAATCGGTCATTTTTTAAGTTAAATCCATAAAAATTGATAGGTATATGGTCTTTCGGTTAGAAATTAAGACAGACGTGTTTCAGAATTTTCCGGAATTCAATCGCTAAGGGAGTAAAATAGGGGATAAAAATTTGTTTTTTAATTTAAATTAATAAAAATTAGTATATGGCCTTTCTGTTACAAAAATAAGACAGACGTGTTTCAGGATTTTCCGGAATTCAACCCCTAAGGGAGTAAAATAGGAGATAAAAGTTTGTTTTTTAAGTTAAATTCATAAAAATTAGTATATGGCCTTTCTGTTACAAAATTAAGACAGACGTGTTTCCGGATTTTCCGTAATTCAACCCCTAAGGGTGTAAAATAGGAAATGAAAGATTGTATAGAAATCAGTCATTTTTTTGAGTTAAATCCATAAAGATTGGTATTATGGCCTTTCGGTTGGAAATTAAGACAGAGGTGTTTCAGGATTTTCCGGAATTCAATCGCTAAGGGATTAAAATAGGGGATAAAAATTTGTTTTTTAAGTTAAATTCATAAAAATTAGTATATGGCCTTTCTGTTGGAAAATTAAGACAGACGTGTTTCAGGATTTTCCGGAATTCAACCCCTAAGGGGGTAAAATACCACGTTTAAATCGCACTTTTTAAAACGCGCGTGTTTTAAAGTTGCCATGCCAACATCAACAAATTTGAAAAATATTAAATTCTATTGGTTGTTGATCTGACAGGAGTAGGTACTTTGTTACGTCAAATAAAGTGACAGATTGCAAGTTAATTTCCGTTTTTTCTCATTTCCATGACAACGAAAGGTATACTGACTTCACATTACGAATTCAACCATTTCACACTATTAGTTCTTATTTCCATTTTAATACCAGATTTCAAAGTGAACCAATAAAAAAAAATAGCGTAAAGTATTCGTGGATAACTGGTCTTTAAAACACTTGCTCTATTTCAAGCACTCCGGCTGCGCCGTCGTGCTTGAAAACTTGCGCGTGTTTTAAAGACCTGTTTATCCACTTATACTTTAATATACTATTTTTATTTTAAATCCATAACTGAGGGTGTAAAATAGGAGAGAACGGATAAGGATTCTTAAAACCTTCCCCACAAATAAAAGGGTTGTTTATTGTGTAAAATTAGGTGCGACATGTTTCGGTACCGTACAAAATACCATCATCAGGCGACAGAAAATACAACAGATGATTAAATAATTATTAAAGTTTACAGGTAAATAGGGACAGCTTAACAATAAAATTAAAAAGGGGAAAACGATGGAAAATCCCCAGGTTGATGTGCCATGAGAAATAATCGATGAAAGGGGGGTGGGATCCATGCGGAAGAGAACATCAGGACAGCAAAACTCCAAAAAATTAATTAATAGTAAGATGGAAGCAGAATAAATTAATAAACAACTAAAAGCGTGTGGGTGCACCTTGAAGGTGACGACGAACCCTTCAAGGTGCACCCACACGCTTTTAGTTGTTTATTAATTTATTCTGCTTCCATCTTACTATTAATTAATTTTTTGGAGTTTTGCTGTCCTGATGTTCTCTTCCGCATGGATCCCACCCCCCTTTCATCGATTATTTCTCATGGCACATCAACCTGGGGATTTTCCATCGTTTTCCCCTTTTTAATTTTATTGTTAAGCTGTCCCTATTTACCTGTAAACTTTAATAATTATTTAATCATCTGTTGTATTTTCTGTCGCCTGATGATGGTATTTTGTACGGTACCGAAACATGTCGCACCTAATTTTACACAATAAACAACCCTTTTATTTGTGGGGAAGGTTTTAAGAATCCTTATCCGTTCTCTAATTTGGTCACCCCACTTTGTGAAAAGCTAGTTACTAGCGATGGACCTTACACAACTGTAAAATAGGAGATGAAAGTTTGTTTTTTAAGTAAAATCCATACAAATTGTTATATGGCCTTTCGGTTAGAAATTAGGGTAGACGTGTTTCAGGATTTTCCAAAATTCAACCCCTAATGGAGTAAAATAAGAGATGAAACTTTGTATAGAAATTCGATTAGAAGTTAAGAAAGACGTACGGTTAAATCGCTTGATCAAAATTGGCCAAGATGTAAATGGAAACCCAAGGACGGAGGTAAGGTACTTTCCAGGGACGGATTTAGAGTACGTACTTAAACTAGGATAACAAGAAATTTAGGAAAGGAGTTGGAGAGAGCTTGAGAATGGCAAATTAGACTTGACAGAAACGCCACTATGACTCTGCTACTCAGTAGAGTCATAGAAATTCTACCCGGACCAATACCTGGCGAAACAGTATAATATCAAAACAAAACCTTCTGCTTAACTTGCCATGTTTTCCTTTTTTGTTGGGCATTCTAGGAGGCATTGTTGCATTATTTTCTAGCATGGCCTACATTCTCGCCCATTTATTGCCCTTCTCCTTCCGTTTGTGCTCCGCCAGCTCCGTCATAATTCGTTATGTCCTTTTGTCCCTTTAGATTGCTTCATACGCTGTTAATATACTAACATTTTAACAATTTTTTTGGCCAAATCATGTTTCTACTACGTCACACATGAAACAGAAAGATTCTTCTTTACATGCTCTTTGGTCTTCGTGAGTCCACTATTACTTTTACCTTTCTTCCCTTTCAGAGTACTAAGGGTTTTGTCATACTAGTTTTCTGGCTCCCTTTGGTTTTCGTATTTGCACTTATTTTCAAGCTTTATCTTTTCATTTCCGTTATTCATTTTTGTTTTTTTCCGCCTCTCTTTCCTTTCTTTCTTCTCAGTCGACCATGCTTACCTGCACGTCGGTCGCACGTGTCATTAGTGTCAGAGCTAGGGTTCTTATTTTTGTTTTGCCTCCCTTATCCGTTTTTTCAGTGTGTATTTCTGATGTCCACTTCTTTATTTTCATCTCCCCCTTCTCCGTATATATTCGGGAAAATCTCATGGAGACCCTATATTTTACCCATTTCTTAATGGTACCAATTAATTGTCCGGTTTAAATTAAGTTAGTGATCTTAGTTCATCCATGAAAGGTCATTTTGAGAATGTCGCCTTTTCTAGTTCCCTCCATTTTTTTAAATTCTAACGACTTCATTAAGTACAGCTGGAGGTAGCTGAGTGCGTTTTGGTGAAATTAATTGCTGGAATTGAAATGATCTTCTAAGCCTTCTTAAGCCAAAAATAAGCCTAGTCTTTTTATTTTTAATAAGCAGCTTGGATCGAACACTATACTCCAACTGACCAAAATCTTCTGACACCTGCCTTGGTCATGCAGCATTAGTTTGCTAAAAAAGATCTAGGAGTTTCGTCCTCTCCAGTTGCTCTGCAATGGTTTGGATTCTGAGGACCAGCGTACTACCTATACATGGGGTACGTTACTAGTATAAAGAAGGTACAGGGTCCTGCTCCAATACGCTTAAGGCTGGGGTATTTACTCCCTTGTTTCACTCTGAACGAAAGGTATAATTTCAGCAGCTGGCGGTGGTCGATTGGGATCCCACTGGGACTTGTGTCGTGCATCAAATTCCATTGTCCACTTCGGTACAGTTCTGGCCGAACCCGCTGCTGCAACTGTCTCAAAATTCCCTCGTAAATTTGCCTGTTGATAGTTTGGCCCTCCGGTACAAATGCTGCCGAAAAATACGGCCAGCATCGTCTTAATTTTTGGGTAGCGGGGATAACAATGAACACCAAGCCATTGACTCCGTCATTTCAACCATTTTCCGATCCGACGCGCCGTTTTCGAGTTATCGACGAAAAATGCACGACGCGCACGAGACTTTCTCACTTAAAAAAAAATGTACTGCGCTTAAAAAAAATCTAGCTCGAGTACAAGTGCCCGTACAAAATTTTTGTAAGGATCATTTTCCCGTTCTCTACAACTTTCCCGTCTTCACTTTTTCCCCTAAAAGTGATCCTTTTTGAGTTATTGGCAAAAAACCAATTTTCGGCACCTTTTTTGCGCTGTAATTTTCGTTGCGAACACGATACGGTGGTGGGATTTTTGTACCTTCATTATAACCCAAAAATACACCCCTCCACCAAACGGACAGCCTATCTGAAATTTTTTCTTTTTGAAATTAATTTTGACGGGGCTATTACCTTTTGCGGGTTGATTTGATACTTCAGCTGCTAAAGAAGGGTCAAAGTTTTAGATAGTGTGTTGACGACCCAACGTTGGTAAGGTTTTCGACCACCAACATGAACCTTATTGACTAATATACATTTTCACCCCAAGAATTATTATTTTTACCCCAAGAATTATTTTTTCTACCTTAGCTTTTTAATTATTTTGGTCCCAAAAATTATTTTATTAGCCCCCAAAATTATTAATTTAGCCCACATAATTATTCTTTTGGCCCCAAGATTTTATTCATTTCACCCCAAGATTTTTTTATTTACTTATTTTATAGAAGTATTTGAAACTAAAAAAAAATGCCACCCTAAACGTATATTGCCACTCAGGAGCTTAGGTTAGAGGTAGGTTTAGTATATTTTCTTTCAATTGAATAAAATGAATAAAATCATGGGGTAAAATGAATAAAATCTTGGGGCCAAAAGAATGATTCTGTGGGTTAAAATAATAATTTTGGGGGCTAATATAATATTTCTTGGGATCAGAAATCTTGGGGCCAAAATTATTAAAAAGCTGGGATCGAAAAAATAATTCTTGGAGTAAAAATAATAATTCTTGGGCTTAGTGTGACAATTCTTTGGGCCGCGAAAATTACCACCCAATGTATATTTTGGGGTAGAGTGGCAGAACTTCCATTTATTATTAGTTACCTAAACGTATATTGCCACTCAGGCGCTTAGGTTAGAGGTAGGTTTAGTATATTTTCTTTCAATTGAATAAAATGAATAAAATCATGGGGTAAAATGAATAAAATCTTGGGGCCATAAGAATGATTTCTGTGGGTTAAAATAATAATTTTGGGGGCTAATATAATATTTCTTGGGATCAGAAATCTTGGGACCAAAATAATTAAAAAGCTGGGGTCGAAAAAATAATTCTTGGGGTAGAAATAATAATTCTTGGGCTTAAAGTGACAATTCTTGGGGCCGCGAAAATTACCACCCAATGTATATTTTGGGGTAGAGTGGGAGAACTTCCATTCCAGGACGTTCGTCATATCTGATATGTGTAACCCATCGACAATTCAACAACGCTATACACAAAGGTGATCAGTGAATCCTTCTCTTTTGCAGAAACATGGAACAACCTCAAAACCGTTAAAATCTGTTAGACTAGACGTGGACGAACAGGAGAAGATCGCGAAGTCGGGTTTGGAGATGAAGTTAATAAGCAGCGAAATGGACGCCGAAACGGAAAAATGGCAAGAAAGCAGCACGCAAATGGAGGTAAGTAGTATCTACTTTATATGTCTCTCTCTAATGGCCAACATTCGTATATAGGAAAATAACGACATCGTGAAACGGGCGAAAAACATGTCCTCGATGGCTTTCTCAATGTATCAATTTACGAAGGGCGAAGGATCACTAAAAACCACTCAAGATCTGTTTACTCAAGCCGAATACTTTGCGGAGGAGGCGAATAGGTTATACAAAGTGATTAGGCAATTCAGCTACCAGGTATTTAGCGTAGGTACTCGTACCAGTAACCGTAACATTCCTTTAGGTTCCCGGCGGTACCAACAAGAAGGAACTACTGGAAAGTTTGGATAAGGTTCCTACTTTCGTACAGAGACTTCAGTTCACCGTCAAAGATCATACGGTTGGGAAAGCGGCAACGTTCACTAAAGTAGATAATGTGATACAGGAGACAAAAAATCTTATGAATGTCATATCAAAAGTTGTTACAACATGTTTCGAATGCGCTACCAAGGTAAACATTTTCATGTTAACGTAAATAATATAATTCTTCTCTTTCACAATCTATCTTAGTAATGCATGTTGTTATAATTAGTACCATATCTCGATGCCTCAAAGGGTGAAGTTTCCATGCGTTTCATTGGATGGTAGGCACTTACCGTTACAACTAAGTCCACAGGCTTTGAATAGACTCTGTGTCTTTGGGGAATATGCAACATTGCCACGATAGCGTATGATTTGTTGTAGGTTTTTTTTACCTGTATTTACCTTTCTTTATCCACTTAATAACTGTGTGTTTGTGTTTTGTTGTAGTACTGTATACCGATCCCCGGTTCGGAGCTTTTATTACCTCTTGACAAGGCACGAAGTATTTAAATCTAATAATATTTCGCTTTTATTTAGCTAACTTGCTCTTTACGAATATGTTTATTAATTACCTACGTTATTTTGTAACTGACCATATTTTTCAGTATAAACTGGAATTTCGTGGTGGAAATGGTGCATCGGGCCGTGGTTCCGGTGGCGAAGGACGTTCATCTTCTGGCGTTGGCGGAAGTGGAGATAATAAGGGAGGTGGAGCCACAGGGTCGGATCAAAGTTTATGACAGTTGGGGATGTCCCGGCGCAACAAGGGAGACTCGAGACGTACTCGAGTCTCCTTCTTGTTGTTCTAGGACATCTACCACTGTGTTGTTATTTATTGTTATAAGCGGTATATTGTTCCCATTTTGTTGCTATGATATCAAAAACGTTTGTAGCGATAATAATCTTCGTTTACGTTATAATCAAAAAAATATCAAGTTAGCTGCGCTCAGGAAGATAAGCTTTTTTGTGTAAGATGACGTACTTACATGGTTCTCTTCAGTTTTCTTTGTGAATGTTTCATTGCTTCCTAAAGCGATATTGTGGGAAATAGCTAGTTGCTCAATTTTTTTTAAGTGCGTAGCCGCAAAGTGAGATTTTTTATTAGACGAAATCTTTTGAAAACGATGGTGGAGAATGCGGTCCACTTATTTTAACGTTATAACAGATTATATGGTGCATAAGTGTACCAACATGACCTATACGAAATTGAAATTTTGGGTAAACTCAATTTTTTTAAAAAGGACAATTGGAATAAGATCAAAGGAAGAAGAATTTAGCGTTTGGAAAATATGAAATCGAGAATTATATTTACTACAATGAAAAAGTGAAAGTATCGACAGTAAACCACAAAATGAAGGTAAAACATTCAAAAACGAAGAAGACAAAATGATTATGAGGCTTGAGCAGTTACTCATTTTGAAATTGCAAGTAAAAAGAGAACGAAGAAAACGACATTCTCCGAAAGATTACTTTTGCCAAAACACGACTAACTAAATTTAACGGTGATGGTAAGAAGAAGAAATTAGAAGAAAGAGGAAATTTTTATCAGTGGCGAAGAAGGTTCAAGCAGTACTTAAGGTGACGTAGTGCACAAAATGAACAGTGGCAAAAAGTAGAGTAAAAATTCCCATGAAAACTTTGCGTTGCTCTTACGAATCTTCCATGTGGCGTTAATCTTCGAGGAACACAATACGAGACCATAGCGGGAGAATATGGGAGAAATCATGAAAGCAAGTGGCTTTGTACACAAAACAATCAAAGGAAGGCGAACTACAAAGAGAGTCACGTTATCTTGACGTTAATTTCACGTGACTGTAGGACGTCAGATATGATGTTTAAGTGACGTCAACCTTATGTCGCGCAATACAGACATCATACGCATGACATCATTTTTACGTTACTTTAAGACCTTTAGGACGTCATTATATCGTCAGTAATAGGTCGAGTGATGTTAACGACCAATGGGACCTGTAAAAGACGTCAAAAAGACGTTGCATTTTTTGCTTGGTAGAAACACATCTACAAATCGTCTTGTCCAAGATGAATTTTAGTTATCAGCGGTTAGTTACAGATGAAAAAGTGATGGGTTAATGGACGTGAATGCGAGACCAACCCATCACAGACAAAGGCGAGCAGATGAAGAATGTGGCAATATGGCAATATCAAGAGAAATTTTGCAGGTTTGGAATAGAAACCGAAGAAGAAGATCACAAAACTAATACATGAACTGGATGAACTGAATTAATCAATAGAAAGAAGAATAAAAAAAGTGAAGAAGATATAACTAATATTCAATAACATTAGGGGTGCAGACAATTTAGTGATCATGTGAATGGGAAACCTGGAACCCTTGCAGCCCTTGAACACCAACACTAAAAAAACAAAAAAATTATTAAATGGGGCGCGTTTCGACAACGAAGCTACCTATCATCATCAGCCAATTTGTTCGCTATGCTGTCGAAACGCGTTTGATTTAATAAATTTGTTATTGTTGTTTTTGGTCTTTTCAGTGTTATAACCCAGATAACACAAAGACATCTTAAAGATATATTAAAGATGTACATTCCAAGACATAACAGACATCTTTAATATATCTTCTATTTTCGGAAAGATATCTTTAAGACGTCTACAAGATATCTTTTGTTACAAATATTGATATCTTAAAGATGTCTTTAACACATCTCTAACATAAAACAAAAAAAAATTGCCTGTATTGGGATTTGAACCAACAACCTTCTGACTTGCCGCAAGGGGATAACCGCTAGACCAAATATTCACTTGTATAATACAGTTGTTAATAAGTCTTAACTGTAGCCATTTGAGATAGACAAGCGTCTTGACGAACTGTACCAGATAGAAATTTAACTAATAGTAGGTATCATTATATTTAGCGGGGTCGGATGCCGCTAATAGATTTCTACATGGTTTGCAATAAGTTAGAAATTCCTTCTCCTCTTTTTCATCAGCGTATTGCCTATTATCAGAATTGACGGATTATTTTACAATTAAAAATGTTTGACCTATAAAAAGACGTAAAAAAGATATCTTTAAGATGTACACTGATGTACATCTTACGGATATCTTGCTAAAGATATCTTTAATATATCTTATTAACGTCGTATGACATTCAGACGTTAAAACGATGTAAAAAGGATATCTCTAAGACGTCTTGTGTTATCTGGGAATCATATTGGATGAGTAAACTGGGAAAGGGGTAGTGGGGGGGGGGGGGGGGGGTATCGAGGAGCGAATCCTTAATCCAGTATTTGTAAGCTTTGTTAAATTCATGCTGTAGGTATAGTGATAACGAACACCACCGCTTGATCTTATCCTGCGCTGAAGAAGATTAACCATAGTCTACTCCTTGTTTCCTTTCTCTTGCCTTCCTCTTTCATCTCTTCATTACATCCCTATTTAAATCTACCCCCACTTTCTTTTTCCGGTTCAGCCTCATGCCTCTACCAATTTTATCTTTCGGTTGCTTAATTTTGTTATTATCTTCTCTCTTCTTTTCTCTCTAGCACTCTCATCCCCTTTTCTTGTGTTCCAGTCGTACTCATTGTCAAATGTTTGCTTTCAATTTCGACCACTTCATCCAGTTCCAATCTGCCGAGTTTACTTTTTCCTACTAATTTACTTGCTAAACATAATAATTGATTTGCTTTTTTGTTCACTTCTTCTGAGTCCCAACCTATCCTCGTCTTTATTTCCTTCATGATGTTCAACATTTTTCTATTCTGCACCAAAGCACCTATGTCTCTTTACTCTGAAGCTGCTAATTCCGACCACAGTGTATAGAATGGCGCAAACGTCGCATTTTGAATAATTGGAGCCAAAACTCAGATGAATATGGATGAGTTGATCAACTCTTCTTCATTTTTTTAAACTTTATGTAAATCCATTGGGGGCAGTATAAAACTCAAAATGAACAATCAAAGGAATAAGGCACATCTCCCCCCCCCCCCCCCCCCCCCCATTAACAATAACTTTTGATGTTCGTAGTTATAGTATGTTTCGACGTAAAATCATCCTCAAGCTCTGAGTGATGATAATAACTGATGAAGAATGAAAATGGAGTTTAGTATTACACCTGGATCAGCAAGAAAATTAAGTTAAAACAACGTATTGATGATTGTGCAGTTCTTCTATTCTCTTATCTTCATCTTAATTCTTAATGTAACTGAACAGTTTCCAATACACTGTTTTAGATTAATTTATTTTTACAATCATATGTGATACTTAAAAAATGTGTTGAAATGTAAACTTTATCATCTGTGATAATTAGATTTTTCACGTCTTCTTCTTTTTTAAAAACGTAACGTAAAACTTAAATTTATTATTATTATCACTCAAAGCCTGAAGATGACCTTATGTCGAAACATGTCGCTATGTTTAAATTAATGCAATTGAATCACTCACTCCCCTTCATTACGTATACAAAAGTCATTGTTTGATTAATACATTACTCAAGGGGGAGGTTTTTTGCCTTATTCCGTCGATTCTTCCTTCCTTTCGTAGCACTCCGTGAACGAGCAACTTTTGTTCAGTTAGGATCAGTTTAAGTAAGGCCGCCGCCAGAAAATTCTCGGGGAGGAAGTACTATTGGGGGTTCGTGACTGGCGTTTTTTTCAAGATTTCGTATATTTATTTTTATTTTTAACAACTTTTGCCTTTTTTCTTTTGCTCAAGGGAGGGGGCGGGCGATTTTTTTCTTTTAATCTTTTTTTGAGGCGCTCAACATTCTGCTGAGGAGTGTAGGAGTCTCCCTGGCCTCTTGGCAGGGCATACCCACTGAAACCCATCCTCTATTTTATCCTCTGCTGCTTCGGGACCGCTTTCGCATAATCTTATTCCCATAACTTAACATACTTACCACAATAAAATAATAGTACCCACTAAATTATAGTCTATCCACTTCCCATCCCCTACAGATTACCACCCTCTCTTTTTCCTACTTTCTATCACCTCCCCCATTCACTTTATCCCTTCTCCTCCCTCGCTTAACACCCATTTCCACTCTCCCTCCTGTTCTCTTAGTTCACAACATTCTTCCACCTCCCTCGCCACACAGTCTGCATAGCCTCTCCTCCTCCTCCCACTAGTACTTATGGTCCCTTTCTTCTTTCCCCACTCCAAACCGTGCCAGTATCTTCCTCCTCTTTATGTTGACCTCACCGGTTAAATACCTCGGCAACCCGTTTGTCACCAGCTTCATTGTACCTCCCTGCATTAATTTTCGCCCTCCTCTCCTGCCTTTGCACATCGTCTATTCTTCTTACTATATCTCCAACCATCCATCCTCCACCCCTCCTCTCTCCTCTCCACCTCCTCTCTCCTCTCCACCTCCTCTCTCGCATGTCTTACATTTCTTACAGACATTTCATTTTTGACCATAACTAGGAACCGGAACTGGCATGTTCAAGAATGTATTTGATGATATCAGACAGGAAAATTGTGGTACGCCAATCGACTGGCCTATTGCTTCATCTTCCATACTGTGAGGATGAGGTTATTCCGTAGGGGTTTTCTTCCCCAACCGAAGAATATTTATTAGAATGAAGAAGCGGAAGTTGAAGTTCTTTAGGCACCTCCTAAGAATTTTAATGACTTTCCTCGGATATGAATAAGAAATAACGACACCGACGTTTGTGGAATAATGGGATGGGAAGAGTCTGTGTACGATCGGGAAAGTTGCTTACGGCGAAATTGTCATGTTGAAGACTTCTTATTCTTACTTAAATACTCGAGCAGAAGTGCGTGAACCTCACTGGATCAGTGCACCAACGCTGCGCAGATTGTGCTAAAAGTAAAAAAGGAGACCTCACTAATGTCACAGTTAAAATACGTTTGCACCACTAGGCCTACTAGATCCCAGAAACTTAAATGAATTATTGGTTCCCGCTTTCTCCACCACGATCACCGATTTCGATCACGTGACGGTAAAAATTACTTTCGCGGCTACAATCCATGCTATTATCTTTAAGAATTAAGACAAAACATTGAAAAGTGAGATGCATGTATTCTAAATGTAAAAAAACACACACACACACACACACATGTAAACTTGTACCTATCCTCGATGTTAATAGAAATCAAAAGGAGAGACGCGACTGATGACGTGAAACGGTTTTAAAAAAAAATGAAAATATCGGCCAGGTTTCGCTCGCGCGACAAAACCGATTTTGTTGGTGGTACGAGCGAAAAAACCTAAACGTATGGAATTGACGTCAAGGTATTGTAAAAACAATCACATTTATACAATGCAAAGTTGTTGTAAATCATATTGTAAATTACCTTATATACTTCCAATCATTTACCACATATATAGTTGTTAGCTTTATAGAGGTATTTTTTCATAATTTTGTAACCTACTGTATGTAATTTCCGAAAAAGTGATCTCTAGTTATTAGTGTTAATAATCGAATATCAAAACTGTATTTATCCTGAATGTGACGTGTACATGAGTTTTCGTCGTGTTTGTCCAAAATTTTCTTTTTCGTATAACGTTGTGTAAGAAGACTCTTTAGCTTTAATGTGTACTTTTCCATACTCTCGGTACTTTAATGAAGCTTTTATTGTTGTTTGTCGTCTCTTGATAATAATATATCAAAATTACGTCTACAATTTGCTTCCGTGATTGTATTTTTCAGCTAATGTGTAAATGTACGTAAATAGCGTTCAAAATTAAGCATCATTATTGTGCCTGTAACGTAAGTAATGATACGTTTGTTATGTAGATTTTTGCTAGTTAATATTATTTAACATTGGGAATGCCGTTTGTTTACTACCCTCGAGATAATTGAAAGTCGCCTATAAGCGAAAAGATTGCCTAACAGTGTGGGTGAGGGTATCAGCGAGTTGAGTTATGTTAATAGTATTTCGTTATTCATGGGAATGATTATTATCTATTATCCCAAGCCTCGTAGAGATATATCATCACATGAACAGGCTGTATAAAAACAAGAAAATAATAAATAAATGACTACTATTTTATAAATAAAAGTGAAGTAGTTAAATGTTGTGAAAGACCTTATATTTATAATAATCAAAACATTAGGTTGTTGTGTACAACTTTGTACATTTATTATTTGTTACAAGACGTGTAGTTAAATTTAATATTTTCTTAAATATTATTGGAGGCCAAACAAGTGATTCGTATTTAAAAATAGTATAAGAAACCCAAAATATTTTGATGAACCAATAGTAGTAGTTTTTGTACTTCTTATATACTAAAGTTGTTGAAGAAAACATCATGCAAAATGAAAATGTAATTATTATGCTAATTATTTGACGTTAGACTGTTAGATTATTAAAAAAAAATTAAATATTTGCTTACTTACTAACCTAATCCGATGGTCTATCTGTCACATAGTTTATAGAGGTCGATTGAACTGATTTTATCCAATCTTCACTTCTTCAGAGTTCTTTCCATCGCCTTTTTTGTCACCTCCCCTTCTATATCTTTTGGGGTTTTTTAAATTTCCTACTAAACAATTTTCCGCGAAATTTCTAGAGATAACATTCTACATATAGAGCCATTTACAGTCTAATCTTCAAACTGGAAAAGACAGCTGAATAGAAAGGGGTCGTCTCTCTGCGATCATAGGGCTCTTTAAGGAACTTATAAGGGTGCCGCACAGGAGAGCTGGACACTCAAGTCTGTGCTAGGCACCTCCCACAAGAGTTGGCTCCCTGTAACAAACTTAAAAACTCTTCGGTGAAATGGGGAACCTAATTGACTGCTACAAGAGACTTTTTAAGGCGCCCCGATCTTACAACTAATATGAGAAACGCTCCTTTGAAAGTGTAGAGGAGTTACCTCTTGTTCTCGTCTTTGGAACATTCTGGTATTGAAGAAAACCGACCCTCTGGCTTTACTAGCAGAATATCGAATGATTTCTTTTACGACATTGAAATGGAAGAGCCCTTATTCAGATTTACTTTCTTGGTTCTTGGTCTTAACTCTATGAGATTAGCGCATTTGGCTATCAATCCTTCAGTATGATGAGCGATGGGGTACCGAGTTTCGAATGCCATGAAATCTTCTCGATGCTAGTAATTGATGGCGTTACAATTTACAATAATTAGATACGAAGGCTGAAGAAGTGTGAACTACAGGAAAGGTTAATTTACGTAAAGAACTGGACTGGAAAAGAGGAAGGTCTCTCCTGTTCCATGGAAAATGAAGAAAATAGGCTTCAAAACCAAAATGTGTAAATACATCGTTAAATTCGTAATAAAAGATACTATCGAATACAGGGTGTTTCGTTGGTTGCGGCGATATAAAAAAATAAAGTTGATGATGGTGTCTTGGAGACGAAACGTCGAATGAAAAATTTGAAAACGCCATCTAATAGAATTCAAAAAGTGACAACGAAGAAGTATCTTTGGTTTTTAAAAATTTTTTAAAATAAACGAAGGAATTACGAAAAAAGAAAAACCCAAATATCACATATTGTTTTAAATCTCTGAACGATAAACAATATTGAACTTTTGTAAACTACATGTGAACATTGCCTAAATTATACAACTTTTCTCTAATTTAACCGCCTTTGTTACTCTTACCGTTTTCAAGATCCCCATGCTGTTCATCTTTATGTTGGGCACGTTGTATACACATAGGGAAAGTAATGTAATCGAAAAAAATCGATCTCGAGGTTTTGACGAATATCAACGTTTTGGGTCCTCTTGACTCCAAAACCACCAACTTTGACAAATGTTTGACTCGCAGGTCCAGGAAGTTAGCCATCGATATGAAGCACAAATGACGTTACCGTGCAAAGTCCTTAGTGCTCCGTTAGTGTTTCATTGTGCTTCACATCAGCACCCGGTCACACCTACGGTTCGGGAGATATCCAGCATCAAAGTCACAGGTTGGAAGTTAGCCAAAACTTTTATATTATTGAAGCACAAGTGTCGTGACTGGACAGAATCCTTAGTGCTGCGATAGTAGTCATTACTGCTTCACACTAGAACCCAGTCACACCTACGGTTTGGGAGATATATAGCCCCAAAGTCAGAGGCTGGAAGTTAGCCACAGCATTTCTTCTTATTGAAGCAAAAATGTCGTGATGGGACTGATGAATCCCTAGTGCTTCGTTAGTATTTATTTGTGCTTCACACCAGAACCCATCCACAGTATTGATATATTTTTGAAATCCTTGTCCATATATTTTCGGCGCGAATACGGACTTTGATTTTTGTTACTTCAACATCTCGTTTTGGTTTTTTGTGATTGAAATTGCTATTAGGTACGATAAAATACTGATTTCCTAAGTAAGTCGTGTTGCTGGTGTTTTAAATACTGATTTCGTGGTAAATCGTGGTGCCTAGAAGAGAAGAGTCCTACTCAATTTCTTCCATGTTCTTCGAGTAACAAGACAAGCTGTGGCCAGCTTTCGGCCATAGAATTTGAGGTTATACCTATATGTTATGAACCCTCAATGTGACCATAGGTTCTGGTGTGAGTATATACAATTACGAATCCCGTGGGATGCTGCACGGTCGCGGCATCTATGCTTCAATAACAAGAAATTCTGTGGCTATAACTTCCACACTCTGACTTTGGTGATATATATCTCACGAAGCGTAGGTGTGGCTGGGTTCTGGCGTGAAGCACAAATGAATGCCAGCGAAATACTACGGATCCAGTTCTATCACGACATTTGTGCTTCAATAACAAGAAATGCTGTGACTAACTTCCAGCCTCTGACTTTAGGGCTATATATCTTCCGAACCGTCGGTGGGGTTGGGTTCTGGTGTGAAGCACAAATAAAGACTAGCGAGCACTAAGGATTCAACCACATCACGACATTTGTGCTTCAGTAACAAAAATGCTGTGACTAACTTTCAGCCTCTGACCATGTGGGGTGTATATCTCCCGAACCGTAGGTGCGGCTGGGTTCTGGTGTGAAGCACTAATGAGTACTATCGAAGCACTAAGGATTCGGCCCGGTTACGAGATTTGTGCTTCCATAATAAAAAAGTTGTGATTAACTTTCAACCCCTGAGTTTGAAGTTGGATATCTCGCGAAGTGTTGGTGTGGCCGGGTTCTGATGTGAAGCACATTCAAGCACTAACGACTTTGCACGGTGACGTTATTTGTGTTTCACATCGGTGTCTAACTTCCTGGACCTTTTGTCCACGGGTGCGTGTGTGTGTGGGTGCATACGTTAAAAATTCATTTTCTCAAAATCTGCTACAAACATTTTTAAAATTTTTTTAAATGTTATACATATAGATCATGAAAAACTACTGGCTCTAGATTTTTTATTTCTTTGTTTCCCATAAGCGAAGGGGGATGGATGTGTCATGTTGAAAATTTTTCTGATTACAACTATACTACACACTATACCTATAGATATTAATTTTTCTATTTTTTTGAATTATTACGCAAAAACTATTTTATTTTGAGTTATTATGGAAAAAACTAATTTATTTGATACGTCCTTTGTAGTAAACACGGGAAAGTTGTGTGCCAGTTTAATGGTCATTTAATTTCTTGTTGAAGAGCCTTTATTTGCCTCCCTCCCCTCCATGAGAACAACGGATTAACGGAAGAAAGGTAAATAAAAGTGGTTCGTAGATTTAAATATTAAATTCCTTTAGAAATGTTTGCTCTTTGTGTATGATACAACCTCATAATATATTATTATAGTATTGATTTGTATTGGAGTATGTCTAAGCTACATAAAAATGACCTACTTTGTTCTCTGTCATTAAAGTCTGTACAAAATCATATGGTAGCTTTTCCACTCGGTACACGTAGACCACTGACTGTCAGTATCTACCTTCAAATTAAGTTTTTTTGATTTATTACCCTTTTCTCCTTTATTTATTATATTTCCCTACGCATTTCTGCTAGTACGTCGCGAACCTTACTCGAAAACGTTCAAAGATGAACCTTTTTGAAGCGTGTTTCGTAGTGGCTTTTTTGGGGACAGCGTTGGGGGACGACAGTGTAACGACGTCGTGTATCTCGAATTTAATTAAACACGTTTTCGGAGAAAATGATACTATTTATACAATTACTGATCATCCTGACAATGATTATGTTTCGGCCCATACAACACCCAACCCCTTAATAAGGGTACATCCGTTTGAACCAGTGCACAAAATGAATAATGGTTACGGTACCAATTGGGTTATTCACGCAGAATCTCAAAATTCCCTTACAAGAATTTTGAGTTACCTCAACACGACCACCATCTGGCATAGAAGAATTTCGTCAAGAGGCAAGTATATTTTGGTAATGCCGCCCACAAACTTGACCTCAACCTTTCCGATATTGTGGCGCTATGACATTTTCAAAATTATTGTGGCGATACACAAAAACGAATCGGTCGATTTTTACACCTGTAATTCTCACGAGAGAAACAAATGTGGAGAGTCGGCGGTAGTGATTCACTCTGAAACTTGTAACGCTAACCCAATATCATTGCAGTTTGAAAAGGATCTTCATAGTTTCCATGGCTGCCCTTTATATCACATAGTTGGAACCCGACAATATTATGAATATGGTATGCGGCATTGTGTGCCTCCCGTCTGTCGAGGTCCGTATCTAATATTAAAAACACTTCGTGACAAGTTAAACTTAACGCTTGTACCCGTTGAGAACGTATCCTGGAAGATAAATGAATACGACTTGATTTCTATATTTCATGATCAAATCCTGGGTGATTACCTAGAATACATCGATGAAAGCTTGCCAATTAGTTCCATCCGTAACTACTTTGTACCTCCTCCACCGAGACAAATATCTCTTATGGAAGCGCTCAGATACATTTTTGAAATAAAAGCATGGGTATTTATTGGAATTTCTGCATTTCTCACCATTATTACGTTTTGGTTTTCGCTCATATCCTCCGATGGAAAGCGTAAAGTGGCGAAGTTTTTCGAGGCATTCAGTAACACGACGGCTCCATTTTTTGGTCTTGGGATCCGAACACCAAAGAGTACTATAATGAAATTATTCTTAATGAGCTACGCATTTTATTGCATTCATATTCAAACCGCACTGACATCAGATCTTTTCAAAATCCTCTCAGTTTCACGAGACGAGGATCCTATCACAACGGTTGAGAAGTTGATAAATACTGATCTCCCCATTTGTGCAATAGAGGAGTATCGGAGTGACTTCAGATTTGAGGAAGCCGAAACAAGTTTGTACTCTAAAATTAAGCAAAAACTACAGATTTTTCCTAACGACATGCAACCATTCCTAGTTGAACGTGCGATTTTTAAACGAGAATGTGCTACTTTGATTGCGGATGTAGATTTATATTTTGCGAAGATTCATTACCGCAAAAGAATACCTTCAATATACTGTGGTTCAATAGTGAAAGATATATCAGTTGTTCTACGGATGGAAAAGGGTCATAATATGATTCCTCGAATAAATGAAATAATTACAAGATTAGTGGAATCAGGCATATATCAAGTTTGCGAAAGGAATATTAACCGAGATGTCAACATACTTGTTCAAACATCAACCCCATTAGCTAATGTTGAGTCACTGACTTTGGATCACTTATATATTTTTTTTATTATTTTTGGAGCTGGATGCTGCATATCTGTTCTTATATTCGTATTAGAATTGCTCATCCATAAAATCCAATCAACACTGAAGAAATAAATAATTTCTGTGCAACTTGTAACTCTTGGTTTTCAAAAGGTATGCGTATTTTTTCATTCAGTGTGTGATGGAAACCAAGAAATGTGTGAGATTCGTGTCGCTTGTTAATTTTTAATACACTAGATGTGCGTTTTGAAACTTTTTAAGTTTGAATTTAATGACATTTCACCTTCCTTACAAATAAGCACAACTTGATCATGTATGACAAATAAATGATATCTTTAAATATCTTGAGAATAATGTAATTTGAACGAATAATAACGTTTTTCTTAGCAAATGACGCTCAACATCTCGTCAGTCAACAGTTAATGTCAAGCTTTCACATCAAGGTTGAAAGAGTCAACACTTTAGCACTTTGGCACTATACTACGACGTCATTGACGCCCTTCGCGTCCACATACCAAATCAAGAGCTTTCTGCCACATTCAACAATAGTCATGGCCAAAATAGATCTTGGCCTTGCAGTCTTGTCTTGGTCTTGCAAGATTTGCGAGACCAAGACCAAGATAGCAACGCCATTAGCAAGACCAAGACTCAAGGTTGTAAAGTTATTAAGTTGTTATTACGAACGATTATTTATTTATTTTTTTTTACTTATACGACATACAAAAAACCTTTATTTGTTTATTGGTTTACTTTGAAATCTGGTTTTAAAATCATTCGTGAAATTGCTTCACTCGCTTCGCTCGTTTCGCAAACTTTTCACTCACAAAGTAACAGTACTTTTAACCCTCGTATCATAAATAGCTATATTTGTTTCTTTCTTGTAAACGTCAATTTATCAAGCCACTGTATTCACTTTGAAAATGTTTCTTAATTGGCTAGTCTGTAAAATTTTCCGTTTCCAAAGCAATAAGTCTAAAGCTAATACGATTTTTTTTTTAATTTATCGAAATTTCGAGAATTTTTATTAGTTAGTGCAACAGTTATTGACAAGTAAGAAACAAATAATAGTATATTAAAGTATAAGTGGATAAACAGGTCTTTAAAATACGCGCGAGTTGTCAAGCAGGACGGCGCAGCCGGAGTGCTTGAAATAGAGCAAGTGTTTTAAAGACCTGTTTATCCACGAGTACTTTACGCTATTTTTTTTATTGGTTCACTTTGAAATCTGGTATTGAAATGGAAATAACAACTAATAATGTGAAATGGTTGAATTCCTAATGTGAAATCAGTATACCTTTCGTTGTCATGGAAATAAGAAAAACGAAAATTAATTTCCAATATACATCACACGTCAGGTAACCATTTTTACTGGCTCAAAGATGTGACTACTATGGTTTTTCCAAAAAAAATTATTGCATGTATGCGTAAAAGCTAAACATTGTTTTGATGAAGGGTTGTTACGAATTTAATAAAATGATGTTTGTTTGGAAAAATAAAATTAATAAGTAACCACGACAAGTAATAAAATAACAACTTGTGAGAAAGTCCCAAATTCTGAATCCTAAATTTGTATACCAAAAAGCACGTTTTACTTAGTTTACAATAAAGACTAAATATGAATTTAAACCGGCACGGTGCCTGTAATACTCATAGAAAATCCCTCAAACACACCGAGGTAACTTAACAACAAAAAAGTATCCTTGATATTGAATTAAATAACTTTTTAAGCGGCTATATTACATAAATAGTTATTTTACGTATCTTTTGAAAGCCGTAACATCTGTCATAAACAACTTTACGGCCGCATTTACTTTACAATCTCTTTTTGTTGTCCAGGCGATGATGCAAAGCACTCTGTAAGTGACATGAATAATCAAATATATGATTGTATTTGTCAAAATTATGAAATTAATTTTTAAATTAAAGTTTATATCTTTTTATGATAGTCGCCTAAAAAATGTTGTGTGCACCTCGGTTAAAAGTTCTTTTTTAGCCTCATCTGATTTGTTAGCCTCGGCTTTCGCCTCGGCTGCAATCATCGGATTCGGCCAAAAAAGATCGCTTTTACAACCTTTTGATACACAAATAACTATTATTGGTATTTAATTTTAAAATAATTTAAGTTATTATAATTTATTTTGATCGTTAAACTCAATAGCAATTAATTACATAAACATTCACTAAGTACATATACAGTGTGTCCCCGGATTGAGTTCACAATAGGTGTGAAGGACCAAATGCTCCACATCTCCCTTTCAAAGATATTAATTAAAATTATATTTAATTAATTAATTGCTTGCTGGCCTATGAATTTCGTCTTCTACATTTAACCATACGTCCAGACCGGATAGTTTTGGACCGGGATAGCGATCTTCTTCATCAGAAATTTGGAGATTCAATTCCATACCGCAATCGGGTTGAGTTTGTACGAGTTAGATGGGAGGAATTTCTTGATGTATGAGCGAGGACCGACTACAGTTCTCCACAATCGCAGGTCCTTAATCCACACAACCTTCTCCTCCTTAAGATCGGGTTCCTCAATTACAGAATGACGATTATTTTGACGTTCCCTTCTCTTTTCCTCATCGGTGAATAGAGTAGATTATTCCACCATTTCCGGGAGTAACCGCTCAAAACTCATAGGCAATGATGACCGGATATATCGACCCCATGAGGAGCTCTGCAGAGCTGTATCCATTTAATAGTGGCGTAGCGCGATACTCCATAAGGGCTTTATACCAATCCACATTTTTGGTTAGTACCTAATCGTTTTGTAATTTTCACAAAAGCTCAGCAAATCCTTTACTTTGGGAACATCGAGGACTAGTGGTGTGGTGTATCCTTCGTAAACTGCTGAATTAGAGACGTCCCAATAGGATGAAATTGCGCTCCATTATCAGAAATTATTTACTCTGGGATCGCATGTCTTGAAAGAAACTTCTTCAGGGCATCCACGACCGCTGCTGTGCTTAAACTAATTCAATTCTGCTACCTCAGGGTAACGGTAGTAGTAGTCAACAGCAACGATGAACCAACGACCGTGAGTATTAAATAAGTCCATTCTAAGACGCTGCCAAGAACGAGAAGGGAAATCCAATGGCATTAAAAGGTTCCTTTCTTTCCTGCACACAAACTGGGCATCTTCGCACGACTTTGGCAATATCCGCAGATATACGTCCTGTCCACCAGCATGATTAACGTGCTCGGACTCTGCATTTGGCAACTCATGTATCCTTCCCAAAATTTCTTTACGTAATTTAAGTAGGGATGACGATTCGAGTGTTCTTGAGAAGTAATCCATTGTGAACAGATAGGTCATCTCGTATCGTCCAGTATTTCCTAAGCTAAGGTTTTTCTTCGTTTATTTTCTCAGGCCACTCGCTAAGACTTGCTGTTCTCCCCAAATTTCCCTGAGTTTCTCATCAGTACATGGTAGACCAGAAACTATCTTTATTTTCCTTCAGTAGTTACGTTCTTCTGTAAACACAGACACTAAACAAGCAAAAAGTGAATTAGGGACCCTGGTTCGGATCAACACAAGTTCCGCATAAAATGAGATTTCTTTTATTGCTTTACACGATAGTGCAACTTCACTCAACCGGGGTATCCATGGACCATGATGTACAGCAAACTAGGGATCGCGCGCTAGAAAAAAGCGGATAGTTCTGAAAAGAAACCTCCTATTTAAATGCTCATTGCAATTGCCCCCGAAGGCTGAAAGAAGGGGAATCGTGTCATGACCAGTCTAAATCCTATCGTCCAATTGTTTAATCTATTTCGTACTAAGACACTACATGAATAATATAGACGAGAAATTTCTAGAGATAAGATTCTACAAAGAGAGCCGTTTACAGTGTAATCTCCAAACTGGAAAAGACAGCTGAATAGAAAAGGGTTGTCTTCTCCTGCTTCATGGATAAAAAGGGGTTTTCCTGTAGTGGAAAGAATATGGAATCCCACGATTCATATTCCATATAGACTCTGCGGTCAGAAGACACACTCAGTTAGGCACCTCGCTGACAGAGTTGGTTCTCTGGAACAAATTGAAAAACTCCGGAACCTAATCGATTGCTACAACAGACTTTTAACAAGACAAGATGTACTGGTCCTACAACCAAGCTAAGAAATGTTCCTGTGTACGTGTAGAGAAGTTACCTCTTGTTCTCGCCTTTCGAACATTCTGGTATCGAAGAAAATCGACCCCCAACTAGCAGAAAATCGAATGTTTTCTAAAATGATACCTCCTAAAAGATCCCATGTTCGGATTTATTTTCTTGGTCTGTGAAATATCGAAGTGAGCAACTGATACCTATTGACTCCATGGGATTTGACCATCAGTCCTTCAGTAGGGTGGGCGATGGGGAGTCGAGTTCGGAATGCCATGGGGTTTTCTCGATGCTGTAGTAATATATATTATTATTGAAGGCAGCAATGGCATTACAGTTGCGTCCGAAGATTGAAGGAGGGGGGCCTACAGGAAAGGCCAATTTACCTAGAGAAGCGTCAATGTCGACTCTTCCAAATTGGAGGTAATCTAGTCGCTGAAGTTTCTGATTGACTCTAGTAAGAGCTTGGCCGTATAAACAGGCTTGTGTTATTGATGTAAGTATGGCAATGCTGTAGAAATTCGAGGAAAGTTGGATATATTTGTATGAGTCGGAAAATCCACTGTTTTAGTGTACCAATATGAACCTAAAACGTCGCATGATTCTTCATCATGACAATCTAAGAAAAATAATAACCTTTTTGATAGACTGACTAACTAACTAACTAGATTTCGCCATTAAAATAAATAAATTTACAACAGACACGACACGTCGAAAATGGTCTCTTCCAAAATCATGAGATCCCCGATTGAAAGGATACGACAGTCGTCTGATGGGGATGTGGACGCCAAGGATGTTGTTTGTGTTACGTTTCATTACTTTAGAGCACATTAAGATTACTTCACCGAGAAAACCGATTTCTTCTCTGAAAATTTTACAACTTTCTATAAAATGTTGAGGGGAAAGTAGCTTTTCCCAAAACAAAGGTCATCATCACCCGAGAACAGTTAATCACCCACAGTAGTGCTTTCTTTGTAAGTTGTTCGGACCTCTCTTAAGCTGGCAGGACCAAATCGGCAGAATCAAGTCGGACTTATTTAATTATTTAGTACTTATTTTGTACTAATTTGTACCACTAATAAAAATTTTGTACTCCTTGCCGTTTTGAAAAAAACAGTGGCGCTGCTAGCCTCGTATTAAGCTAGCAGGACCACAAGAAAAAAAGACAAAACACGAAAGATCCAGGCAGCAACACAAAGATCTGAATTTGTACTAATATGTACCATCAAAATAAATTGAACATGTCCAAAAATTTCTCTTAAGACAACACCCAAATGATATGATGCCTATTAGAGTCAAGAGTAAAATACTCTTTGCCACGAGCAGAATCAGTTGATACTCCTACCATCGAAGCAAGATAATTTGTACCTCTCAAATACGAAGTTTGGAATTTAGTACCCCCCTCCTTCCTTTGGAATCTACCCCCAATCACTTTTGGGCTCAAGAGTGAAGTACCCTTTGCCACGAGTAAAATCAGTTGATACTCGTACCATCTAAGCAGGATAATTTGTACCTCTAAAATATGAAGTTTCAAATTTCGTACCCTCCTTCTTCCTTTGGAATGTACCCCCTATCATTTTTCGGCTCAAGAGTAAAGTACCTTTTGTCACGAGCAGAATCAGTTGATACTCGTACCATCGAAGCAGGATAATTTGTACCTCTCAAATCTGAAGTTTCAAATTTCGTACCCTCCTTCTTCCTTTGGAATGTACCCCCTATCACTTTTCGGCTCAAGAGTAAAGTAACCTTTGTCACGAGCAGAATCAGTTGATACTCGTACCATCGAAGCAAGATAATTTGTACCTTTCAAATACGAAGGATGGAGTTTAGTACTCCCCTCCTTCATTTGGAATCTACTCCCGATCACTTCGTGCAATACATAACATTGTCATAACATCTTAGGATAGGTTTAATCTTTTAAAAATGATGCAAGGTGTCACTCCACTATTTCATTTAAAAAGTATTTTTATTACCTAACGCTTGTTGAATAATTATTGTTTCTCTTAAGTCTAAACAGTTTCCTAATTTTTTTTTTGAAATTACATATTACTAAAATCAGTCAAATATTTTCCTTTTGATTCTTATTGTTTTTGATTAAAATTTATTCCCTCACTTCTCTTGGTGTACTTATTAAAAATGTTTTCAAGCGTTTTCTACTAATTATTTTGTTATAAATACGTGAAATAACCTTCTGAACTACAATATTTATACAGGGTAATCCTTCAATAATATTTAAATGGTGCAAGAGGCCCTGGAAATTGAATAAAATGATTATTATATCAATGTAAACATATTTAGTACCTACTTTACTCTTGAGCCGAAAAGTGATCGGGGGTAGTTTCCAAAGGGGAAGGAGGGGGGTACGAAATTCGAAACTTCGTATTTGAGAGGTACAAATTATCTTGCTTCGATGGTACGAGTATCAACTGATTCTGCTCGTGACAAAGGGTACTTTACTCTTTAGCCCAAAAGTGATCGGGGGTAGATTCCAAAAGAAGGAGGGGGGTACGAAATTCGAAACTTCGTATTTGAGAGGTAAAAATTATCTTGCTTCGATGGTACGAGTATCAACTGATTCTACTCGTGGCAAAGAGTATTTTACTCTTGACTCTAATAGGCATCCTATCATTTGGGTGTTGTCTTAAGAGAAATTTTTGGACATGTTCAATTTATTTTGATGGTACATATTAGTACAAATTCAGATCTTTGCGTATCAGCCTTTTTTTTGTTTTTTTTATTTATTTTTGTCTTTTGGTCCTGCTAGCTTAATACGGGGCTAGCAGCGCCACTGTTTTTTTCAAAACGGCAAGGAGTACAAAATTTGTATCTATTAGTGGTACAAATTAGTACAAAATAAGTACTAAATAATTAAATAAGTCCGACTTGATTCTGCCGATTTGGTCCTGCCAGCTTAAGAGAGGTGTTGTTCCGTAAGATCTGATTTAAAGCTTCCACAAGTTTGGCGTTTTTTGTCTTGTTGAAGAGTCTTTATCCCCCCCATGAGAACAATGGAAGAAAGAAGGTCCGCCAAAATGGTTCGTAGATTTAAATATTACATTTCCTTAAAAATATATAATATAAATTATTATAACATGCTTTTTGTAGTATTGATTTGTATTGGAGTATGTTTAGACTACATAAAAATGACCTACTTTGTTCTCTGTCATTAAATTCTGTATAAAACCATATGGGAGCTTTTCTACCATCTAATTTACGTGCTAGACGTACATCACTGACTGTCAGTACCTTGAAATTAAGTTTTTTTGATTTATTGTCTTTTTCTCCTTTATTTATTTTCTGTTAGTACGCTGTAACCTTACACGAAAACGTTGAAAGATGAACCTTTTTGAAGCATGTTTCATAGTGACTTTTTGGAGACAGCGTTGGGTGACGACAGTGTAACGACGTCGTGTACTTCCAATTTAATTTGGTACGTATTCGGAAAAAATGATACTACTATCTATAGTCACTGACCATCCTGACAATAACTACATTTCCCATACATCACCCAACCGCCACAATTCGTGCCGCAAGAAAAGGATTTATGATCATTGCAAAACACTAACAATGACAACCACTACACAAACAATTTACAACAGACAGATGAAACCACAGAAACATAAACTATAGGTACTGTCCTTAAACTTTCTTTTGTTTCAACGGAAAGCATATCAAATTAAAACTGTTCATTTACTTAACTGAACAACAAAAACTTGTTTTTTATTTAAACAATCAGTTAGTAAACTGCTACGACCAAAAAACGCATAAAAAACAAAAAAATTGTAAAATAACTTCAAATTACGGAATGACCCTAGTTTTATACTCGGTAGTGTGCGTAAACATGACAGTTCCTAAATAAATAAGTGCATTTATTGAAGTTGTCAAATATTACAAAAACAACTACAACTACAATATTGGTTTAAGTATAAACAACTTTAGGGTACATTGTTCTTTAACGGGAAAGGAACAAGATATTTTTACGAACCAGAACGGAATAAGATTTTTTTCACGAACCGGAACGACCTAACTTTTTATGTAACGTGTACCGTAGAATGGGGCAAAGTCGATGAAGTGGGTAAATTTCGATCAAAAGCACTTTTATTGTTAAAATTTGGCGCAAATTGTTCGAGTCGACTCGGCAAGGTTCGCCGTAGCAGCATGACCCGCATACAACTGGTATTAACGTCGTTGTTTATGTCTACGCATGGAATATACCACGTGTGCTGCGTAACCGGCGATAAGAGAAAACTTGTACATTCGTAATTTTTGTTTTGTGAAGTGTATGACCCCCGTAAGTACTTTAAATATTCGTTAATTGATTTTTTCGTTAAATAGGGCATGAATTAGGTCATTAGTGAATAACGTACTGCAATCTAATCATTCAACAGTTATTACCTAATTGTTATATAAATACAAAACTTCATTCATGTCGTTAAAGGGGCAAAGTCGATCTTTTTTGTTTACATGTTTCATGATTCAAAAATATTTAATGTAGGTGCATTTCTTAGTTTAACTTTGTGCTATGTTATTTTTTACTTTCCTTTAAGGTTAAGCGTGGGTGTATAAGGCATAAATCATGGTCCGAGTGTATAAGAAGAAGATTGGGCCCAATGGGAAAAAAAATTACGATGAAAAGTATTTACAAAATGCTATAAAAGAAGTAAAAGAAAGAGGGACGACAATGAGACAAGCCGCAGAGATGTACGCTATCCCGTATACGACACTAAATGATAAGCTGCACAAAAGGCATCCGGGAAAGTACGGCAGACCAACAGTTCTTACTTCTTCTGAGGAAGCTAAGTTAGTTGATGCATTAATTTTGTTTGGTAACTATGGATTTCCGTTAACAGTGAAAGATATTGGTAGTGTAGTTCAAAGTTACCTAAATAGGAAAGGTGTAACTGAAAAAAGGTTTCATAATAATAAACCAGGACCGGATTGGACTCGAAAATTCATAAAGAGTCATAGTAGACTGAGTATCAGATTATCCGAAAATATTAAAAGAGCCCGTGCAGAAGTATCACGAGAAGTTATAAAAGAATATTTTTCAAACTTATCAAACACCTTACGAGACGTTCCTGAAAAAAATATTATAAATTTGGATGAAACCAACTTTACTGATGACCCGGGGTCTGTGAAGGTAATCATCAAAAGGGGTGCTCGTCACTCTGAGAGAGTAATTGACCACTCGAAATCGAGTGTTAGCGTGATGATGGCCATAGCTGCAGATGGAAAAATCTTGCCCCCATATGTGTTATATAAAGCAAAGCAAGTTTATCCTGGGTGGTGCGTTAATGGTCCACCTGGAGCAGTTTATGGTGCTAATACCAGTGGGTGGTTTGACCGAGACGCATTTGCAAATTTCGTGGAAAAAATCTTAGTTCCCTATTTTAGAAGACTAGAAGGTGACAAAGTTATCATCTGCGATAATCTATCTAGTCACATATCGCTCCACGTGATACAAATTTGCGTGAACAATAATATTAAATTCGTCCTTCTCCCAGCGAATTCGACACATTTGTGCCAACCCCTTGATGTGGCATTTTTCAGGCCACTCAAGGGAGCTTGGAGAAAAGTGTTGAACTTATGGAAAGAAACAAATCGAGGCGTTTTCCCTAAGACTGAATTCCCAAAATTATTGCAAGCAGCTATAGCAGAGGTTGGCATTAATCTCGAAAAAAACATTCTGGCCGGGTTTAAAGCATGTGGAATTCCATCCTGTGACCCTGAGCAAGTCTTGAAGCGTTTGCCCCCAGAAATAAACGACCAAACCGAAAATGAAAACTGGACAAAGGCCTTGGTCGAGCATTTAAAAAACCGAAGATTCCCCGAGAGAGTTGAAAGAAAGAAAAGGGGAAGGGGCTTCAAACCTGGTATCTCCATTCGCGCAGAAGATTTTATTGGTACTGATAATAACCAGGCCAGTTCCAGCACACAAGCTGACCCAATTGAGGATGAAGCAGAGGCTGATGTGGAGCCTGAAACACAAGACCAAGATGATGATCAAGTCGCTGATGTGGAGCCTGAAACACAAGACCAAGATGATGATCAAGTCGTTGATGAAACATTACAAAATGCAGCACCAGATAAAAATATTAATAAGAGGGACTATGTTTTGGTTGCCTTCATCTGTGAAAATAAGAAAGATATAAGATATTTTGCAGGAGAAGTGACCGATATAAGTGACAGTGCAGCGGAAATAACAGTTAATTTTCTTAGAAAAAAGACTTTGAAAGATATTTACTTCGTTTTTCCCGACGTAAAGGATCAGCAAACTGTTCCAAAAAAGGATATCATTGCTAAACTTCCCTTAAAACGTGTTGCTAGGGGTAGGTTCTATTTTCAGTTGCCTCATTGTAATTTAGAATAAAATATCTTACTTGAGTGTTCCTTTTTTTTACTTTTCCCCCTTCACAGGGGCTGAGCATTTTTTTAAAAACTTTTATACTGATCGAAATAACCCCTGCTACATTCTAAAGTCGATTTTCATGATAATTAAATCGGTGGTCGACTTTGCCCCACAGGCGGGGTAAAGTCGATCGTAGAAAATAATTTTTTTTTTTCGTTAAAATTAACGGAAAAAATTAATGATTCGCGATATCAGCAATACTAAACTATATGCAATTGAAAGAGGGGGGCTAAGTTTTGAAAAAAAAAATATTTGAGCAGTAACAAATGAAAAACCCATAATATGTGATCGACTTTGCCCCATTCTACGGTATTAGTTTTTATACACGTATCTTTAAAAATATACGTGTACACATACGTTTTGGTTTTCGCTCATATCCTCCGATGGAAAGCGTAAAGTGGCCAAGCTTTTCGAGGCATTCAGTAACACGACGGCTCCCTTTCTTGGTCTAGGCATCCGAAGACCAAAGAGTACTATAATGAAATTATTCTTAATGAGCTACGCATTTTATTGCATTCATATTCAAACGGCACTGACATCAGATCTTTTCAAAATCCTTTAAGTTCTACGAGACGAGAATCCCATCACAACGATTGAGGAGTTGGTAAATATTGATCTGCCCATCTGTGTACCAGAAGTATATCGTAAGAACTTCATGTCCGAGGAAGCCGAAACAAGTTTGTACTCGAAAATTAAGCAAAAACTACAATTTTATCCCATCTACATGCGACCATTACCAATTGAACGTGCGATTTTTAAAGGAGAATGTGCTACTTTGATTGCGGATATGGATTTACATTTTGTGAAGATACGTTACCGCAAAAGAATACCTTCAATATACTGTGGTTCAATAGTGAAAGATATATCAGTTGTTCTACGGATGGAAAAGGGTCATAATATGATTCCTCGAATAAATGAAATAATTACAAGATTAATGGAATCAGGCATACATCAAGTCAGCGAAAGGAATGTTAAAGAATTTTACGACATAGAAGCCAAAAGAGAGACCCATGCAGCTGAAGTCGAGTCACTCGGTTGGCATCACTTATATATATTTTTTCTAATTTTTGGAGTTGGATGCTGCATATCTATTCTTATATTCGTATTAGAATTGCTCATCCATAAAATACAAACAAAACTGAAGAAATAAATAATTTTTGTGGAACTTGTAACTCTTGGTTTTCGAAAAGTGAGCGTATTTTTTCATTCAGTGTGTGATGTTTTCATCGAAACCAAGAAATGTGTGAGATTCGTGTCGCTTGTTAATTTTTAATACACCAGATGTGCGTTTTGAAATTTTTTAAGTTTTAATTTAGTGACATTTCACCTTCCTTACAAATAAGCACAACTTGTTCATGTATGACAAATAAATGATATCTTGAAAATAATGTATTTCGAACGAATAATAAGGTTCTTCTTAGCAAATGGCGCTCAAGCGCACTTAGTACATGAAGGTAAGTCAAGAAAAGCGACACTTCTTCAGTCAACACTTAATTTCAAGCATTTCCATCAAGACTGAAGGAGTCACCACAAACTATCATTGCATGTAAACAGCGCAGTTTATAAACACTTTAGCACTTTTAGGGCACTACACCATGACACATAAATTTATCACTGACGCCCCCCCCCCCCCTCCCCCGTCCACATGCCATATCTAATAGAGCCAGAGCTTCTCACCTCATTCAACCCCAAAAATGAGTCATGACCGAAATCGGTCTTGGTCTGGCAAGACTTGCAAGAAATTGTGATAGAATGTATATGCTCACTTATCTGCACCACTTCTAAATCCATAAGTATGAAAACTATTTAAATACTAAGTAGAAAGAGTAATTGGCTCCTTTTCCCTTCACGTATCTCGGTATTTCGTATGTCACTAAGTAGTTACTTATATTTTCCATTATACCTTCCCTCTCTTATCCTCATTCTGTATTTGTACATCCTCGTCTCTCCTTTTGCTATTTTCGCTGCTATGTCCCATTCCTCCTCTCTCTTCCTCTCTAACTCCTCTCTCTTCTTTCCTTCTGCTCCTGACGTATTCTACCGTACTTCATCACCTCGCTCCAACAACATCTTAAAATACCTCTTTCCTCTCTTCTTTCCATCTTTTCCTCAAAAGCCATCGCTCTCTTACCCGCCTCTATACCTATCTTCCTCAGCTTAACCTCCTCGTCCACCACGTACTCCGGGGTTTCTCTATCCAACCATAGCACCCACCTCCAATATTTTGGTCGAACCTTTTCTATCTGCGCCCTTTCTTCTCACCCCCACACCTCCGCCCCGTATAACATCACACTTTAACTAGTCTATCAAACAGCCACCTAGTTTTATGTATATCTCTCCCCATTCATCTTTCCCCCAGGCTTGCTCCCTTTCCTAGCTACCTCCCTAAACTGCCCATCGTCGTTATTGTCAGACCTTATCCTGTAACCGAGGTATGTAACTTCGTCTGCGCCTTGTAAGACCTCATCAGCCCAGTTCTATTTTCCCTTCTTACTTCTTCCTCTCTTCTTTTGAAACTCCACCGTCTTAGTCTTCCTCCATCTTTAGCCCTCTTGTCTCCATGTATTTTTTTGTTACTTTTATCATGTCCTTCATCTCTCCCTCTCTCGTCGTCACCAACACCAGATCGTCGGCATATCCTAGCACCCAAACTTTTTTGCCACCTAACACGATCCCTCCGCTCTGATTTCTCTATAGTACTTCCTCCAAGTCTCTAATCAATATTAAAAAGAGGCTAGGAATCAGAGGGCAGCCCTGTCGAAGCCTGTTTCTAGTCCAGAAGCGTTCGCCTATATCATCACCCACCTTCAGCCTACAATAAAGGCTAAAGAAATTTAAACCGTCGCGGCGCATATCATACTCATGCAGATCTTTCAAACATGTCGAGGTGTTCTCCCTTTTTCAAAACAATTGAATTCTCAAAACTTAATGTAACTAAAATACGTTATAAATAGCCGAAATATGTCTTGTCTATTATAATTTATGTGGACCAGACAGAATTTTTTAACTTTCATTAAAGTAACTTGATTTTTCCTTATTAATCAAATATCCAATTATTTTTTTTCGCCACCATTGGAAAGAGCAGATTTTTCTATCTACTAGAATCATCTTGGTTCATCTTAGATTCAATTCAGCAAAGGGATGAAAAATAAGGCTAAACTTCGTGAAAAAGACTAGCGTGGTTTGCGTACACGGGCACAATACGAACAACCCCCACAGCCGTCATGGAAGCCCCCCTGGATCTGCCTCCACTGGATCTCCACGTGAGAGAGCAGGCCATGTTGGCAGCCTTGCGTGTGTAAAATAAAGGGTTGTTGAACAGCAGAGGCATTGACGTGAGACATTCGCGAATTCTGGGCGAAGCAGTGAAGCTAATGCCTATACAAGAAGAGCGATCTGACTCGCTCATCCCTCGATTCATACTATAGAAAAACTAGCTCATTTTCTTTGATGCGGAAATGGCATCCAAACCAGACATATCCATCTTCACGGACGGATCTAAACTCTTTCAGGCAGAACGAGCAGGAATAACACTTAGTGCAAAAACAATTCTTATGCGCAGCATAAAGAATAAAATTATCAGAATTTCCAGTGACAACGGAGCCGCTCTGCAGACACTAGGTCAATGGAAAATCATCTCTAGGCTGGTTTCCGAGTGTCTACAAGTACTAGAGCAAGTGATAAACAGCAATACCCTTCAGATCGTATGTGTTACAGGGCATGCTGGAACAACAGGCAACGAAACAGCCGATAAGTTAGCCCAACTGGTCTCCAAATAACTGTTTTATGGTCCAGAGCGGGCTCTACAGTATCAACTGTAAACAATTTGACTGAAGATACCCAAGCCCAACACATGGCTAGGTGGAACTTGATGTCAGACTGCCGTCACGCGAGAGAGACCTTCAGAGGACCATCTTATAGCCTGGCGCATTTGTGCTCAGGGCTATCCAGAAAGAACCTGCGGCTACTTGTGGGCATACTTTCTGGGCACTGTAAACTTAACAAGCACATGTAAGATCACAGCCGCTCCCCCATCCAGCATCCTCAGGTTTATCTCACGTGTGGGATGGCTTGAGTGACATTGCGGGGCCGAACGACTCTAATCAGGGAGGCTCGAATAGGTGGCCTAAGTGCGCGTGGACTTCTGACCACCCTTCCATCGAAATCCAGAATCCATCCTTCTATTACCAAATTTACCTTTACTAACTCCTTATTCGAATCTAAATTCATATCTAACGAATTTGATGCAGAGTCACCTTTTGATGAATCAACGTGCGTTTCTTCGACATTATGGGCATTTTCTTTTTTGCACACTCTACTGGCATGACCCTTCTTCTTGCAGCTAAAGCATTCCCACTCATTAGCTGGACACTTATCAGAATCATGCTTCCTTCCACAACGAAAATGGGCTTTCCAGTCGTCTGGCTTTTTTGGATTACTCTTAACTTTTTGACGAACATACAACTTGTCGAGACTGTCTGGCAAAGTTGCATCGCCAGTATGTCGACGTTCATGGACCTAACTTGACACTCAGGGTGGAGGAACTGACCAAACTTACAATATCTATAATTGTGAGTAACTTTTTAACTTGTTTATTACAAAAGTTTTAATGCTTTCGTTTGACTCTTGAATTGCATTATAATAGCAATTAAGGTATCTTAGGGCTTTATGTTCATAACGCCCATGGTGCTTTTTTTACTTTATGTCATACTTGCAAGAAGTTGATTAAGATGATTAAAACAGATGATAACAATAAAATCAGTATAGACTCACATTTAACATCCTTGACCGTAATTTTACATTTGCGGGCGTTATAAGCAGGCGTTATAAAAAATAACGCCCGTTGGTATCTAAAATACGGTTGTCGTGTAAAGAGGCGTTATTTAGTCATTAATGTTTCTTGTTGTTGTGGTGAAATAATAAGGTAGTATAATATGACATAAAATACGTTTACCCTTTGTGTATACTTATAATACAACTCATATCATGCTTTTTATAGTATAAGTATTGATTTATATTGGAGTATGTCTAGACTGCATAAAAATGACCTACCTACTTTGTTCTCTGTCATTAAAGTCTGTATAAAACCATATGGGAGCTTTTCCACCATATAATTTACCTACTCGATACACGTCGACCGCTTTCTCAGTAGGTACTTGATTTATTGCCGTTTTATCCTTTATTTATTATATTTCTACACGTTGTCTGTTAGTACGTCGCAAACCTTACTCGAAAACGTTCAAAGATGAACCTTTTTGAAGCGTGTTTCGTGGTGGCTTTTTTGGGGACAGCGTTGGGGGACGACAGTGTAACGACGTCGTGTATCTCGAATTTAATTAAGCACGTTTTCGGAGAAAATGATACTATTTATACAATCACTGATCATCCTGACAATGACTACATATCCCAGACAACACCCAACCCCTTAATAAGGGTACATCCTTTTGAACCAGTGCACAAAATGAATAATGGTTACGGTACCGATTGGGTTATTCACGCAGAATCTCAAAATTCCCTTACAACAATTTTGAGTTATCTCAACACGAGCACCATCTGGAAGAGAAGCATTTCGTCAAGGGGCAAGTATATTTTGGTAATGCCGCCCACAAATTTAACATCAACCTTTCCGATATTGTGGCGCTACGATATTTTCAAAATAATTGTGGCGATACACAAAAACGAATCGGTGGTTGATTTTTACACCTGTAATTCTCACGAGAGAAACAACTGTGGAGAATCAGCGGTAGTGATTCACTCTGAAACTTGTAACGCTAACCTAATATCATTACAGTTTGAAAAGGATCTCCATAGTTTCCATGGCTGCCCTTTATATCAGATAGTTGAAAGCCGACTACATTTTCAACTTGGTATGCGGATGTGTGTGCCTACCCTCTGTCCAGGTGCGTATCTAATATTAAAAACACTTCGTGACAAGTTAAACTTAACGCTTGTACCCGTTGAGAACGTATCCTGGAAGGTAAATGAATACGATTTGATTTCTAACTTTCATACCCAAATCTTGGGCGATTACCTAGAGTACGTCGATGAAAGCTTGCCAATTAGTTCCATCCGTAACTACTTTGTACCTCCTCCACCGAGACAAATATCTCTTATGGAGGCGCTCAGATACATTTTTGAAATAAAAGTATGGGTATTTATTGGAATTTCTGCATTGCTCACCATGATTACCTTTTGGTTTTCCCTCACATCCTCCAGTGGAAAGCGTAAAGTGGTCAAGTTTTTCGAGGCATTCAGTAACACAACGGCTCCCTTTCTTGGTCTTGGGATCCGAACACCAAAGAGTACTATAATGAAATTATTCTTATTGATCTACGCATTTTATTGCATTCATATTCAAACCGCACTGACATCAGATCTTTTCAAAATCCTTTCAGTTCTACGAGACGAGGATCCTATCACAACGGTTGAGAAGTTGGCAAATACTGATCTCCCCATTTGTGCAATAGAGGTGTATCGGAGTAACTTCAGATTTGAGGAAGCCGAAACAAGTTTGTACTCTAAAATTAAGCAAAAACTACAGTTTTTTCCTCTCTTCATGCAACCATTCCCAATTGAACGTGCGATTTTTAAACGAGAATGTGCTACTTTGATTGCGGATGTAGATTTATATTTTGCGAAGATTCATTACCGCAAAAGAATACCTTCAATATACTGTGGTTCAATAGTGAAAGATATATCAGTTGTTCTACGGATGAAAAAGGGCCATAATATGATTCCTCGAATAAATGAAATAATTACAAGATTAGTGGAATCAGGAATATATCAAGTCAGCGAAAGGAATGTTAATGAACGTTACGACATAGAAGCCCAAAGACAGACCCATGCAGCTGAAGTTGAGTCACTCGGTTGGCATCACTTATATATTTTTTTTGTAATTTTTGGATTTGGATGTGGCATATCTGTTCTTATATTCGTATTAGAATTGCTCATCCATAAAACACAAACAAAACTGAAGAAATAAATAATTTCTGTGCAACTTGTCTTGGTTTTCGAAAAGTGCGCGTATTTTTTTATTCAGTGTGTGATGTTTTCATCGAAACCTAGAAATGTGTGAGATTCGTGTCGTTTTTTAATTTTTAATACACCAGATGTGCGATTTGAAATTTTTTAAGTTTGAATTTAGTGACATTTCACCTTCCTTTCAAATAAGCAGGGGTGGACTGGTGGACAGTCACAAAATAGGTACTTACCTACTTGTATTGAAAATACACCAGTATTTGAAATACATTTGTGTTTTGTATTTGATGATTTTTCCCTAAAGTATTTTGTATTTTGTATTTCAAATATTCTCTTATGAGTATTTTGAATTTTGCATTTGAAATAGATTAATGTAAGTATGTTTGTTCACCGCAATGTTAACGAGTGAGTTAAAAAGTGAATTCTAAGTACACATTTTCAAGAACCTACCTATAAAACTGCCCTAGAAACGTCTAACTAAATCTCCCAAAAAAAAAAACACCCGGGATATGTATTTTTGTATTTTTGTATTTGAAATATTGTATTTGTATTTTGTATTTTTAAAAATAATATAAAAGTATCTCGTATTTTGTATTTCAAATACATTTCTAGGAATATTTTGTAATTTGTATTTGAATTATGTTAGTACATGTATTTTGCCCAGCCCTGCAAATAAGGATAGATAGATAGCCCTTTATTTTGTTATAATAATATCGAAACAAAAGATTCTTATTAACTAATTAAGTAAACAACCTAATTTAAATAAAAACACATGACTTTCTCCTCAACGCAAACTAAATCTATTCCTCGTTCCTTGGCATCAGCTTATCCCTTCGCTCCATCACCCCCTTCATCCACTCCACTCCCAGCCCGTTCCCACCTAAGATCACCTTTATTCCTCTCCCCTCTTCTCTCAGCTCTTCACATTCCCTCATTAAATGCCACACAGTTTCTCCTCCCTTACCGGACATTCCACACAGCCTTCTCTCGTCCTCCCACCAGTAGATATCTATTTTCGTTCTCTTTATTGCCACATCTAAACCTCACCACCATCCTCTTCTCCTTCAACTCCATTTCTCCCATCAGATACTGGGCCTTCCCTTCTTCCATAATTTCCTGATATTCGCCATTGTATCTTCCATTACATATTCTCGCACTCCTTCCTGTGTTTCCACATCTTTATCCCTTCTTACCAACTTATTCACCATATATCTTGCCCCCTCTCTTCTTCCTTCTATCTCTTCCCTCGCATAGCCCACTCTCTCGTAGAGAACCGTCTTCTCTCTTCCTGCCCATACCTTATCCGTTTTTTGCCACCTCTCTCATGCACTCCTTTACTCCAACAATATCTTCTCGCTTTCTGATCATCTCCTCATATTTCACCGCCCTCTCTCCTACCCTTATCCTTATTTTCTCTAATTTTACCCCCTCCCCTACGATATACCCTGGTGTCTCCCTGTCCAACCCTAATTAATGTCCACCTCCAGTACTTCTTCTGAATTCTTTCTATTTCTTCCCATTCCTTCCACCCCCATATCTCTGCTTCATACACCATCACACTCTTCACCAACTTGTCAAAAAACCATCTTCTCTTCTCCATATCGTTCCCAAACACTCTTTCCCCCAAACCCCACACTTTCCCAACTAGTCCATTACCCTTCTTCGCCAATTCTCTCACGTGTGCCCCATCTTTATTGTCATACCGCACTACATACCCTAGGTATTTCCACTCCTGTACACTCTCTAATTCCTCCTCACCCCACTACCACTTTTGCTTATACCCCTTCCCCCGGTTCTTCTGAAAAACCGTCATTTTAGTCCTTCTCACATTTGCTTCTAAATCCTTCTCCTCCAAATACCTCTTCATTACTCCAATTAACCCCCTCATCTTTTCCTCTCTGTTTGCCATCACTACCTATACATCGTCCGTATACGCTAGCACCCATACCTTTATCCTTCCTATCACCACCCCACCCCTTTAACGTCTCCGCAACACCACTCCTCCAAATCTCCAATATATAGAGAAAATAGACTCGAGCTCAACTGGTGTGAAGTATATACAATTACGAATCCCGTGGGATGCTGCACGGTCGTGACATCTATGCTTCAATAACCAGAAATGCCGTGACTAACTTCCAGCATCTGACTTTAGGGCTATATATGTTCCGAACCGTCGGTGGGGTTGGGTTCTGGTGTGAAGCACAAATAAATACTAGCGAAGCACTAAGGATTCAGCCACATCACGACATTTGTGCTTCAATAACAAAAAATGCTGTGACTAACTTCCAGCCTCTGACCATGGGGTTATATATATCTCCCTAACCGTAGGTGCGGCTGGGTTCTGGTGTGAAGCTGTAATTACTACTATCTAAGCACTAAGGATTCGGCTCGGTTACGAGATTTGTGCTTCCATAATAAAAAAGTTGTGACTAACTTTCAACCCCTGACTTTGAAGTTGGATATCTCGCGAAGCGTTGGTGTGGCCGAGTTCTTATGTGAAGCACATTCAAGCACTAACGATATTGCACGGTGACGTCATTTGTGCTTCACATCGGTGGCTAATTTCCTGGACCTTTTGTCTATGGGCGCGTGGGTGCATACATTAAAAATTCATTTTCTCAAAATCTGTTACAAACATTTTTTTTATTTTTTTAAATGTTATACACATACATATAGTTCATCAAAAACTACTGGCACTAGATTTTTTATTTCTTTGTTTCCCATAGGTGAAGGGGGATGGATGTGTGATGTTGAAAATTGTTCTGATTACAACTACAATACTATACACTATACAGGGTTTCCAGAAATGAAGGTGCCAAACGAAAATCCCAGTTAGTAGACATTAGTTTATGTCGATTTAACCCAAATTAGGTGCCATGAAGTACCGGTAATATCTCAAAAACGTTTCGATCAAAAATGTCCAACTTTGCACAATGACTTACCTTCTGATCACACATCGGTCGCTGTAATTTATTGTAAATAATACTTCCTTGCTGCGACCATTAGCGTCTCATGTGGGAGGGACCCTAGACATTTTGGATTGTATTTTTTTTACATTTATTTTTTTAAATATTTTTGTGATAAATTCGAATTCTCCAGACTCTTTTCGAAAAATAATGTGCTATTGTTTCAAATCGTTAGGATGCACCCTTCTCGAGAAAAAATAAATAAAATAAATAAATAAATAAAAAAAAATCGAATTTTTCACAAAAAATGTAAAAAAAATACAATTCAAAATGTCTGCGGCCCCTCTCACATGGGACGCTGATGGTCGCAGCAAGGAAGTATTATTTACAGCGACCGATGTGTGATCAGAAGGTAAGTCATTGTGCAAAGTTTGGACATTTTCGATAGAAACGTTTGTGAGACGTTACAAAAAAAAAGTACTTCTTAGCACCATCTGTGTCCAGAAATGAAGGTGCCAAGCGAAAATCCCAGTTAGTAGACATTATTTTATATCGATTTAACCCAAATTACCTTAGTCCAAAAATGCTTCTTAAGCGAGCTAGAGCTCCTTATAGATGGTGTCATGAAGTACTCTTTCTTATAATATCTCAAAAACGTTTCGATCGAAAATGTCCAAACTTTGCACAATGACTTACCTTTTGATCACACATCGGTCGCTGTAAATAATACTTCCTTGCTGTGCCCATTAGCGTCCCATGTGGGAGGGGCCGCAGACATTTTGGATGGTATTTTTTTGACATATATTTTTTTGAAATTTGTTGTGTCAAATTCAAATTCTCTAGGGTCTTTTCTAAAAATAATGTGCTCTTGTTTCAAATCGTCAGGATACACCCTTCTCGAGAGAAATAAATTTAAATAAATGACTAATTTATTAATTTATTTAACTAAATTACTCTTATGTCAAGTTATATCAAAAACAACGAATTTTACAGTAAGTGCTCTACATGATGGTCGCCTGTTTCAATTCATAATACAAAAAAAAGTACTTCATAGCACCATCCATAAGGAGCTCCTTTTTGGACTAAGATAATTTGGGTTAAATCGACATAAAATAATGTCTACTAACTGGGATTTTCGTTTGGCACCTTCGTTTCTGGATACCCTGGATATTGATTTTTCTATTTTTTTGAGTTATTACGCAAAAACTATTTTATTTTGAGTTATTATGGAAAAAACTAATTTATTTTACGTCCTTGTAGTAAACACGGTATAGTTGTGTGCCAGTTTACTGGTCATTTAATTTCTTGTTGAAGAGCCTTTATTTGGTCCCCTCTCCCCTCCATAAGAACAACGGAAGAAAGGTAAATAAAAGTGGTTCGTAGATTTAAATATTAAATTCCTTTAGAAATGTTTGCTCTTTGTGTATAATATAACTTATATCATGCTTTTTATAGTATTGATTTGTATTGGAGTATGTCTAGACTACACAAAAATGACCTACTTTCTTCTCTGTCATTAAAGTCTGTATAAAACCATATGGGGGCTTTTCTACTTTCTAATCTACTCGGTACACGTAGACCACTCACTGTCAGTACCTTCAAATTAAGTTTTTTCGATTTATTGCCTTTTTCTCCTTTATTTATTATATTTCCCTACGCATTTCTCTTAGTACGTCGCGAACCTCTACTCGAAAACGTTCAAAGATGAACCTTTTTGAAGCGTGTTTCGTAGTGGCTTTTTTGGGGACAGCGTTGGGGGACGACAGTGTAACGACGTCGTGTATCTCAAGTTTAATTAAGCACGTTTTTGGAGAAAATGATACTATTTATACAATCACTGATCATCCTGACAATGATTATGTTTCAGCCCATACAACACCCAACCCCTTAATAAGGGTACATCTGTTTGAACCAGTGCACAAAATGAATAATGGTTACGGTACCAATTGGGTTATTCACGCAGAATCTCAAAATTCCCTTACAAGAATTTTGAGTTACCTCAACACCAGCACCATCTGGAAAAGAAGCATTTCGTCAAGAGGCAAGTATATTCTGGTAATGCCGCCCACAAACTTGACCTCAACCTTTCCGATATTGTGGCGCTATGACATTTTCAAAATTATTGTGGCGATACACAAAAACGAATCGGTCGATTTTTACACCTGTAATTCTCACGAGAGAAACAACTGTGGAGAGTCGGCGGTAGTGATTCACTCTGAAACTTGTAACGCTAAACCAATATCATTACAGTTTGAAAAGGATCTTCATAGTTTCCATGGCTGCCCTTTATATCACATAGTTAAAAGCCGGCATCATTTTCAATTTGGTATGTGGCGTTGTGTGCCTCCAATCTGCCAAGGTCAGTATCTAATATTTAAAACACTTCGTGACAAGTTAAACTTAACGCTCGTGCCCGTTGAGAAGGTATCCTGGAAGATAAATGAAAACGATTTGATTTTTAACGTTCATAAACAAATCTTGGGCGATTACCTAGAGTATGTCGATGAAAGCTTGCCAATTAGTTCCTCCCGTAACTACTTTGTACCTCCTCCACCGAGACAAATATCTCTTATGGAAGCGCTCAGATACATTTTTGAAATAAAAGCATGGGTATTTATTGGAATTTCTGCATTTCTCACCATTATTACGTTTTGGTTTTCGCTCATATCTTCCGATGGAAAGCGTAAAGTGGCGAAGTTTTTCGAGGCATTCAGTAACACAACGGCCCCCTTTCTTGGTCTTGGCATCCGAACACCAAAGAGTACCGTAATGAAATTATTCTTAATGAGCTACGCATTTTATTGCATTCATATTCAAACCGCACTGACATCGGATCTTTTCAAAATCCTTTCAGTTCTACGAGACGAGGATCCCATCACAACGGTTGAGAAGTTGGCAAATATTGATCTACCCATCTGTGTACCAGAAGTATATCGTAAGAACTTCATGTCTGAGGAAGCCGAAACAACTTTGTACTCAAAAATTAAGCAAAAAATTCAGTTTTTTCCTAACGACATGCGACCATATCCAATTGAACGTGCGATTTTTAAACGAGAATGTGCTGCTTTGGTTGCGGATGGGGATTTATATTTTGCGAAGATTGGTTACGGCAAAAGAATACCTTCAATATACTGTGGTTCAATAGTGAAAGATATATCAATTGTTCTACGGATGAAAATGGGTCATAATATGATTCCTCGAATAAATGAAATAATTACAAGATTAGTGGAATCAGGCATATATCAAGTTTGCGAAAGGAATATTAACCAAGTTTTCGACATAGGTGTTCACTGACTTTGGATCACTTATATATTTTTTTTATTATTTTTGGAGCTGGATGCTGCATATCTGTTCTTATATTCGTATTAGAATTGCTCATCCATAAAATACAAACAAAACTGAATAAATAAATAATTTTTGTGCAACTTGTAACTCTTGGTTTTCAACAAGTGTGCGTATTTTTTCATTCAGTGTGTGATCGAAACCAAGAAATGTGTGAGATTCGTGTCGCTTGTTAATTTTTAATACACAAGATGTGCGTTTTGACATTTTTTAAGTTTGAATTTAGTGACATTTCACCTTCCTTACAAATAAGCACAACTTGATCATGTATGACAAATAAATGATATCTTTAAATATCTTGAGAATAATGTAATTTGAACGAATAATAACGTTTTTCTTAGCAAATGACGCTCAACATCTCGTCAGTCAACACTTAATGTCAAGCTTTCACATCAAGGTTGAAAGAGTCAACACTTTAGCACTTTGGCACTATACTACGACGTCATTGACGCCCTTCGCGTCCACATACCAAATCAAGAGTCAGAGCTTCCTGCCACATTCAACAATAGTCATGGCCAAAATAGATCTTGGCCTTGCAGTCTTGTCTTGGTCTTGCAAGATTTGCGAGACCAAGACCAAGATAGCAACGCCATTAGCAAGACCAAGACTCAAGGTTGTAAAGTTATTAAGTTGTTATTACGAACGATTATTTATTTATTTTTTTTTACTTATACCACATACAAAAAACCTTTATTTGTTTATTGGTTTACTTTGAAATCTGGTTTTAAAATCATTCGTGAAATTGCTTCACTCGCTTCGCTCGTTTCGCAAACTTTTCACTCACAAAGTAAAACAGTACTTTTAACCCTCATATCATAAATAGCTATATTTGTTTCTTTCTTGTAAACGTCAATTTATCAAGCCACTGTATTCACTTTGAAATTGTTTCTTAATTGGCTAGTCTGTAAAATTTTCCGTTTCCAAAATAATAAGTCTAAAGCTAATACGATTTTTTTTTTAATTTATCGAAATTTCGAGAATTTTTATTAGTTAGTGCAACAGTTATTGACAAGTAAGAAACAAATAATAGTATATTAAAGTATAAGTGGATAAACAGGTCTTTAAAATACGCGCGAGTTGTCAAGCAGGACGGCGCAGCCGGAGTGCTTGAAATAGAGCAAGTGTTTTAAAGACCTGTTTATCCACGAGTACTTTACGCTATTTTTTTTATTGGTTTACTTTGAAGTCTGGTTTTAAAATCATTCGTGAAATTGCTTCACTCGCTTCGCTCGTTTCGCAAACTTTTCACTCACAAAGTAAAACAGTACTTTTAACCCTCATATCATAAATAGCTATATTTGTTTCTTTCTTGTAAACGTCAATTTATCAAGCCACTGTATTCACTTTGAAAATATTTCTTAATTGGCTAGTCTGTAAAATTTTCCGTTTCCAAAGCAATACGTCTAAAGCTAATACGATTTTTTTTTTAAATTTATCGAAATTTCTAGAAGTTTTATTAGTTTGCAACAGTTATTGACAAGTAAGAAACAAATAATGGTATATTAAAGTATAAGTGGATAAACAGGTCTTTAAAACACGCGCGAGTTTTCAAGCACGACGGCTGCGCCGTCGTGCTTGAAATAGAGCAAGTGTTTTAAAGACCTGTTTATCCACGAATACTTTACGCTATTTTTTTTATTGGTTCACTTTGAAATCTGGTATTAAAATGGAAATAAGAACTAATAATGTGAAATGGTTGAATTCCTATTTCCTAATGTGAAATCAGTATACCTTTCGTTGTCATGGAAATGAGAAAAACGAAAATTAATTTCCAATATACATCACACGTCAGGTAACCATTTTTACTGGCTCAAAGATGTGACTACTATGGTTTTTCCCAAAAAAATTATTGTATGTATGCGTAAAAGCTAAACATTGTTTTGATGAAGGGTTGTTACGAATTTAATAAAATGATGTTTGTTTGGAAAAATAAAATTAATAAGTAACCACGATAAGTAATAAAATAACAACTTGTGAGAAAGTCCCAAATTCTGAATCCTAAATTTGTATACCAAAAAGCACATTTTACTTAGTTTACAATAAAGACTAAATAAGAATTTAAACCGGCACGGTGCCTGTAATACTCATAGCAAATCCCTCAAACACACCGAGGTAACTTAATAACAAAAAAGTATCCTTGATCGTGAATTAAATAACTTTTTAAGCGGCTATTACATAAATAGTTATTTTACGTATCTTTTGAAAGCCGTAACATCTGTCATAAACAACTTTACGGCCGCATTTACTTTACAACCTCTTTTTGTTGTCCAGGTGATGATGCAAAGTGACATGAATAATCAAATATATGATTGTATTTGTCAGGTAGGTAACTGTCACTGTCAAAATTATGAAATTAATTTTTAAATTAAAGTTTATATCTTTTTATGATAGTCGCCTAAAAAATGTTGTGTGCACCTCGGTTAAAAGTTCTTTTTTAGCCTCATCTGATTTGTTAGCCTCGGCTTTCGCCTCGGCTGCAATCATCGGATTCGGCCAAAAAAGATCACTTTTACAACCTTTTGATACACAAATAACTATTATTGGTATTTAATTTTAAAATAATTTAAGTTATTATAATTTATTTTGATCGTTAAACTCAATAGCAATTAATTACATAAACATTCACTAAGTACATATACAGTGTGTCCCCGGATTGAGTTCACAATAGATCAGAAGGACCAAATGCTCCACATCTCCCTTTCAAAGATATTAATTAAAATTATATTTAATTAATTAATTGCTTGCTGGCGTATGAATTTCGTCTTCTAGATTTAACCATACGTCCAGACCGGATAGTTTTGGACCGGGATAGGGATCTTCTTCATCAGAAATTTGGAGATTCAATTCCATACTGCAGGACTGCAGTTCTCCACAATCGCAGGTCCTTAATCCACACAACCTTCTCCTTAAGATCGGATTCCTCAATTACAGCATGACGATTATTTTGACGTTCCCTTCTCTTTTCCTCATCGGTGAATAGAGTAGATTATTCCATCATTTCCGAGAGTAACCGCTCAAAACTCATAGGCAATGATGACCGGATATATCGACCCCATGAGGAGCTCTGCAGAGCTGTATCCATTTAATAGTGGCGTAGCGCGATACTCCATAAGGGCTTTATACCAATTCACATTTTTGGTTAGTACCTAATCGTTTTGTAATTTTCACAAAAGCTTCAGCAAATCCGTTACTTTGGGAACATCGAGGACTAGTGGTGTGGTGTATCCTTCGTAAACTGCTGAATTAGAGACGTCCCAATAGGATGAAATTGCGCTCCATCATCAGAAATTATTTACTCTGAGACCGCATGCCTTGAAAGAAACTTTTCAGGGCATCCACGACCGCTGCTGTGCTTAAACTAATTCAATTCTGCCACCTCAGGGTAACGGGAGTAGTAGTCAACAGCAACGATGAACCAACGACCGTGAGTATTAAATAAGTCCATTCTAAGACGCTGCCAAGAACGAGAAGGGAAATCCAATGGCATTAAAAGGTGCCTTTCTTTCCTGCACACAAACTGGGCATCTTCGCACGACTTTGGCAATATCCGCAGATATACGTCCTGTCCACCAGCATGATTAACGTGCTCGGACTCTGCATTTGGCAACTCATGTATCCTTCCCAAAATTTCTTCACGTAATTTAAGTAGGGATGACGATTCGAGTGTTCTTGAGAAGTAATCCATTGTGAACAGATAGGTCATCGCCCAGTAAACATTAATTATAAAATGACGTATATTTTACGTACTTTTTCGGTCATAATTAGTCAGTTACGTTACACCCCCAAATTCCGACGTATTATAGACGTCATTTCTGAACGTCTTTAATACGTGAGTTATATGACGGTATATATACGTAGTTATTTAGTAACTAAAATTTGATTTTTTTAAATGTTCAATATTTAGCATTTTTAATTCATTTATTTGAAAAGCGTGTACTTTCACCGATTTAGAGATATCAAAATACGGTTTGCCTCAATCGACGTTGCCTTATTGTTTGGTTACCTTCAATTTTTATTCCTTTAACCTCAACCAAAACGCAGTAATTCTGTATCTGTCTTCATCATCATAACTGAATGACACTCTGAAGCATTTTTGGTTTCTTAAACAATAAATCAATAATTACATTTGTTAAAGAAATGTCATTTATTCCCACAAAATTATATTTATATCTTAAATACTCGTCTATGTCAAACAATAAATTAATTTCAAATTTATTAATTATGACGTTACAATTATCTTTAGGTAATTGGGACCAAAAATTTCTATTTGGAAAAATAGACATTCATATACTACGCGATATGCACGTCCTTCTCCCTTTCTCATAGTGTTCAACTTCAAATTACTGCACTTAGCAAAGTCTCGCTAGCGCACATAGTTTACTTGTCTGACTACTAAACGGGCGACCGAAGTTCGAGTCCTACTTCAGGCAAAAGTCTTTTTCAGCATTAACGATCTCCTCCGACTCTACAAGAAGCGAAGGGGGGCTCTGGCGTAGGACCTACCGGAGCACACACAGTTGTCAAATATTCACAAGTATGGCAAGATGGTCGGAGTGGTAAGATGTGGCCCAGGTCACCCCCCCTTTTTTTACTATGACTACGTCAATGATTTACGTCATAATTACGTCCCAAAATGACGTCATTGGGCTGTGACATTTACCCGTAATTCTGACGTCTTTTTCACGTCATGTTTTAAGGTCTCTGACGTAAAACGTGACGAACATTTCACGTCATTAAAACGTCCTTATGTTTGCTGGGTCTCGTATCGTCCAGTATTTCCTAAGCTAAGGTTTTTCTTCGTTTATTTTCTCAGGCCACTCGCTAAGACTTGCTGTTCTCCCCAAATTTCCCTGAGTTTCTCATCAGTACATGGTAGACCAGAAACTATCTTTATTTTTCTTCAGTAGTTACGTTCTTCTGTAAACACAGACACTAAACAAGCAAAAAGTGAATTAGGGACCCTGGTTCGGATCAACACAAGTTCCGCATAAAATGAGATTTCTTTTATTGCTTTACACGATAGTGCAACTTCACTCAACCGGGGTATCCATGGACCATGATGTACAGCAAACTAGGGATCGCGCGCTAGAAAAAAGCGGATAGTTCTGAAAAGAAACCTCCTATTTAAATGCTCATTGCAATTGCCCCCGAAGGCTGAAAGAAGGGGAATCGTGTCATGACCAGTCTAAATCCTATCGTCCAATTGTTTAATCTATTTCGTACTAAGACTAAGACACTACATGAATAATATAGACGAGAAATTTCTAGAGATAAGATTCTACAAAGAGAGCCGTTTACAGTGTAATCTCCAAACTGGAAAAGACAGCTGAATAGAAAAGGGTTGTCTTCTGCTGCTTCATGGATAAAAAGGGGTTTTCCTGTAGTGGAAGGAATATGGAATCCCACGATTCATATTCCATATAGACTCTGCGGTCAGAAGACACACTCAGTTAGGCACCTCTGACAGAATTGGTTCTCTGGAACAAATTGAAAAACTCCGGAACCTAATCGATTGCTACAACAGACTTTTAACAAGACAAGATGTACTGGTCCTACAACCAAGCTAAGAAATGTTCCTGTGAACGTGTAGAGAAGTTACCTCTTGTTCTCGCCTTTCGAACATTCTGGTATCGAAGAAAATCGACCCCCAACTAGCAGAAAATCGAATGTTTTCTAAAATGATACCTCCTAAAAGATCCCTTGTTCGGATTTATTTTCTTGGTCTGTGAAATATCGAAGTGAGCAACTGATACCCATTGACTCCATGGGATTTGACCATTAGTCCTTCAGTAGGGTGGGCGATGGGGAGTCGAGTTCGGAATGCCATGGGGTTTTCTCGATGCTATAGTAATATATATTATTATTGAAGGCAGCAATGGCATTACAGTTGCGTCCGAAGATTGAAGGAAGGGGGCCTACAGGAAAGGCCAATTTACGTAGAGAAGCGTCAATGTGGACTCTTCCAAATTGGAGGTAATCTGGTCGCTGAAGTTTCTGATTGACTCTAGTAAGAGCTTGGCCGTATAAACAGGCTTGTGTTATTGATGTAAGTAGGGCAATGCTGTAGAAATTCGAGGAAAGTTGGATATATTTGTATGAGTCGGAAAATCCACTGTTTTCGTGTACCAATATGAACCTAAAACGCCGCATGATTCGTCATCATGACAATCTAAGAAAAATAATAACCTTTTTGATCGACTGACTGACTAACTAACTAACTAGATTTCGACATTAAAATAAATAAAACAACAGACACGACACGTCGAAAAAGGTCTCTTTCAAAATCATGAGATCCCCGATTGAAAGGATACGACAGTCGTCTGATGGGGATGTGGACGCCAAGGATGTTGTTTGTGTTACGTTTCCTTACTTTAGAGCACATTAAGATTACTTCACCGAGAAAACCGATTTCTTCTCTGAAAATTTCACAACTTTCTATAAAATGTTGAGGGGAAAGTAGCTTTTCCCAAAACAAAGGTCATCATCACCCGAGAACAGTTAATCACCCAGAGTAGTGCTTTCTTTGTAAGTTGTTCGGACCTCTCTTAAGCTGGCAGGACCAAATCGGCAGAATCAAGTCGGACTTATTTAATTATTTAGTACTTATTTTGTACTAATTTGTACCACTAATAAAAATTTTGTACTCCTTGCCGTTTTGAAAAAAAACAGTGGCGCTGCTAGCCTCGTATTAAGCTAGCAGGACCAAAAGACAAAAATAAATAAAAAAAAACAAAACAAAGGCTGATACGCAAAGATCTGAATTTGTACTAATATGTACCATCAAAATAAATTGAACATGTCCAAAAATTTCTCTTAAGACAACACCCAAATGATATGAAGCCTATTAGGGTCAAGAGTAAAATACTCTTTGCCACGAGCAGAATCAGTTGATACTCGTACCATCGAAGCAAGATAATTTGTACCTCTCAAATACGAAGTTTCGAATTTCGTACCCTCGTCCTTCCTTTGGAATCTACCCCCCATCACTTTTGGGCTCAAGAGTAAAGTAACCCTTTGTCACGAGCAGAATCAGTTGATACTCGTACCATCGAAGCAAGATAATTTGTACCTTTCAAATACGAAGTTTGGGGTTTAGTACCCCCCTCCTTCATTTGGAATCTACTCCCGATCACTTCGTGCAATACGTAATATTGTCATAACATCTTAGGATAGGTTTAATCTTTTAAAAATGATGCAAGGTGTCACTCCACTATTTCATTTAAAAAGTATTTTTATTACCTAACGCTTGTTGAATTATTATTATGTTTCTTTTAAGTCTAAACAGTTTCGTAATTTTTTTTTTGAAATTACATATTACTAAAATCAGTCAAATATTTTCCTTTTGATTCTTATTGTTTTTGATTAAAATTTATTCCCTCACTTCTCTTGGTGTACTTATTAAAAATGTTTTCAAGCATTTTCTACTAATTATTTTGTTATAAATACGTGAAATAACCTTCTGAACTACAATATTTATACAGGGTAATCCTTCAATAATATTTAAATGGTGCAAGAGGCCCTGGAAATTGAATAAAATGATTATTATATCTATGTAAACATATTTAGTACTTTACTCTTGAGACGAAAAGTGATCGGGGGTAGTTTCCAAAGGGGAAGGAGGGGGGTACGAAATTCGTAACTTCATATTTTAGAGGTACAAATTATCTTGCTTCGATGGTACGGGTATCAACTGATTCTGCTCGTGGCAAAGAGTATTTTACTCTTGACCCTAATAGGCTTCATATCATTTGGGTGTTGTCTTAAGAGAAATTTTTGGACATGTTCAATTTATTTTGATGGTACCAATTAGTACAAATTCAGATCTTTGTGTTGCTGCCTCGATCTTTCGTGTTTTGTCTTTTTTTCTTGTGGTCCTGCTAGCTTAATATGAAGCTAGCAGCGCCACTGTTTTTTTCAAAACGGAAAGGAGTACAAAATTTTGATTAGTGGTACAAATTAGTACAAAATAAGTACTAAATAATTAAATAAGTCCGACTTGATTCTGCCGATTTGGTCCTGCCAGCTTAGGAGAGGTGTTGTTCCGTAAGATCTGATTTAATGCTTCCACAAGTTTGGCGTTTTTTGTCTTGTTGAAGAGTCTTTATCCCCCCCCCCCCCCCCCCCCCCCATGAGAACAATGGAAGAAAGGAGGTCCGCCAAAATGGTTCGTAGATTTAAATATTACATTTCCTTAGAAATATATAATATAAATAAATTATAACATGCTTTTTGTAGTATTGATTTGTATTGGAGTATGTTTAGACTAGGTACATAAAAATGACCTACTTTGTTCTCTGTCATTAAATTCTGTATAAAACCATATGGGAGCTTTTCTACCATCTAATTTACGTGCTAGACGTACATCACTGACTGTCAGTACCTTGAAATTAAGTTTTTTTGATTTATTGTCTTTTTCTCCTTTATTTATTTTCTGTTAGTACGCTGTAACCTTACACGAAAACGTTGAAAGATGAACCTTTTTGAAGCATGTTTCATAGTGACTTTTTGGAGAGAGCGTTGGGTGACGACAGTGTAACGACGTCGTGTATTTCGAATTTAATTTGGCACGTTTTCGGAAAAAAATGATACTACTATCTATAGTCGCTGACCATCCTGACAATGACTACATTTCCCATACATCACCCAACCGCCACAATTCGTGCCGCAAGAAAAGGATTTATGATCATTGCAAAACACTAACAATGACAACACTACACAAACAATAAACAACAGACAGATGAAACCACAGAAACATAAACTATAGGTACTGTCCTTAAACTTTCTTTTGTTTCAACGGAAAGCATATCAAATTAAAACTGTTCATTTACTTAACTGAACAACAAAAACTTGTTTTTTATTTAAACAATCAGTTAGTAAACTGCTACGACCAAAAAACGCATAAAAAACAAAAAAATTGTAAAATAACTTCAAATTACGGAATGACCCTAGTTTTATACTCGGTAGTGTGCGTAAACATGACAGTTCCTAAATAAATAAGTGCATTTATTGAAGTTGTCAAATATTACAAAAACAACTACAACTACAATATTGGTTTAAGTATAAACAACTTTAGGGTACATTGTTCTTTAACGGGAAAGGAACAAGATATTTTTACGAACCAGAACGGAATAAGATTTTTTTCACGAACCGGAACGACGTTCCGGTGCGTTCCGGTCCATTTCGAGCATTGGTTCGTAGATTCAAAATATTAAATTCCCTTATAAATGTTTACGCTTTGTGTATATAATACAACTCATATTATGCTTTTTATAGTGTAAGTATTGATTTGTATTGGAGTACCTATGTCTAGACTACATGAAAATGACCTACTTTGTTCTCTGTCATTATAGTCTGTATGAAACCATATGGAAGCTTTTCCACCTTCTAATTTACTCGCTACACGTAGATCACTAACTGGCAGTACCTTCAAATTAAGTTTTTTTGATTTATTGCTTTTTTCTCCTTTATTTATTATATTTCCCTACGCATTTCTGTTAGTACGTCGCGAACCTCTACTCGAAAACGTTCAAAGATGAACCTTTTTGAAGCGTGTTTCGTGGTGGCTTTTTTGGGGACAGCGTTGGGGGACGACAGTGTAACGACGTCGTGTATCTCGAATTTAATTAAGCACGTTTTCGGAGAAAGTGATACTATTTATACAATCACTGATCATCCTGACAATGACTACATATCCCAGACAACACCCAACCCCTTAATAAGGGTACATCCGTTTGAACCAGTGCACAAAATGAATAATGGTTACGGTACCAACTGGGTTATTCACGCAGAATCTCAAAATTCCCTTACAAGAATTTTGAGTTACCTCAACACCAGCACCATCTGGACGAGAAGCATTTCGTCAAGAGGCAAGTATATTTTGGTAATGCCGCCCACAAACTTAACATCAACCTTTCCGATATTATGGCGCTATGACATTTTCCAAATTATTGTGGCGATACACAAAAACGAATCGGTCGATTTTTACACCTGTAATTCTCACGAGAGAAACAACTGTGGAGAGTCAGCCGTAGCGATTCACTCTGAAACTTGTAACGCTAACCCGATATCATTACAGTTTGAAAAGGATCTTCATAGTTTCCATGGTTGTCCTTTATATCACGTAGTTAAAAGCCGGCATCATTTTCAAGTTGGTATGAGGCGTTGTGTGCCTCCCATCTGTCAAAGTCCGTATCTAATATTTAAAACACTTCGTGACAAGTTAAACTTAACGCTCGTGCCCGTTGAGAAGGTATCCTGGAAGATAAATGAAAACGATTTGATTTTTAACGTTCATAAACAAATCTTGGGCGATTACCTAGAGTATGTCGATGAAAGCTTGCCAATTAGTTCCTCCCGTAACTACTTTGTACCTCCTCCACCGAGACAAATATCTCTTATGGAAGCGCTCAGATACATTTTTGAAATAAAAGTATGGGTATTTATTGGAATTTCTGCATTTCTCACCATTATTACGTTTTGGTTTTCGCTCATATCCTCCGATGGAAAGCGTAAAGTGGCGAAGGTTTTCGAGGCATTCAGTAACACAACGGCCCCCTTTCTTGGTCTTGGCATCCGAACACCAAAGAGTACTATAATGAAATTATTCTTAATGAGCTACGCATTTTATTGCATTCATATTCAAACCGCACTGACATCGGATCTTTTCAAAATCCTTTCAGTTCTACGAGACGAGGATCCCATCACAACGGTTGAGAAGTTGGCAAATATTGATCTACCCATCTGTGTACCAGAAGTATATCGTAAGAACTTCATGTCTGAGGAACCCGAAACAAGTTTCTACTCAAAAATTAAGCAAAAAATTCAGTTTTTTCCTAACGACATGCGACCATATCCAATTGAACGTGCGATTTTTAAACGAGAATGTGCTGCTTTGATTGCGGATGGGGATTTATATTTTGCGAAGATAGGTTACGGCAAAAGAATACCTTCAATATACTGTGGTTCAATAGTGAAAGATACATCAATGGTTCTACGGATGAAAATGGGTCATAATATGATTCCTCGAATAAATGAAATAATTACGAGATTAGTGGAATCAGGCATATATCAAGTTTGCGAAAGCAATATTAACCAAGTTTTCGACAAAGGTGTTCGAGATTCAATCCCTTCAGCTAATGTTGAGTCACTGACTTTGGATCACTTATATATTTTTTTTATTATTTTTGGAGCTGGATGCTGCATATCTGTTCTTATATTCGTATTAGAATTGCTCATCCATAAAATACAAACAAAACTGAATAAATAAATAATTTTTGTGCAACTTGTAACTCTTGGTTTTCAACAAGTGTGCGTATTTTTCATTCAGTGTGTGATCGAAACCAAGAAATGTGTGAGATTCGTGTCGCTTGTTAATTTTTATTACACAAGATGTGCGTTTTGACATTTTTTAAGTTTGAATTTAGTGACATTTCACCTTCCTTACAAATAAGCACAACTTGATCATGTATGACAAATAAATGATATCTTTAAATATCTTGAGAATAATGTAATTTGAACGAATAATAACGTTTTTCTTAGCAAATGACGCTCAACATCTCGTCAGTCAACACTTAATGTCAAGATTTCCCATCAAGCTTGAAAGAGTCAACACGTTAGCACTTTGGCACTATACTACGACGTCATTGACACCCTTCGCGTCAACATACCAAATCAAAAGTCATGACCAAAATCGATCTTGGTCTTGCAGTCTTGTCTTGGTCTTGGTCTCGCAAATCTTGCGAGACCAAGACCAAGATAGCAACGCCATTAGCAAGACCAAGACTCAAGGTTGTAAAGTTATTAAGTTGTTATTACGAACGATTATTTTTTTATTTTTTTTTACTTATACCACATACAAAAAACCTTTATTATTGTTTCTTACTTGTAAACGTCAATTTATCAAGCCACTGTATTCACTTTGAAAATGTTTCTTAATTGGCTAGTCTGTAAAATTTTCCGTTTCCAAAGCAATATACGTCTCAAGCTAATACGATTTTTTTTTAATTTATCGAAATTTCTAGAATTTTTATTAGTTTACAACAGTTATTGACAAGTAAGAAACAAATAATAGTATATTAAAGTAAAAGTGGATAAACAGGTCTTTAAAACACGCGCGAGTTTTCAAGCACGACGGCGCAGCCGGAGTGCTTGAAATAGAGCAAGTGTTTTAAAGACCTGTTTATCCACGAATACTTTACGCTATTTTTTTATTGGTTCACTTTCAAATCTGGTATTAAAATTGAAATAAGAACAAATAATGTGAAATGGTTGAATTCCTAATGTGAAATCAGTTTACCTTTCGTTGTCATGGAAATGAGAAAAACGGAAATTAATTTCCAATATACATCACACGTCAGGTAACGGTTTTTACTGGCTCAAAGATGTGACTACTATGGTTTTTCCAAAAAAAATTATTGCATGTATGCGTAAAAGTTAAACATTGTTTTGATAAAGGGTTGTTACGAATTTAGTAAAATGATGTTTGTTTGGAAAAATAAAATTAATAACTAACCAAGATAACTAATAAAATAACAACTTGTGGGAAAGTCCCAAATTCTGAATCCTAAATTTGTATACCAAAAAGCACGTTTTACTTAGTTTACAATAAAGGCTAAAGGAATTTAAACCGGCACGGTGTCTGTAATACTCATGCAAATCCCTCAAACACGTCGAGGTAAGTTAGTAAAAAAAAAGTATCCTTGATCGTGAATTAAATAACTAATTGGTATTTAATTTTAAAATAATTTAAGTTATTATATTTTATTTTGATTATTAAACCCAATAGCAATTAATTACACAAACATTCACTACAGTGTGTCTCCGGATTGAGTATCACAATAGGTGAGATGGACCAAATGCTCCATATCTCCCTTTCAAAGATATCAATTAAAATTATATTTAATTAATCAATTGTTTGCTGGCGTATGAATTTCATCTTCTAGATTTAACCATACGTCCAGACCGGATAGTTTTGGGCCGGGACAGGGACAACTTCTTCTGGATCTTCTTCATCAGAAATTTGAAGACCGCAATCGGGTTGAGTTGGCACGAGTTAGATGAGAGGAATTTCTTGATGCGGGGAGGGCCAGAACAACAGTTCCTCACAATTCCAGGTCCTTAATCAACACAACCTTCCCCTCCTTAAGATCGTGTTCCTCAATTACAGCATGACGATTATCAAAATCCGCTTTTTGACGTTCCATTCTCTTTTCCTCATCGGTGAATAGAGTAGATTATTCCACCATTTCCGGGAGTAACCGCTCAGGACTCATAGGCAATGATGACCCGATACATCGACCCATGAGGAGTTCAGCAGGACTGTATCCATTTAATAGTGGCGTAGCGCGGTACTCCATAAGGGCTTTATACCAATCCACATTTTTGGTTAGCAATCCTTTTGCAATTTTGACAAAAGCTTCAGCACATCCTTTACTTTGGGGCAACGAGGACTAGAAGTATGGTGGATGAAATGGAGAGGTCCCAATGGGATGAAATTGCGGTCCATTATCAGAAATTACTTCCTCTGGGACCGCATGTCTTGAAAGAACTTTCTTCAGGGCATCCACGACTGCTGCTGTGCTTAAACTTTTCAATTCTGACACCTCTGGGTAACGGGAGTAGTAGTCAGCAACAACGATGAACCAACGACCGTGAGTCTTAAATAAGTCCATTCTAAAGGCGCTGCCAAGGACGAGAAGGGAAATACAATGGCATTACAGGTTCCTTTCTTTCCTTGCTTTCCTGCACACAAACTGGGCATGTTCGCACGACTTTGGCAATATCTAGAGATAAGATTCTACATAGAGAACCGTTTACAGTGTAATCTCCAAACTGGAAAAGACAGCTGTATAGGAAGGGGTTGTCTTCTCCTCCTTCACGGATAAAAAAGGGTTTTGACCATCAGTCCTTCAGTAGGGTGGACGATGGGGAGACGAGTTCGGAATGCCATGGGGTCTTCTCGATGCTAGTAACTGAAGGCAGCGATCGCATTACAGTTGCGTCCGAAGATTGAAGGAGGGCGGCCTACAGGAAAGGCCAATTTACGTAGAGAACTCTTTATGGTCTGGTCCTTACACTAGAGAAGAGGATGTTCCATGGAAAATTAAGGCGCTTCAAAAACCTAATTTATGAAGTAGTGAGAAAGAAAAATGTAACCTTTCTACTAGACGTTAATGTGGATTCCAAATTGGAGGTAATTTCCTCTGATCTGGTCGCTGAAGTTTCTGATTGATTTTAGTAAGAGTGTGGCCGTATAAACAGGCTTGTGTTATTGATGTAAGGATAAGGATATATTTGTATGAACCGGAAATCAAGCAAAAATTCACTGTTTTGGTGTACCAATATGAACCTAAAACGTCGCATGATTCTTCATCATGACAATATCAGCTTCCACACTGTTGTAGGTATACCTACCTATACAGTGAGCGGCTAAATTATGGAACAAATTCATTATTTTGCAAACAATTTATTTCAGATAAAAATCCTGAAATACGTCGATTTTTATTTTTTGTTGGGCACATTTTAGCATAATTTTTTTTACCAAAAAGTCAACATGGCGCCGACGCGCCATTTTGTAAAAAAAATTAAATGAAAAAGGGGGTCATGTGGCATAGCGTTGGAAAGCTCTTAACAATTCAAATCCCAAATTTGAAAACAATCGATTAAGGTATAACAAAATGGCGACCTTTTTAATGAGTTACTTTTCTCCTTTCCGGAACGCATTTTAATATCTAAATTTTTCAAAAAAAAACACTTTCGAATTTCAAAAAAGCAATTTTATATCTGTAACAAAGTAATCAGATGTAATATCATATGATGAAAGTGACCTAAATCAGATCCGCCATTGAAAGGATACGACAGTCGTTTGATGGAGATGTGGACTCCAAATATATCGTTTTTGTTGCCCTTCATTACTTTAGAGCACATTAAGAGAAAACCGATCTCTTCTCTGAAAATTTCACAAACTTTCTATAAAATGTTGAGGGGAAAGTACCTTTTCCCAAAACAAAGGTCATCTTGTTCAGTTCTATCATCACTCGAGAACAGTTAATCACCCAGAGTAGTGCTTTCTTTCTAAGAAGCTTCCACAAGTTTGGCATTATTTTTTCTCGTGTGGAAGAGTTTTTATCCCCCCCCCCCACCGAGAGCAACGGAAGAAAGGTCATTGTGGATTTCGATGGGAGGGTGGGAAAGCCCACGCGTACCTAGGCCATCTATTCGGGGTCTTTGGCTACCTCCCTGATTAGAGTCGTTCGAACCCGCAATGTCACTCAAGTCATCCCACACGTAAGATAAATCTGAGGATGCTGAACGGGGAAACGGCTCTATTCTTAGTGGTGTCCGGCCAGAAGTCCCCCAACATTGATGGTCTTAAATTGACAAGTACGGGACATTTCTGTTCAACAACCCTTTATTTCTCAGACGCAAAACTGCCAGTGTGGCCTGCTCTTTCCAGTGGAGGCAGACCCAAGATGGCTTCCACGACGGCTGTAGGGGTTGTTCGTAATGTGCCCGTGCACGCAAGGCACTTTGCAAATGGTTGAACAGTGCTTTGGTTGTGGATAGTCTGGTTTTAGGCCACCAGACGATTGCTCCATAACAGAACATAGGTCTTATCACGGTGGTGTCCAACCACGGGATAGCCTTTGGGGATGGGCCCCAAAGTCTTTCGATTGCCGAACGCCCTGTTTCCTTTTTCTGCTTGCTCCAGTTCAGTTTATTGTCAAGTGTAATGCTTAGATACTTCACCGACTCTGAAATATGGAGGTGTTTTCGGAAGAGTAGAGGAGCTCGAAGGCCCTCTATCTTCCTTTACCTTGTGAAGAGAACTACCTCCATTTTTGTCGGGTTTATGGACAGGGAGTGTTTCTTGCATCATTCTTCGGTTACTCTGAGAGCTGATTGCATCAGACTGTATAGAGTAGCCACAAATTTGCCGGTTATTAGGATGAATAGATCATCCACATAACCTAAGGTGTAGTAGCCGTTGTCGTTAAGGCGACAGAGGAGGCTGTTTACGGTTATGCTCCACAGAAGTGGAGACAGCATCCCACCTCGGGGACATCCTCTCACTACTGTGCACCTTAGTGTTTTGTCGTCGACGCTGATGTGCAGCACTCTGAGTTGTTTCAGCAGTTGCACAATTCAGCCGCGTACCTACGACCTCTATTATACCATGGTGGCGTAAGGCAATTTCTATTGATTTGAAGGAAAGGTCAGTAAAAGTGGCTCATAGATTTAAATATTAAATTTCCATAGAAATGTTGCTCTTTGTGTATAATATAACTCATATATCATGCTTTTTTATAGTAAGTATTGATTTGTATTGGAGTATGTCTAAACTAAATAAAAATGACCTACTTTGTTCTCTATCATTATAGTCTGTATGAAACCATATGGGAGCTTTTCCACCTTCTAATTTACTCGCTACACGTAGATCACTGACTGTCAGTACCTTCAAATTAAGTTTTTTTGATTTATTACCTTTTTCTTCTTTATTTATTATATTTCCCTACACATTTCTCTTAGTACGTCGCGAACCTCTACTCGAAAACGTTCAAAGATGAACCTTTTTGAAGCGTGTTTCGTGGTGGCTTTTTTGGGGACAACGTTGGGGGAGGACAGTGTAACGACGTTGTGTATCTCGAATTTAATTAAGCACGTTTTCGGAGAAAGTGATACTATTTATACAATCACTGATCATCCTGACAATGACTACATATCCCAGACAACACCCAACCCCTTAATAAGGGTAAATTCGTTTGAACAAGTGCACCAAATGAATAATGGTTACGGTACCAATTGGGTTATTCACGCAGAATCTCAAAATTCCCTTACAAGAATTTTGAGTTATCTCAATACCAGCACCATCTGGAAGAGAAGCATTTCGTCAAGGGGCAAGTATATATTGGTAATGCCGCCCACAAACTTAACATCAACCTTTCCGATATTGTGGCGCTACGATATTTTCAAAATTATTGTGGCGATACACAAAAACGAATCGGTGGTTGATTTTTACACCTGTAATTCTCACGAGAGAAACAACTGTGGAGAGTCAGCGGTAGTGATTCACTCTGAAACTTGTAACGCTAACCTAATATCATTACAGTTTGAAAAGGATCTTCATAGTTTCCATGGCTGCCCTTTATATCAGATAGTTGAAAGCCGACCACATTTTCAACTTGGTATGCGGATGTGTGTGCCTACCCTCTGTCAAGGTGCGTATCTAATATTAAAAACACTTCGTGACGAGTTAAACTTAACGATCGTACCAGTTGAGGAGGTATCCTGGAAGATAAATGAATACGACTTGATTTCTATATTTCATGAACAAATCCTGGGTGATTACCTAGAGTACGTCGATGAAAGCTTGCCAATTCATTCCATCCGTAACTACTTTATACCTCCTCCACCGAGACAAATATCTCTTATGGAAACGCTCAGATACATTTTTGCAATAAAAGTATGGGTATTTATTGGAATATCTGCATTGCTCACCATGATTACATTTTGGTTTTCGCTCATATACTCCGATGGAAAGCGTAAAGTGGCCAAGCTTTTCGAGGCATTCAGTAACACGACGGCTCCCTTTTTTGGTCTTGGGATCCGAACACCAAAGAGTACTATAATGAAATTATTCTTATTGATCTACGCATTTTATTGCATTCACATTCAAACCGCATTGACATCAGATCTTTTCAAAATCCTCTCAGTTCCACGAGACGAGGATCCTATCACAACGGTTGAGAAGTTGGTAGATACTGATATACCCATATGTGTAGCAGAGGCTTTTCGTAGTAGCTTCATGTCTGAGGAAGCCGAAACAACTTTGTACTCAAAAATTAAGCAAAAAATTCAGTTTTTTCCTAACGACTTACAACTAATTCTAATTGAACGTGCGATTTTTAAACGACAATGTACTGCTTTAATTACGGAAATGGATTTATATTATGTAAAGACTCAATACCGCAAAAGAATACCTTCAATATACTGTGGTTCAATAGTGAAAGATACATCAATTGTTCTACGGATGAAAATGGGTCATAATATGATTCCTCGAATAAATGAAATAATTACAAGATTAGTGGAATCAGGCATATATCAAGTCAGCGAAAGGAATCTTTATGAACGTTTCGACATAGGTGTTCAAAAATCAATCCCTACAGCTAATGTTGAGTCATTGACTTTGGATCACTTATATATTTTTTTTGTAATTTTTGGAGTTGGATGTTGCATATCTGTTCTTATATTCGGATTAGAATTGCTCATCCATAAAATACAAACAAAAATGAACAAATAAATGATTTCAGTGCAACTTATAACTCTTGGTTTTCGACAAGTGTGCGTATTTTTTCATTCAGTGTGTGATCGAAATGTGTGAGATTCGTGTCGCTTGTTAATTTTTAATACACTAGATGTGCGTTTTGAAATTTTTAAGTTTGAATTTAGTGACATTTCATCTTCCTTATAAATAAGCACAACTTGTTCATGTATGACAAATAAATGATATCTTTAAATATCTTGAGAATAATGTAATTTGAACGTTCTTTTTAGGAAATGGCGCTCAAGCGCATTTACATAAAGGTGAGTCAAAAAAGCGACACTTCGTCAGTCAACACTTAATGTCAAGCATTCCCATCAGGGTTGAAGGAGTCAACGCCTTAGAACTTAGGGCACTGCGCGGCGACAATGTCCTTCGCGTCCACATGCCATAGAGTCAAAGCTTCCCGCCACATTCAACCCGAATTATTAATCATGGCCAAAATCGTACATGGTCTTGCAGTCTTGTCTTGGACTCCCGAGACTTGCGAGACCAAGACCAAGATAGTAACGCCATTAGCAAGACCAAGACCAAGACAAGATTGCAAGACAAAGACTGGATGCAAGATTAGCTCGCAGCAGTTTTTTTCTTATTACGAACGATATTTATTTCTTTTATTTAAGTAGGTATAGCCTCACGTGACACAGACCGACAGCCACGCCCCTCCCTTTTGTTCCTATTGTGTCAGGTGATGATGATGAACACTGAACAGTAGTTTGAACAGAGCCGTTTAAAATTAAAGATGTTTAAATGGAGCTGTTCATCACCATCACCTGTTCTATTTCTGTTACAAGGAGTTCTAGGGAACAGCTCCATTTAAACAATAGGAAAAAAGAGGAGGTACTTAATGGGGGAGGGGCGTGGCTATCGCTCTGTGCAACAAAATTCATGTTAGCTTCGATATTGTTCATTTATGTGTCCCCTTTATAACCAATCCCTTGATATTGTCGGCGGTCTTCTTTCTGCTATTACCTACCTGATTTATTCCCTTACAACTTTTTTTCAATCAAACTTCTTCAATTTCAACAAAAAAAACCCGAACTCATGTGGATAACAATTTGTCCCCGTTATTGGCCGAAATTTTTTGAATCGTCCAAAAAACCTCCTCTTTGCCAGTAACATCATGCTAATAAACACATTTCGTATATTTCAACCTTTGTTATCTTCAGAATCCACCTGGCGAGTGGGCGCGTTTTTGCTTATGCTTATATTATGTGTTATACCTATGGTTTCTAGTCTTTAATACGAATATTGCCTACAAAGGTGGCGGATGACTAAAACATCGAGAAAGGGGAGTACGCCGTTAGCCTCAACTTCCATGGTAAACTTGATGTCGGGACGTTGGGTATTAAGATGATCTTGGAGCCGTGTGGCCAAATTACAAAAATATCATCGACGTACCGATCCAAGACTTTGGGGCTGAAGCCAGAGTGACCGATTCGACAGACTCCATGGAGATGTTGGTGAGAGCGGAGAACCCATGGCAACGCCAGAAACCTGTTCGTAAAAACTTGTCTCGGAACGGAAAATAACTGGAATACAAACACTTGTTGATCAAGGTAACTAATCCGACGTCCTTTCAGAATTTCTTCAATAATGATAAGGGAATCCTTGATGGGAACTTGGGTAAACTGGGAAGTAACATCGAAGCTGACCTCGAGATTTTGGGGATCCAACCGAAAATTGGGGATGCGTTGAATGAAGTCACCGGAGGTCAGAATGTGACCATTGAAATTCTTCAAATAATTGGACGACGGTACCATTTCAGGTCCTTCAGTATTGGAAACAACTGAACTGTTTCGAGACGATGGAAAAAGACCTTTGGTTTAAAGGTCAACATCCCATATTAGTCAAGTCAAGTTTTCTGAAAATCGTATTTTTAGAAGCATTTCATATTACTTTTGGGCAAAGAGTCTTTTCCCCCTATTTCCACCCTGCTGAATCCGAAAATGCGAGTTGCCCAAGCGAAATCCAGACCGGAAGTGAGATCCAAGATAGCGGCCAATCCGAATCTGTGATCTAAAGCCCCACATTGATGTTTTTCAGCATGCGTTTTTTCAAAATGGCGTCAGCACCAAATTTTTTTCGAAGTAGAAACAAGACAAAATTTCACTTTATAGCAATATTTGAACTATCTACACTTTAATTCAAAATGTTTCCAGAAATAAGACAATTTTTGGAAATCAAAAATTACAAGAACAAAAAAGAATTACTGTGTGTCTCCAGGTACTTTTGCAAGGGACGTTAGTTTTTCTGCAACTGCAGTTCTTTGAGTTAAGTACAAAGTTCTTTGCAATGACAAACAACTTCTGGGCAGGTCTTGGGAATAGGATCTGTCGTCATGAGACGTGGAACAACTTGCTCTCCGTCCAGTGGTCCAGCAGCAGTCTTCATGCAATGGAAGAGATGGTTTGGGAAGGTGAGAATTTTCCCAAACACAAAACTACCAATTTAGAAAAAAATTAAATATAATATATTGACAATCCTCTCTGCTTCTATATTATGAAATGTTCCCTGCCGGTAATTGCCCATTGAGCAGAAGTGGATCTGTTGAAGGTGGGAGGGGTTTTCTGACAATTCCAAATAAAATACTGCGGGCATCATCTGCACATGTAACACCAGGATCATCCTGGACAATTTTATTTGTTCTTTGGAAACGTATGGCCTTATACAACTTGATGACGAACGCCTCTACGTTCTGGAGAACGTCCTCACTAAGTGGCCAGCATACAAGTCCCTCCAGAAGCTTGCAGTTTTTACCGCAGAAGACCTTCCAGGCGTCGACCTTTGTTATCGATGCAAGTTTGGACCAGTGACTGCGTGGGAAGCCATCAGATGAGTGACTTGCTCAGTTGTAAGCTTCTTGCTGGAATTTATTTGATGTCCCGTGCGGTACCACTCACAACCCACATATGGGAGCACTTTATTTTGGCAAGTGGTGAGCAAGGAGAAGTACATCAGTGCCTCTGGTCATTACGAAGACATTGGCTGCTGTAACGGCATGAAGTATCTGCTTCTTCGTGTGACGTTCAAAGGCAATCCACATTGCGACTTGTATCGGTAGTGTGACTCTTCTGTGAATCCACCCGAGAACACCACCTCCAGATCACCAAAGTCATGTTGTAGGATTCGTTCAGACAAAAATCTGCACATATCACCTTTATTCCCTGAGCGAGGAATAAAAAGTTACTCCAGCTCTTTGGCAATGGTACGTTGCAGTCATAGCTTTCTCTGCGTACTGGAGTGAACCCTTTGCCCTTTTCTAGAATCCATGACTCAATATTCTTTTAATGAAGCAGTCAGCGGCCTAAAGACAAGACAAACGCCATCCCATCGATTATGAGAATGGAGTCAGATTTCTGGTTTACAGGGAGATGTTTTTGACACTCTAATCCCTGTACAATTTCGTTCACCAATAAAGCCTTTTCCGCTGAGGCCAACGAAATAAGAACCTCGCAGAGCTCATGCTTCAGAATCTTTTTTTAGATCAACATTACTTCCTTCTTCATATGCGGCGATCAATACATGCAAGAAGTCTCCGTCAATCTTCATTACTTGCTTTTTATTAGATTCTTGGGAAGCTTTCTCCTTGTAAAGATTGCCTAAAGCGAGTGCCTTGTTCTTCTGAAAAGGTTGCGTGGTAGCCTGCGTTGCTTTGCTGTCAGAAGAGCGTCAGAAATCTTTGGTGTGGCTATATCGCCTATATCTTTAGCGACTACATCTCACTTCCGGTCGGGATTTGGCTTGGAAAACCGTTATTTTCGGATTCAGCAGGGTCGAAATAGGGGAAAAAGGCCCAAAAGTAATATGAAATGCTTCTTTGTTTTGTTTTTATTTGTATGTTCAATATTGGTGAAATGTTTTAAATTTAAATAAAATTGGACGGATACTTAGCGAGCTTGAAGTTGGGCGCGTTGATTGTGGCGACTATGGGGCGAAGAGGGAATCCTAAAGAATAAGGATATTTGGACGTACTTGAGGCTTGATCCTATTTGCATGTAGGTGAGGCATACGTCAGTAATGTTCTATGCTTGGAATCCGGCTCGAAGGACCATGTTGCCACAGTAAACATATTTTAACATTTGACACTAATACTAAAGAGGAGAATAGTGAAACTACGAATTTCATATAAACATTTTTATTTATACACTATATTAATATTATTCTCAGTCCCATTTTTAACATACAATTTCAAAATTTAGTTTCCTGCTTGGTATAAATCTTTTAACTATTCACTAGCAGCAATTCCCTTTATTTTATTTATAATAAGTATAACTTTCTCCACATTAACAAATAATGAATTTAAATAGCACATTTAGGATATCCAACACGTATTATAAAATTACCTAAAAAATGGAGAATTTCTGGTGGGTAATTTTGTTTTTTTTTTGTTTTCGTAAAAAAAAAAGTAACTGTTAGTGAATGTTTTTGCTTTTACGGATTTACCTCGAGTTTTCTGTGCAAACGTGATCTTCAAATAACTGATTATCAAATATATATCACGACACTTATAAGCTGCTTACTTTACATAACAAAAATACTTTCTCCTAATTACACATTTAAGAATTTTTACCTTTCACTCATATAACCATGTTTTGCCCTTAAATTATAAACGAATATTATTTTTGAAAATTAAGCTCCTTTTATACCAATATTTTGTTCACAGTAGTAATAATTCACATCTTAAGATACACTTACAGATATTTACAAATAATTATTATTAATACTGTATTATTAAGATAATTAGTAGAAATTGAAAGCTTTCTAGGCTAGAGTATGTATTTACATCCAAAAATAGCATCCGTACGTATTAATGGCAGGTTTACATTTATGGGAATTTCTCATAAAGTCGCTGAAGGTTTCACATTTTAATAAATAATATAGTCCGACAATGCTCGAATCTTTTTAATGGAATTATTTAGCTATATTTTTACGAACGAGTACACGAAAAAATTATTATTATTATTATTATTTAGTTATAAAAAGCAAAAGCGAACTAAGTAATGTTAGGCTATTTGGACCCTTTTACGGAAACGTAACCATTTAATACGACTGTTAAAACACCGTAACCCTTCATTGGAATCATCATCATATGGTGCAAATTACACCTCGCCAAACTTTTTACATAAGCGTAGAAATTTCCCAAAACGAAATATATAGACAACAATAAACTTCACAGGCGGTGTTTTAACATACATATATAAGTATTATATAAAGAACTACAACACAGCCCCTTATAAAACATTTACGCATCCTAAACAGCAAAATTGTTTTATAAGAGTTTTATTAGACATTTCAATAAATAATCTAAGTATATAATATTAAACAATTTAACTGGTTATTAATATGTGATATTTTAACAGCTAAATTGCTTTATTATGTGGCACTATGTTTAACACAATAGGTACTTTTGCGGGTAACTGATCAAATCAAAAATTACACCATTCTCCCCGATGGGTACCTTAGGCGAAATAATAATGTTAAAAGTAATCATAGATCCATTAAAGTGCACATTTAACAGCAAAGTAGATGGGGGACTTTCCATATTATTATTATTATTATTATTATTGAAGTCAAACTTCATTTTTGGTGTAATTTCCAATCAGTGATTCCATTCATGTAGAAAACGGTACTTAAATAAGAACTTTGTGCACATTATGTTAAAGTTTCTAAAATAGTGCATGATATCAGGAGGAAACTGAGCGGTTTCCAATTGGTGCTCGATGAAAATATTCGTATTCCCAAATCGCGCACCTCGTTATCTGGAACAAAAAAAAAATCGGGTAATTTACGCCCAAAAATACTGGGCAAACTTACCGTTATAAATATGTCGTGGAGTTTGCGGTCTATCGGGAAATGCCAAATCTGTGAAGAAGAAACAGAACTTAGTAACTTGTGCGAAAAAACCTGAACCGGTGTTGGTACCTGAATCGGTTGTCTGGAATGTGAAGGCTTCCGATATCGGACTCCAACCGTACTTGTTCCGGGATTGGACTTTCGCCTCGTAAACTTGTGACGGTTCTAAAGCTCGTATAACATAGCTCATCGTCTGTAGTCCCGGTGCCTGAATTGGCATCGCCGGTAAAATTACGTCCCTCCAATCCGAACGTCGATCGATATACTGTCGTCCGTATCCCATGTTGTAGTACCCGGTAGATGCAAACGTCCTGTTTTCCTAAATCGAACAATAACCAGCGCATCTAGTACATTAATATCCCAGCAAACACACATATAAAATATACATATAACATATATAAAATTGAAGTAAATATCCCTACATATGCTTTTTTATACATCAAGTATGTAAGTATTCTTTAATAAAGCTATATAAACCCTATGTCACACATTACGTATATTTTACATAATAGTAAGTATAGAAACTTAGGGATATTCAATATACAGAAATTTATATAATATATACATACAGATAATTACATATAATTCATGAAATTTACATAATTAGATTTATGTACGTTATATGTAAAATCTTATATGTAAGAAGTATTACATATTTTTTATGTATGCCTTCTGTAAATATAATTAGAAATTGTCATTACATGTATTGTATGGTCGAAAATAAAGTCCGTTTCCATTTGCGCCGCATAAGTAATCGCACGCGCGTGTTTTCTAAACGCCAAAAATTATAGTTCGCGTACCTTTAATATTAGATCCGCATCGACTAAAATGCGTCTAATTTATTTAGAAAATAAATAATATAAAATAAATTAAATCCTGGTCATTTTTAACATAAAGGTAGGTATAATCATTGAATAAGACTTTAATCAACTATATAATCAAACAAAAAACGCGAAACAGCGCAAAGTTACGATGTATGAAATAAAAAGAAGGGATGTTTCAGATTATCGCAGTGGTACAATGTCGGATGCAAAGAAAACACATGTGGAATTTTGTAATTTGCAACGCCCACCCGACAAAGGTTCGAATCCGGTTAAGGGAAACTTTTCAAGCAAGTATAAAATAATAAACTGTCGGATTTCAGTTCAGGTAAAAAAACGGGTTGGTGCAAGTTTTAAGTTAAATTAAATAAAAGTACAGTTGGACGTAAAAATGTAGTTTTTAAATTTTTTCATCGCACCGCTTTTACAACTAATATTTTTTATGTAAATTTAAATACATAGACCGTATATAAATTCTTGTGCTACAGATGTAAAAGAATTTACATCTAATAGACATATATATTATATGTCAAATTTCTGACATCCTGACATTAGTTATCTCTTATTTATCTTCCAGTTTTATAAGTAATTCTAACAAGCTCTTACATAATTTGTATGTATTTTATATATAAATGTGTTTGTTGGGATGTAATGGGATGGCTTACCTTTTTAGATGATTGATGTTGTAAAGGTCTCGGATGGCCATCCTCACCGTTTCCACTCACTTCGGGTAATCTTCGGTACAACAATTTAAATTCCTCGATCGGACTTAAAGACTCAACGGCCCAGGTTATGTTGTAACTGTCCCGCCACTGTCCTCTAGAAGCGCTGCTAAATTTCGCGGGATTCGGTTTACCTAAATGACAAAAGGTTAACGTTGAAGCCTACGAATAGTTCAATCAAACCTGTCAGTTGCACACTTTTTCGGGTTTTGCCCAGTTGGTTGTCGGCGACGCAAGTGTAATTGCCAAAATCGGATCGATGAACTTTACGAATGACGAGTGTGTGCCTCGAACCTCGAGATTCCATAATTCTTCTTTCTGTAGTATCCAACTGCATCGTGTCTCGATACCATAGGACCTGGAATGAAACAAAAATCAATTCACATCCTTCAAAACAGTTGCAAGTATGGCTAAATGATTATTAAATCTGTTACGAAACACAGTGTGCACCGTCGGTAACCAACAAGAGCTATATCGACTTTCGTCCATACTGGTAACAAAATTTATGCATAATACCCTCACAGTAAACGATGGACGCCTGCGTAGACGTTACAATTGCAAAGATAGTTTTAATCAGTGCCTAGGCCTACAAGGCTCCGGCCTAGATTCGGCCCCGGTGGCGGAATCTTTACATAAGCAAATTTCATTCCACTGCGCTCGCACCCCCCTTGCTCTTGAAAAAAAATTATATGAAATAATAATCGAAAATCATCCGGGCCCCATAGATCACGGGCCCGGGTTCCGCGTAAACCGCTGAACCATGGTAGTTACGCCCCTACTATTGATATAGGTAGGTACGTGTAAGCTGAAATTGAGCAAAATAGTTGAAAATTCCGCTCCTGGAAGGTGTTTTATACCTAAACGTCAAATGGCAAAGAAATCGTCATGCCATTTGTACACAAAATTACTTACTACTTACTCTAAAGGGCTGCAGCAATATTTATTTAGCAAAACGAGAGACGGAATTAAAGCTTAATAATCTCTATAGAAGCAAAAATTTCGAAAAGATATTGCGTTTAGAGTACTCAAAACTCCTTCCACTTCAAATGTAATGAATATGCAAAATGTAAATGTTTGTTTTCAGTTTGTCGACTAAAAAGTATATTATGTATTATTATACGAGGCCGTAGTCGAGATCTATGTAGTCTAAATTGAATGGAAGAAAAATCCCACTCCACTGCCTTTGTCGTATGGCTCTTACTGTAAAGAGTGTATAATAATACTTTATACTCTTTGCTCTTACTTTGAAGCTTGATACACTGCAAACAAATCCCATCGTTCGCATTTATACTGAATGTATAAAATTACAACACTAATAACGCGTTGACAGTTAAGTGTGTAGATAAATTTGTTTTATCTACCTAGTTAACTTGAATGGGAAAATAAGGAACTAATTAATGTCAATTGTTAGTGCAGCTAATAATAATGTGAAGTGGCCGTACAGCGTACATGGTGTAGTGGATGTACTCGTTGGTATACCAATAAACTACACCTGGCGGTCTCGGGTTCGAATCCCGTCCGATTCGTGATAACAATACCTCCGAACATGGATGTTTGTAAGCGTATAGGGTTAATTAATGCCTTTAACCCCCCTTTGTGGGGCGGAAATTAATTTGAAAAAAAAGATAATGTATTGCCCTTCACCCCAGTTATTGACTTGTTGAGTTAGTGGCAGGCCTCGCGTTTAATGGAATTTTGCGTTAAATTTGAACATCCTGTATAGGATTAAACATCATAAACGAAATCAGAACATCTGACAACCTTCTAGAACAAGAATCGAATCCAAATTTGGTATGAAAGTTATATTTAGAGCCTTTAGAGGAAGTAATGAAAATTAAATTTTTTTAAAGAAATAATTTATTGCTACTAAACTATTCGTTTAAAAGTTGTAATATTTTAGAAATAAATAAAGGGGTCCAAGGAGGTTCTCAACATGTCAAGCTATACAGAGTTCCATTAAAAAATTTTTTTCTTGTTTGCCAACTAATTTCTCGGAAAGAGGTCTTCCTAGAACTGTTATAGAGGGGTTTTGCAGTACCGAGACCAAAAAGTTTCATTCAAACGCCGTTGTTAAGTATTGTTAAGGGCGCATTTCAGGAAAATATTTTGACATGTACAGGGTGCTTAACAACTGCGTTTGAATGAAACTTTTTGGTCTCGGTACTGCAAAACCTCTCTACATATAACAGTTCTAGGAAGACCTCTTTCCGAGAAAAAGTTATATAATTCTGAGAAAAATCATATAATTTCTAAGAAAAGTGAAAAAATTTCTGGAAAAGTTTCACTCTGAGAGAGAAAAATCTCTATAATTCCGAGAAAAACCATATAACTTCTAACAAAAGAGTACAATTTCTGGGAAAGCCTCTTTTCGAGAAAAAGTTATATAATTCTAAGAAAAATCATATAATTTCTAAGAAAAGTGAAAAAACTTCTGGAAAAGTTTCACTTTGAGAAAAATCTTTATAATTTCGAGAAAAACCATATAACTTCTAACAAAAGTAGTTGAATTTCTGGGAAAGCCTCTTTCCGAGAAAAATTTATATAATCCTATGAAAAATCCTATAATTTCTAAGAAAAGTGAAAAAATTTCTGCAAAAGTTTCACTCTGAGAAAAATCTCTATAATTCCGAGAAAAACCATATAACTTCTAACAAAAGTAGTATAGAAAAAGTTATATAATTCTGAGAAAAATCGTATAATTTCTACGAGTTTCTAGGAAAGTCTCTTTCCGAAAAAAAGCTTAATAATTCCGAGAATAATCGTATAATTTCTAAGAAAAGTGAAAAAATTTCATGGTAGATTTCATTCTGAGAAAAATCGTATACCTAAATTCTATGAAAAGTAGTTTTCTAGGAAAATCTTTTTCCCAGAAAAAGTTACACAATTCTGAGAAAAATCGTATAATTTCTACGAAAATTGTTAGAATTTCTAAGAAAGTCTCATTTTGAAAACAAGCTTTATAATTCTGAGAAAAATCATAGGTTTTCAAAGAAAAGTAGCATAATTTCTAGGAAAGTCTCATTCTGAGAACAATTGTATACATTCTAAGAAAAGTAGTACGATTTCTGAGAAAGCCTCTTTTTGACAAAAAGCTTTATAATTACGAGAAAAATTGCATAATTGCTACGAAAATTGATTGAATATCTAGGAAAGTCTTATTCCCAGAAAAGGCTTTATAATTCCGAAAAAATCGCATAATTTCTAAGAAAAGTAGTACAATCTCTAAGAAAGTCTTTTTTCGAGAAAAAATTATATAATTCTAAGAAAAATCGTATAATTTCTACAAAAATTGGTAGAATTTCTAGGAAAGTGTTAATCCAAGAAAAGTCTTTATAATTCCGAGAAAAATAGCATAATTTCTAAGAAAAGTAGTACAATCTCTAAGAAAGTCTTTTTTCGGGAAAAAATTATATAATTCTAAGAAAAATCGTATAATTTCTACGAAAATTGGTAGAATTTTTATGAAAGTCTCATTCCGAGAAAAGTCTTTATAATTCCGAGAAAAATCGTATAATTTCTACGAAAAGCAGTAGAGTTTCTAGGATAGTCTCATTCCGAGAAAAAGTGTTGTAATTCCGAGAAAAATCGAATAATTTCTAAGAAAAGTAGTACAATCTCTAAGAAAGTCTTTTTTTGAGAAAAAATTATATAATTCTAAGAAAAATCGTATAATTTCTACAAAAATTGGTAGAATTTCTAGGAAAGTGTTAATCCAAGAAAAGTCTTTATAATTCCGAGAAAAATAGCATAATTTCTAAGAAAAGTAGTACAATCTCTAAGAAAGTCTTTTTTCGGGAAAAAATTATATAATTCTAAGAAAAATCGTATAATTTCTACGAAAATTGGTAGAATTTTTATGAAAGTCTCATTCCGAGAAAAGTCTTTATAATTCCGAGAAAAATCGTATAATTTCTACGAAAAGCAGTAGAGTTTCTAGGATAGTCTCATTCCGAGAAAAAGTGTTGTAATTCCGAGAAAAATCGAATAATTTCTAAGAAAAGTAGTACAATCTCTAAGAAAGTCTTTTTTTGAGAAAAAATTATATAATTCTAAGAAAAATCGTATAATTTCTACAAAAATTGGTAGAATTTCTAGGAAAGTGTTAATCCAAGAAAAGTCTTTATAATTCCGAGAAAAATAGCATAATTTCTAAGAAAAGTAGTACAATCTTTAAGAAAGTCTTTTTTCGGGAAAAAATTATATAATTCTAAGAAAAATCGTATAATTTCTACGAAAATTGGTAGAATTTTTAGGAAAGCCTCATTCCGAGAAAAGTCTTTATAATTCCGAGAAAAATCGTATAATTTCTACGAAAAGCAGTAGAGTTTCTAGGATAGTCTCATTCCGAGAAAAAGTGTTGTAATTCCGAGAAAAATCGAATAATTTCGAAGAAAAGTAGTACAATTTCTAAGAAAGTCTTTTTTTGAGAAAAAATTATATAATTCTAAGAAAAATCGTATAATTTCTACGAAAATTGGTAGAATTTCTAGGAAAGTCTCATTCCGAGAAAAGGCTTTATAATTCCGAGAAAAATCGCATAATTTCTAAGAAAAGTACTGCAACCTCTATGAAAGTCTTTTTTCGAGAAAAAATTATATAATTCTAAGAAAAATCGTATAATTTCTACGAAAATTGGTAGAATTTCTAGGAAAGTGTTATTCCAAGAAAAGTCTTTATAATTCCGAGAAAAATCGTATAATTTCTACGAAAAGCAATAGAGTTTCTAGGATAGTCTCATTCCGAGAAAAAGTGTTGTATTTCCGAGAAAAATCGAATAATTCCAAGTGTTATTCCAAGAAAAGTCTTTATAATTCCGAGAAAAATCACATAATTTTTAAGAAAAGTAGTACAATCTCTAAGAAAGTCTTTCTTCGAGAAAAAATTATATAATTCTAAGAAAAATCATATAATTTCTACGAAAATTGGTAGAATTTCTAGGAAAGTGTTATTCCGAGAAAAGTCTTTATAATTCCGAGAAAAATCGTATAATTTCTACGAAAAGCAGTAGAGTTTCTAGGATAATCTCATTCCGAGAAAAAGTGTTGTAATTCCAAGAAAAATCGAATAATTTTGCTAAGAAAAGTAGAAGAATTTCTAGGAAAATCTCATTTCGACAAAAAGTTATATAATTCTAAGAAAAATCGTATAATTTCTACGAAAATTGGTAGAATTTCTAGGAAAGTGTTATTCCGAGAAAAGTCTTTATAATTCCGAAAAAAATCGTATAATTTCTATGAAAAACAGTAGAATTTCTAAGATAGCCTTATTCCGAGAAAAATAGAATGATTTCTAAGAAAAGTAGTACTTAGAATCTCTAAGAAAGTCTCTTTTCGAGAAATAGCTTTATAATTCCGAGAAAAATCGTATAATTTCTACAAAAAGTAATAGAATTTCTAGGACAGGTCTCATTTCGAGAAAGATTATATAATTCTGAGAAAAGTGAGTATAATTTCTAAGAAAAATGGTAGAATTTCTAGGAAAGTCTTATTTCGAGAACAACCTTTATAATTCTGAGAAAAAACGTATAATTTCTACGAAAATTGGTAAAATTTCTAGGAAAGTCTCTTTTCCAGAAAGAGTTATATAATTCTGAGAAAAGTCCGTATAATTTCTAAGAAAAATGGTAGAATTTCTAGGAAAGTCTTATTTCGAGAACAACTTTTATAATTCTGATAAAAAACGTATAATTTCTACGAAAATTGATAGAATTTCTAGGAAAGTCTCATTCCAAGGAAAATATATATAATTCTGAGAAAAATCATATTATTTCTAAGAAAAGTAGTACAATTTCTAGGAAAGTCTCTTTTCCAGAAAGAGTTATATAATTCTGAGAAAAGTCCGTATAATTTCTAAGAAAAATGGTAGAATTTCTAGGAAAGTCTTATTTCGAGAACAACCTTTATAATTCTGAGAAAAAACGTATAATTTCTACGAAAATTGATAGAATTTCTAGGAAAGTCTCATTCCAAGGAAAATATATATAATTCTGAGAAAAATCGTATTATTTCTAAGAAAAGTAGTACAATTTCTAGGAAAGTCTCTTTTCCAGAAAGAGTTATATAAATCTGAGAAAAGTCCGTATAATTTCTAAGAAAAATGGTAGAATTTCTAGGAAAGTCTTATTTCGAGAACAACCTTTATAATTCTGAGAAAAAACGTATAATTTCTACGAAAATTGGTAAAATTTCTAGGAAAGTCTCATTCCAAGGAAAATATATATAATTCTGAGAAAAATCGTATTATTTCTAAGAAAAGTAGTACAATTTCTAGGAAAGTCTCTTTTCCAGAAAGAGTTATATAATTCTGAGAAAAGTTCGTATAATTTCTAAGAAAAATGGTAGAATTTCTAGCAAAGTCTTATTCCGAGAAAAATTTATATGATTCTGAGAAAAATCGTACCTACCCATTATTTCTAAGAAAAGTAGGACAATTTCTAGGAACCTCTCTTTTCGAGAAAAAGTTATATAATTTCGAGAAAAATCACGTCTCGTTTTTGTTTTTACGTAAGTTCGGTGGTGGACTTCGGTTGAATATACTCTGATTCAAACATTAAATTATTTCATACAGGGTGTCTCACCATTATCATGCCCAGTTGCAACCAAGAACGAAATAAAGAGGACTTATCTTTTGTCTATGCTATTTACGGACGATCCTCGTATATTTCTTTTTTAGTAAATTTAACAATAAAGGCGTACTTAAAGGACGGTCTACTAAATTGACACCCTGTATATCCGTTGTTTATAAATCGCAAATAAGTACAGCGTTGTTCATTCACTAGTTCACCAATTCACCAACATATCACCAATTTGAAAAACGTGAATTCTATTGGTGATTGATCTAACAGGAGTACTTTGTTACGTCAAATAAAATGACAGATTGAAAATTAATTTTCATTTCCGTTCTTCTCATTTCCATGACAACGAAAGGTATACTGATTTCACATTATTAGTTCTTATTTCCATTTTAATATCAGTATTTATGATTTCAAAGTGAACCGATAAAAAAAATAGCGTAAAGTATTCGTGGATAAACAGGTCTTTAAAACACTTGCTCTATTTCAAGCACTCCGGCTACGCCGTCGTGCTTGAAAACTCGCGCGTGTTTTAAAGACCTGTTTATCCACTTATACTTTAATATACTATTTTAGTAGCTTTAGTAAGAGCAACAATCTCCAAATTTTGGGAGGTCGAAAACTGTACGTAATTGTTTCCTTGACAAACTTTTGTTCTCATTCTCAAGTTCTCATATTATCAAAAGGCTTTAACAGTTACACAAAAATCAAAATAACTTCTAGTAGGGGCGAGAAGCGATCATAAATTACACTTAAATTCACTCCTTATCTAACTCTTATTATGAAGTCGAATTCACTGTTGTATTGAAAATGAATTCAGTGATTCGTTTGATAAAAATTTGATCTTCGAAGCACATTTTTAAAATCCACCACAAAGTAATATAACTTGACTTTTGTCCATAAAAGCAATTTTTCCAAGTGGAAATAATGTTAATAATACGGTAGTATTTATGATTTCAAAGTGAATCGATAAAAAAATAGCGTAAAGTATTCGTGGATAAACAGGTCTTTAAAACACTTGCTCTATTTCAAGCACTCCGGCTACGCCGTCGTGCTTGAAAACTCGCACGTGTTTTAAAGACCTGTTTATCCACTTATACTTTAATATACTATTTTAATAGCTTTAGTAAGAGCAACAATCTCCAAATTTTGGGAGGTCGTAAACTGTACTTGATTATGTTTCATTGACAAACTTTGACTCTTGTTCTCATATTATCAAAAGGCTTTAACAGTTACACAAAAAGCAAAATAACTTCTAGGGGCGAGAAACGATCATAAATTACACTTAAATTCACTCCTTATCTAACTCAACTTATGAATTCGAATTCACTGTTGTATTGAAAATGAATTCGTTTGATAAAAATTTGATCTCGAAGCACATTTTTAAAACCCACCACAAAGTAATATAACTTGACTTTTTGTCCATAAAAGCAATTTTTCCAAGTGGAAATAATGTTAATAATACGGTAGCACATACACACACAGCTTAATACATACATCTCCTTGCATGAATGCTCCTGTCAACCACAAACGGTACATTTCCATATAAATTATCAGTTTAGCTCCCCGAAATAAACTTTTATTGCAAAAAAGACTTTTTACAAAAGGATATAGACAAAAAAAAAACTAAACTTTGGAGGATGGCGGTTTTTCTACTATCTTTAACTTGGGCCCGGTATGCGTAAATTTTAGTCAGTCACACTAATGATCTTAAGGCTCTAGAGAAGACTACCGAGGGATGTTCTTTCTCGATTCTCTCATTTCGTGATGAAATAAAGTGCCGTCGCGTCGGTTGAAAAAAAAAAGTATTTCTTCGCACTTCCAGCTTTCTCTCGGTGCTTTAAATCTGTGTGAATATATGTGAAAAGTTGAGCACGAGTAGAGCTTATGTCACACAAAGTGGGCGTTTTTGATATATCGACTTTATAGGTATGTTTCAATCTTTTCGCTTTGTTTACAGTTACGTAGACGAAATTATGTAATCGGCGAAGTAGCTCGAAAACCACCCTCCACGTCGAGGTGTATGCAAAAAACGTTGTAATTTATGCATTTTCATAAGCACTCTTGTGTTCCACGCACTTCTAAAAATAAATGGCTTTAATATATTCCCTTATTTGGCTTTTTGCACATCTATATCTTTATATATATATAGAATATTTTATCTGTTCCAAGCACTGTATTTTGGGTGCTTTTTGTGTGTAATTTACTGTGATATAAGTTCCTCCTACAACCTTAATTAGCACGCTCCGAAATTTGTGTACTTATTACTCTCGCTCCCTAAATAATATAAATCTTACCCTACTGAAGAGTGTGTGTAAATGCCTTTTATCCGGAATTATTTTTGGGTGAGTAATTATACTCGTTTCAGATTGTAAAGATAGTTACGCTGATTAGTTAATCTAGTTTTTACGTGATAATTGGTTCACGTACAGAAAATTATGCCTGTAGGTCGTTGGAGTACATGAAACACTCAGGGGGATACATTATTTCTGAATAATAACAGTGTTATTGTTGTTGATGAAGTAAATCGTCATTTAGGCGTCTGCTAATACTGCAAATTGT